>OX333072.1:23132789-23420474 GCA_946863875.1 Alloplasta piceator
TTTGTATTAGCCGCTCGTCGTTTTCCATAATCATTTGGTCGCTCGAAGATGAATGAGTAATTGACCGCCGAAAGTAATCGCCGCTTAATGTTGTCTAAACGAGCATCTAGTTACTGACTGAATAGCTGATATTTAGCCTCGTTGAGCGTGAATGATTGCCAGTTCTTGCAGTGTTGATAAGATGTTCCGAAGATGAACTAAACTGGGCATCATTATGTTCAAATTACCATTACATCCTACCTGTATTGTTAAAAAGTAGTCTAACTTACGATATCTGATCAATGAAATGTCTTCATGGCAGATGGTCAAGATTTAGCGTAGGTAAAAATAGCGATATTGCATCTCTATGAATGAGTCTATTGAGAGATGTGCATAAGCTTGAAGCCTGAAGAACAGACCGGTTTTTAATATTTTTTCCAAGACAGGTATTGAGATGAGCAGGTCAGGACTTTATACACAATTAGTACAAAGTCAATTGCCATTTTTGAGTTTTTCTTTCATTAAAAAATATTTATAGGCAATTACGTTATTACTACTTGAAAAAAGCACTGACGATGTTGCATGACCAATCAGTGAATATAAAATAAAAAAATCATGCAAATTTGAACTTTGCACATAGCTTTCTCATTTTTTTATTGCACTCCGTGCGCCAAGTACCACTTTGCGCACGCTGCGCGTGCTCAAACTAGCACTTTGCACACCCGTACAATAAAATTTCGTACGATACTGATCCTTCGTTCATCAAGATTCCTTTATGAGCACCTCCTTGATAATCTTTATGACATGTATGTTTATTATCATGACTTTCTCATAAAGGAAGCTTCATAAACGATGGAAACAAATGAAGAAGCTATGTGCAAATTTTAAATTTGCATGATTTTTTAGCAATTCCTTTCAATTACATTATTAATTGTTTTTGTCACCCAGTGTATTGGTGCTAAAGAAGTGAACTCGATAGCTGCTAAATTAGGAAACTTAGTGTTAACAAGTATCTTTCGAAAATTTCAAAAAAATTTTGCGAACGAACTTCTCGAGCGTTTCTCACCAAATTCAACCCTAATCATTCTTGTCATCTAGTAGATTTGTGTAAAAATTTTTAGCTCGATACTTCTGAAAATGCGAATGTTGGAGCGTTAACAAATTTTTTATGAAAATTTCAAAAAAAAAATTTTACCGAACCGCTCACGCGATTTTTATGAAACTCAGTATTATTTTTTATTGTCATTGAATGTATCGTCACAAAAAAATTCAGCTCAATTGATGTAAAATTACAAAAGATAGAAAACTTACAAATTTTTTGCAAAAAATTAACTTTTTTTTAAACTGAATCTCTTCAGTGATTTTTCTCAAATTCAATCCCAACCGTCCTTATTATAAAGTGTATCTGCACATAAAATTTCAGGGTGTTTACTGTAAAATCACGAAAGTTAAACGAGCCACAAAGATTTTACAAAACATTCAAAGTACTGCCAAATTTGCACTGAGTAAATAGACATGGATGATCCATTTGTATACTAAATTTCGAGGCAATCGCCCAAACCGTTCTTCAGATATATTCATTTTACGGAAAGCACAAAAACGTACACACATGCATACGTCCGGACATTTTTTCTAAATGCGTTTTTTGGATGATTTGGAAAATTTTAAACATACTGACATGAAAATCTTGGAAAAAAATTTTCACGCGAAAATGCTTCCTTTATGAGGAAGCAAAATAAAACAATGTACTTATGCTATAATAATAAACTTTTCATTTGACTGCATACTTATTAATCATAATGGATACTTTTTGAGAATAAATCAAATTAATGGATTTGATGTATTTATTTATGTATTTATTCATTTAGAATAGAATAGATCTAACCCTTAAAAAAAAAATCTTTGCAACTCGGTTGATATTTCGGATTTCTACAAATTTTTCATTGCCATTAGATTATTAGACTCTAGTCCATAAAATTATGCAACGCCAATTTTTTTTTCTTCTAATTTTAAGCTTATGCAGATCCTTCAAACCTGCCATAAATAGTACATGAGCGCAATCACGAAAGTTATTCTCGGCTTCTCTCTCATCGGATTTTCGAAAAAATTATATGGGTCAAAAAGTACAGAAGAGAGCAACGACAATCACTGCTAATGGAATTAATAGAACAAAAACCGAAGAATTTTTGCTCAATCACAGAACCGATTTGCCATAGACATAGAATCGATCAACGAATTCTGGATTATCGTTTTATTTTTGTAAACGTTGAGTCACGATTAATCGACTGAATTATCCACGAGCAAGAATAACATTGTTTTCTGGCTTCTGTCTCGGTGCAGGATTTTCACGCGAGCATTGGGCAACTGATTATTCCGATATTTTGGTTGGCATTCGAGACACGTGGTGCACAATCCACCGGTTGATAACCGCACACGGGACCCAGTTGTGCAGCATGCTAATGTCTCGTTTCCCAAAAGCTCGCAATCTCGACTTCAGTACGTCCCTTTCCACTTACTCGTTCACGTTTCCTTACAACTTTGTCTCTCCCTCTCTCTCTCTTACTCCGTCTCTCCCATCCGGTGCTATAGCGGCACCAAATTTCGGTGGCCCATTCCAACACCTGCGCGAAGATTTTGCCAGCAACGTTAGATTGGCCGACATCCTCTGAATATCAACTGTCGAGGTACAAAGGTAAGAGGAAGATGGCCAGTGAAGGAATCTGACGAGGTACTGAGATGGGAAAACGAGCGGATATTACACTGCGAATGGACGAATCTAGTGCGGATAGTATTTTTTTTTACCGCTTCTCGTTTTAAACACTAAACGCTTTCTCTCTTCTTTCGCGGCGACAATTTCAGCAACCTCTTCGCTTCGACTTCACGACAACGTATCAGCAACCTCTCCTCTCGAAGCGCATTAAGGCTCATCCTTCTTTCCCATTTTTCATCACCACCTTCAATCAGTGTTACCATTTTCTTTACGAGACCATTTATTATCAAAGACCTCTTCACAAATTCTCGAAGGTCTCGTAACATTTTTTAGCTTTTCTCAACTATATTCTACCTTCGGGAGAAGTGGAAAGAGTTTTTTTTTCAAAATATACAGGTTATAGATAAATTGTACAGATTACAGTTTTTGGAATGGTTTTTTTGTCCAAGTCTTTCCATAGCGAGTGTGGTATATTTCTGAGCGTTTTTTTTCTTGAGACTGTCTTAACGTCGAACGAGACGAGAAGAGAAATAAGAATGACTTGTTTCATCTTCGAGCAGCGAGAAATTTTTTTGGTCTCGTTTTGCAAAAATTTCGAGGAATACTTCTTATCTCGAATATCGAGATTCACGAACATATTTGCGTCGCGACGAGATTCTCGAGTAATTTGTCTTTCTTTTTGATTTTCTATGTAGATATGTTGTTTTGAAAAACCTATCGACGTACAAAGATTTTTGATGACTTGTTTGAAACTGCCGAACCGGCTTTTGGGAAAGTTATTGGTAAATTTGTATTCAGATGGTATAAAAAACATCAATGAAAAGTCCTAAAAAAAGGAACTCAAAAAATTATTGTCTCTATATTAACTAAAATGATTTTTTTCATTAAGATGACTGTTATTTCATTTCTAAATAAAATTCTCCAGTCATTCTGATAATTTTTCACAAATTTTCAAACGCTTTTTACTTTTTTTCGTGATCTCAAAGTCTTAATTTTTTTCCTCAATCAAAGTCATCAACAAAAATTTAGTTATCGAGATGATAACTGAATATCATGAAAAATTCGTAGTAAAGAGATTTTTTTTTCGTTCAAAAACTATATTTCGATAAAAAATATATCACTGATTACTAGAGTTTTTGTCGAAAACAAAATTTTTGCGACAGAAAGCATAGAAAACAAATTATGGCAAAATTAACTCCTATTGTTTTTGTTTATTTATCCGAGGGCATACATTTTTTTAAACTTCGAGGGAGCAATAAAAAATAAGTAATTCGAAAAATCTCAAGTTTAAAGAGCGGAGCATCTCGATCAAGATTTCATCGAGCGAGAAAAATTTCCTGTCCCGTCTCAAAACTCCGGGATGAGAATGTTTTAAGGGGGTCGTCTGGTGTGAAGGCTGTTTTTTTAATGCTTTTTTGGGGAATTTTTTTTTTTTTTACAATCCATTGAAATAAAATAATTTATAAATTGTGTATCATTTTTATGAATATTTGAACAAACTTTGTGAATTTTTTGAAGTGAATGTATCTCCGATAATATTTAATCCATTCACTTTAAAAAATTCACAAAGTTTGTTCAAATATTAATAAAAATGATACACAATTTATAAATTATTGTATTTTAATGGATTGTCAAAAAAAAATTTCCCCAAAAAAGGATTATTAAAAAAATCATTTTTTTTTTTGAAATTCTGACTTTATTTTGGTTCACGGTAGAGCCACAAGTCTCACAATTGAAATGGCGTTTGGTTTTTTGGAATCAGATAAGCAGAAGGGCCGGAATCATGGCAGCAGTGGAGCACCTTATGTGTTCCTGTTGGGCGGTGTATCTCCGATTATATTTAATACATTCACTTCAAAAAATTCACAAAGTTTGTTCAAATGTTAATAAAAATGATACACAATTCATAAATTATTTTATTTTAATGGTTTGTCAAAATAAAAATCCCCAAAAAAGCATTTAAAAAACGGCTTTCACACTAGACGACTCCCTGAAGCCGAGACTAGAAATTTCGCGTCTCGACGGCATCGCTAGTTGTCTGTAAAGATCAATCTGCCAGGGCCTAGACCCAGAATTCCTCTCGACCACGTGCGTTCGTGCGAAGAAAGCGTCGTTATTCTTCATTCTCGAAACGGGCTTTAATAGGGATAATGGTGAAATATCATCTCGAGGCTTAAAGTACGTGAAGACAGGGTTTGTAGTGAGAGCCAGGATAACGGAGAGCACATTGCTACTTGATGTATCCTCATTTTCGTTTACTTAAACAGCTGGTTAAAGGATTCCACTGGAAAAGCTCGAAGAATTGGCGGACTGTCTTGTATCTTTCATCTAATTATTGATGATTTATTAATAAGTCATTAAGGGGACCGATTCAGCGTCAAAATGCCTATGCTTGAATATCAATATAAATGTTCGTTGAATACGTGTAAGCCTGACTAATAATCCATCATTTGACGTATCAAATGAAGAAATTTTTGACGCTAGTTCGAGCCCTTAAGGTGCAACGGTTCTCTTATAAATCAATTTTTTAGTTTCACTGCGCTATGCAAGTTCCTGACCGACACGCTTGACGGATCTTATTCTACGACATCTCATTTTCTTCGTAACACTTTTTCGGACTGCTTAAGGGCGGCACATTTTTTTTTGGTCCTTATTATAGAGTTACAGGCCACTTTTTGAATTTTCGAAACAAAAAATGGGTCATAAATTCAAAAAGTGGCCTGTTACTCTATAACAAGGACCTAATACAAAAAATGTGCCGCACTTAAGCAGTCCGGAAAAGTGTGACGAAGAAAATGAGACATCGTAGGATAAGGTCCGTCAAGCGGTTTGGTTAGGATCGTACAAAACGCAGTGAAACTCAAAAATTGATTTATGAGGGAACCACTGCACCTTAAGGGTTTCAATGGCATCAAAAATTTCTTCATTCGATACGTCAAATAATGGTCAGGCTTACACATATTCAACGAACATCTATATTTATGTGCAAAAATCGGCGTTTTGACCCTGACTCCACCCCCTTAAGACAGAAGGCGATAATTTATATTCCCTTTCCATGTGATTGCATCTTTCTAGTAATGATGTTTTCAAAATCCAGAATAATCCCAAAGTTACAGGATATCCACGCGAAATCCATCACTTCGTTTTATGGTACACGAAATAAGTGTTTTGGTGAGTTTAGGAAACAAGGACGAGGACAGGGATGCCGAGGAAAGAGGTCGGAGGAGAGGGTTAATTCGGGAGAAATACCGCATGAGTGGTTCTTCGCATAAGCCACGTACGTGACTCCCACGAAGATCTCGCACTCGCTCTCTACCCTCAGCCTTTTCCTTTCTCTTCTTTTTTCTTTATTACCCTTCTTTTTTGTGTTTCGCGTTTGCGCTCATTTTTTTTTTTGCTCCTTTCTTCGGGTCTCAGCTGAAAGTGTTTGGGATGGCATGTCTGGCAGATCGAGAATCGTCTTGAAATACACAGGCCACGAACCAAGCGTTATTCTTGATTTTCGAACGACCGCCATTGTGATTTAACGTGTCGAAATTTTGTTTTTTCGTGGTGCTTATTCGCAAGAAAATTTTCTTCTCTCGGCGAGAAATCATCTTCGCCAACTTCGATTTTCTGCTCAAAAAAAATCTGTACAATTGGAATAGGACAATTTTTTATTTTGACAGGAATCAATGTTTGTCGCTGTGGAGGAAAAAAAAATATACGCGAAAGTCAGAACACAAATGGCAATTTTCGATGTGAAGTTGAAATAGTGAAAGTGCGAAGGATCGGAGAAATGGGGCTCCGATTAATCCACAATGTCATCGTGGAATAATTGTTCTTTCACAATGCCATTATCTTGTTGATATCGGCGTTATAACAGTGTACAAAGTATTGTCCGATGCAGCTTGATAATATTCATTCGAATGGCTGAAAACAGTATAGAACTGTCCCCGCAATCGTAACGTACGAAAAGTTCGTTCGGCCTCGACGAGCACTCGTTAATGCAAGTTTCTCGATAGCTTCCCTTCCTGCCTCGCTTCTGGTCTCGTCGACCGAGTGTCGAGCGAAACTTTGTCTTTATTCTCCCGCAAGGCAGACTGTTCTCCAAGTTTATACTTTCAACGAGACATCGGTCCGACTCGAGCCACTGCTTTCTTCCCTCATCCTTTTCAACCTTACCACCCCCATTCACCCCACTTGCCATTCTTACCCAAGCGACAACGACTAAGACGAAGCTGCTCAATCCTTATGTTTCTCTCCTCCCGCAATTTTAGTTCAGTTGGTCGCCACTCACGCATAACAAATACCTCCGAGCCAACCAAGTTTCTCTTTTCTCCTTCTTCTTACATCCGTCGCATTTTTTCTTTTATTTCTTTTTACCTCTTTCTCCGCCTCGTTTTCTTCTCTCCCCCCATTCCTTAGCTCCCTCCCGCCGTGCATTCAACGTTCTCACCTGTAAATTCGTACGGAAAATGAATTGCAGATGAAGCAGAGAGATACGCCAATGTTGGGGTTATTGGAAAAAAACGAAGGACGAGGAACTTGGTTGAAAATTGTCGATGGAATCGATTAATTTTCAATGGACGAGGCGTTGAGTTTCCAAAGTCTAAATTCTATCTTCCATATGATGAAGTAGCGATGTGGAGATTATTGGAAAATTGATAAACACAGAAACTGACACGATTAGGTGTCGTCGGAAATTTTTATTGGTAATCCGGACGGACGTTTGTAATTTCCTGCCATTTTTTGGAGACATCAGTTACCCAGGTGGGAATTGACGATGGAAAAAGGGTTCGTCAAGCCCTGAAACAAGGCTCACATTTTTTAATTCAGGCTGAGCACCAGCCTGATTTTAAGCCTAGGAAAACCTCTGAATGATAACGCGGTTTCAGGCTCTTGCACACAGGCTTGACCAAAGGCTGGTAGAAAAGCCTGTACTAAGCCTGAAACGAGCCTTAATGAAGCCTTTACGAGCATTTATGACCCGTGCAGAATTATTCATTTTGTCCATATATTTATCAGTTGTTACGATGAAAATTAGTTCCATATTCATACTTAATAGTTTCTAAGGGTCAAGTAACGAAAGAAAAAATTTTAAGAGAAAAAAAAAATTTGCCCTCACTGGGGTTTGAACTAAATTAAAAAATTGATAACTTGAAAGTTCATGGATTTTTCCGACTGATTTAATTTTCTTGCATATTCGCGGACCCTAGAATACGTACGAGACCAGACTGGGATTTGAAACCTACCTACCTATTGAGCCTAACTAACGACCTAAGACTGGGACGCTATATCCACTACACCACCGACTACTTTAGATATACTGATATGAATATCAAATTTATAGAACCCAGGCCGAGAAATAAATACGTACCAAAATAGTATTAAGAATTTATTTTCATTACCGAAGGCCATTTTTTGGTTCAACTTGTCTTTTAACTTAATTTAAAAAAATCAAATATTGAATCAGATGAATAATAATAACAATAATAATAATAATAAATATTATTTATATATTTGTTATAATAATAATAATAACATTAAATAATAATGAATATTATTACTCAAGTTATATTGTTATTCTTACCATTTATGTATTTGTATTATTTATAAAATATTATATTATCATATATATCATATTGAATATATGTACTAAATTTTATTTTGATTATCTTATTCTTTGAAAGATACTATTCAGATATTATTCAGATACACAATTTCAAAATATTCTCGCATTTATTGCTAAATTTTTTTTTCATAAAAATACAGAAAAAATATCATTTTAAACTCAGCTAAAAGGCTGACGATGGAAACAAGCTTGTGCGAGCCTTGTTTCACCGAGCCTGAATGAGACAGACCTGGACCAGGTTTCATTGCATCGTTTAGAGCAGCCTGGAACGAAGACTGGCTGCTCAGCCTAAACTCAGGGTTATTTCAAGCTTTATTCAGCCGGTGAATTTTAAGGCTAATTATTTTATTTTGTCACAACCTGAAGCAAGCCTGCATCCAGCCTTGATTTTTTAGCCTTAAAATGTACCGGCTGAATAAAGCCTGAAATAACCCTGAGTTTAGGCTAAGCAGCCAGTCTTCGTTCCAGGCTGCTCTCAACCGTGCAATGCAACCTGGCCCAGGTCTGTCTCACTCAGGCTCGGTGAAACAAGGCTCGCACAAGTTTGTTTCCATCGTCAGCCTTTTGATTTCCTACCTGGGTAGGTGATGTATTGTAAAACAATATTAATTTTAGAAAAAGTGAACCCAAACCGAGATTACAGCATGCACGAAGGTAGAAACGACGCCATGAAGAGGAAGAAGATAAGAAAAAAACACATGACAATGGAAAAGGTGGAACAGGAGAAGGAGGGGGAGAGGACGAACCAAATATACAGTCCTCCACCGGCCTGCTCTTGTCCCACGCTTCCGGTTGCAGCTAGATGAGACCTTTGTCACCAGCAATCATGTCATCAACATTTTCAATCCAAAAGTGATCGAAACTCATGATAGATATGTTATTCCCATAGGATGATTCCTTATTTCTGGTGACCAAACCATTCCTGATTAGTAAACACGAGATTCTAAAAGAAGACATGGGTCACTCATCGATAAACAATCTGCTCGATAGTGTTTGGTTGCTTCTGTTGATTCAACATAATAACCATCAAATCTTTCAACCAACTAATAACGGTATTTTTTTCTTTTCCAGGTAAGTCAAGATGTCTTAAAGATTTCCCTAATCAGTAAGTACCGCTATTACAAAATTTTATTTCTCAAGCTCTGATTATGAATGTCCAACATCAATCTTTCGACAAATATTGATACACTACTTACTCGAAAGTCATGCGAACAAGACAATTCGATGCAAATCAATCGATTTACGAAACGACCTACTCAGCATATATTTATTAACTTCAAAGCATCATTATCATGATACAATAAGTCAAATTCAATGTAACAAAGTCAACTGTACGAATAGGGACACTAAATTCGTTGAATCGGACTCTAGATTCTGGAAATCAAAGGTTTCAAAGATAGATTCAATTATCCTCGCGTATCCGCGCATTTATGCATCTCATTCGTGCCTCGAGTGGGTTTCCCGACAAAGGGAGTGCCAGTTGGAGGATGATACCGGCAAAGGTTCGCAAGTAACAATGTAACGACGGTAGGGGAACGAAAAGTGTATGTGGATGAAGGGAAGATAGAGACGGAGTGTGTGAGAGAGGTAGATAGATAGATAGACAGAGGATGGTCTCGCACACTACGGAATGACAAATGGAGACCGCAAGATTGCGCCTCCGACATCCAATTAGCCCATGCCCCTCTTTACCAACCACGTACACACCTGTGTTCGCCTGTTCTCTTGGTCTACCACCTCTGTCCCGTTCCAGTCTCTTCACACACAAACACACACACACATACACACGGGATTTCTCTTCGTTTTCGCACGAATTCCCATCCAGCAGCACGACAAGAACAATCCTTTGCTGCTGCTTCAGGCCTCGATCACCAGGCGCCGAAACAAAACTCATCGCGATGCTCAAACCCCGATCTAATAGGCCAGAAAACCGACATTCAGCCCAGGGAAACGTTTAATCAACGGTGTTGAAACGGTTCTTCCTTCCTTTTTCCTCTGTCCCAACATCCACAATAGACCCTCAATAATCGGAAGAACGTTTATCTAAAAACGATAACCTTAGTTCATTGCGCTCAGCTTATCGGAGGATCAATGATTCCACATTGAATCGCTCGTTCTTTCGATTGTTATGTTGTTCAAGATAGTATCCTTAATCTTGTTGAATACGATTCTCGACGTTCTGTTTGGTAAAAGGCTTGAAGAGGTCCTGAGTACAGAAAGATCTTTGAATGGGTTTACCTTCTTTGGAGTATTATTATATTCAATACTTCAAATTTTAGTGCTAGGTGCACTCTTTATGCTTACCGCTTTGAGATCAAGATTTTTTAAATTTTAATGCAGCCTTCTTTATAAGAAATTTGGAGTAACTATTCCCAGAAGGGAAATAAGGATTTGATGTAATCTTAAACATAATCATGAAAAGTGGTGTCTAACACAGTCATAATCTTATGAATAATTGAAACGAGTTATTGACCAAGCACAGGTCAGGATATGAGCACTCTCGATGCTAAATCTTTAATAGCTCTGATCTCGTACGGTTGGAGATGCCACCAGGTGAATTTCGAAGGTATGAGAATACCGTAAATCAGTGGAAAGCATGTGACTGGCTACTTCCGTCGTTCCTGTCATACGGCGGATACCGATCCATTAATAACCGCTCATTAGCTCGCATCACAGACATTCCCAACTCATAGATATCCGCATAGACATTTGTCCGATGATTCCCGTGACCGCACATACATCCTTTTCCATCAGCCCCTACTCCATCGTCTAACTGATTCCATTACTTCCAACTGCAATGTTCCATTTCGGCCTAATATGCCGAGAGTCCTAGTCAACCATTATTCGGGTCTAGTCCTCGACCCCTGAAAATTCTTCATTGAAAGTGACGTGAAATTTGCGGTCCTAGAAAACTGACAAAGTTTTGAAAACACTAACCGATGGACGTTGTAGGTTCAACATTATAAATGCGACACTAGATTAAATCATTTATTGATCTTTCATCAGTTATTCATCAAAAGGGATGTCAATACACAACCACCAAATATCAAATTATATTTTGGATTACCATGACAGATGTATTCTTGAATTTCCACTTGCCCGGTATTATCAACTTAAAGGGTCATCATAAATTTAACTTTCCCATAGGCCTCGCTCTTCAAGCCCTATTGTTTTCAACGAATCGTTTCGTTCTTCAGTTTTCGTATACTACCTACTTTCCGGAGCTTCTCGCCGAGCCGAGATGGGCTGTTTGGTAGAGGAACAGCTCGAGCTTACTTTTACACTCTGACGTGTTTCTTCCCTTACTTCTATTCGCCAGTTCTTCCTTCCTGCTCTCAGGTACTTTCTTCATTTGCTATATACAGTGGCGAAGAGTTAATTAACCAAGGGATGAGATACCGTCTTGGACTCGACCTAGTTTTCTCCCGGCAGAGTGGCTTGAGTATTCTCATGAAGTGAACAACGTTCCAATCCTGAGTTACACGGTACACGTACCCTCGGAAAGTGGAAGAACGATGACTTTGCCTCCAGCAGCAAACTAATAAACTCCATTAGGACTTTTCAGCCCTGTCGAATATTATACACGATTCTGCATGAAAATCGCTGTAATTAATTGCTGCCAATTTACAATTGATTGAACGATAGGTGTAACTTTGGGTCACAACTATGCGAAACATCGTTGCAAATTATGGGAACTTTTGTGGAATTTAGTAAAGCTCAAAATCAGATCACGGTGAGAAAATTCTAACGTAAATGTGTCGCACGTTGGTTCGCGTCTCAGCCATTGAGGGAGAGGCTACTTGCCAGTACTACGTCAGCTGAAATCAGCGTATGCTTTGGAGTATACAGTCACTTTCATCCCCCCGCCAGTCATCAGCATGCGAAAACTTTATTATTTATTCGAAGCACGTTAAATTATGCATGCACAATATGCCGTCGAGACGCGGTGAAAGCGCGTGGATGTTGAAATGGGTTTGAGGTATTTTGGATCTATGCTGAGAGTTGGTCTGTTGGAGGAGGCTACTGAGGGTAGACTATATATGTGACAAGGGATAGAGAGAGAGAAAGAGAGGGATGAACCGAGGAGAAATTTCAAGAGCGAGGAAAAGTGAACGAGATAGAGAGGGTGAGTGAGAAAGAAGGGCGAGAAGCAAGGAAAGTGGTATGAAGGGGTAATAAGCAAGACCGTCAACGTCGCCGAAAGGGGTTCAAAGACCATCTCACAAAGGTAATTGAAACAACAGCGCAGTGCGAACGCACAACAATGAACGATGCTGAATGACCCCGAGGCTCTTTGCCACTCTTCGGGGATGTAACATCCCTTGTCCTCGAGGTATACATTCCTCAGAATAGAAGGTTACAATGTGCCTTGAGATGCACGGAGATTTAGCGAAACGGATGCAAGTTCAGGGTCAAAACTTTTAATGTTAAGCTTAAAAAATCCTTCGAGCAATACGCAGAGTATATCGGAAAATCAGGAAACGGGATATTTGATTAATCAACAATAACAGAACAATACAAAATCAGCATGAAAACTTATATTATGCGTTTTATAAAGGATGTTCATGATTAACAAGAAGAATTGTATTCATTTAAAAGGCGTCATCAGAGCTCAGTAAGAGAAGTCTCTACTCACGGATACTGTTTTCTCTAATCCACGATCTGGAACAAAAAAAAATGATTAAGCTGGAGCACAAAATACAAAAATCCAGAAGCACATTTTAGTCAAACAAATGTTTTAAGATTTTTTCCTATATTTTAGAGCGTTATCATCGCCGGTGAGACTTTTTGAGAGATTGAAAATATCGTGTGCTGTCTTCAGATGACTTTACACTACATCACAACCCTTATTTGATTTACTTTTTTTTTCGTGGGATTTGTGTAAGAATCACAACATCGTGTAATTTTATTATTAAAACATCTCAATTTATGCCACTACGTATGAATGAGTATCAATCGACATTAGAGCCTCTAATGTGGTATTTGATGCAAGAGATTAGCTAAATTGATGTTTATGGCACACAGCCTAACCCATATCTTCTTCACCATGCTCAGGATTGTCTTCCTCCTGATTTGCTTGATTGTTACTTGCCGAATATCTTCACTAACTACAAATTCAAATCACTCACTCTCTCTCTCTCTCTCTCTCTCTCTCTCCTTTGCGCCCGTCCTTCCTCATTTGCGTGACTGGTTGCTCGAGAGCTATCCGAGTTATATCGAGAAGGCCCCGTGGGTGTTTGCATGCGCTTCGACACCAAGCCAATCTACGTCAGAAGTTTCGAATCCGTTTATAATTATCGTCAGCGAGAATATGTGAAGCCGAATGTATGTATATCACAATTTGGGACATCCGATAGACCTTAATTATTGCCTGGAGCGTCAAGGGATTAGGGTTGAATCAGTTGGTCCTCATTGTGTGACACATCTTTCAGAATAAAGCGAATTTTTTTCAACTGGAAACCACAGCAAAAAATGGAAAGACATGATTCACGGGCCTGCACAGAAAACGACTTAGTTGTTCCAACCAAACACAGCATAGTACTCTGAACGCCAGACGAGAAATTGTTTGGATCAACTGGATATAGTTGGTTGGGTCAACTAACCAACTCTATATTTCTTATTTACCATAACTAATCGTTTGAAACGACTTAGTTATAACAAGTAATCGTTTGAAACGACTTAGTTACAATAACAAATCGTTTGAAACGACTTAGTTACAATAACTAATCGTTTGAAACGACTTAATTATAATACCTAATCGTTTGAAACGCTTTAGTTACAATATCCAATCGTTTGCAACTACTTGGTTACAATAACTAATCGTTTGAAACGACTTAGTTACAATTACTAATCGTTTGAAACGACTTAGTTACAATAACTAATCGTTTGAAACGACTTAGTTACAATAACTAATAGTTTGAAACGACTTAGTTACAATAACTAATAGTTTGAAACGACTTAGTTACAATAACTAATCGTTTGAAATGACTTAGTTACAATAACTAATCGTTTCAAACGACTTAGTTATAATACCTAATCGTTTGAAACGCTTTAGTTACAATATCTAATCGTTTGAAACAACTTAGTTACAATAACTAATCGTTTGAAGCGAATTAATTGTGGTAACGAAAAAATAGGGTTGATTAGTTGACCCAACCAACTATCTAGTGGATTCAACTAATTTATCGTCTGGCGCTCAGGGCACTAAGCTGTTTAGTTGCATTAAATACGAGTAAGTCGTTCTTTCCGTGTAGGATATTACCGATTCTCATAGCATATTGTTCTAATTTCACGTGCTGAATAAAATTTCATTCTGTTACAATTTGCTTCATGCATGGATCTTAAGTTCAAAAAGTGATGCGATATTCAGTTTGAATGTGGTCAAGCATTTTTTTAATGTTTACTTTTTTGCGCCTGAAAATGAAGCGCGTGGACCTCATTTATGTTATGCACAGTTAACATCTCTATACCACTGACCCACATTTTCATCGTCTGTTCGTGGCTACCTCCTGCAATGGTAAAATCGATTCACCCAGCTGTCGGAATACCTCGCGAAAACGTCAGACGTACCAAGTGAAATATCGAAATGGATAATGCCAAGTTCCGCGGAAGGATTCGTGAATTCGATCTCGCTCATTTCAATTTATGAGCTCAGTGTTGTCATTTTAAGATTCGAAATATTTCCACTCAGATAGATGTATGCGAACTGAAAATTGCACATTGTATTCTCCTAATTTTGTCATTTCACGAGTCGACAAAATGTAATGCAAAAAATAATTTGCAAAAATTAGTGAACTTCGATTAGATTATGAAAAAAAGCATATTTTGCGTTATATATTTTTATATATTTACTCGGTGACTGATTGATTATTCAATAAAGCTGGTTCGAACTTTTATGAATGGAAGGGAATCAAATGGAGGAAGTAATAAATACACGACCTTGTTATTTTTGCCCTGAGATGAAATTCAATTAACTTTTATCGATTGTTACAATTTTGTGACTTGTTCAGTTGGTCGCGTTGTATTACAATGCTCTATATTAAAACGTTAACAGGATCATCGTTTGATAATTAATACGAAACCGATAATGAAAGCGGCGCCGGTTGTTCCCTCGTCGAGTCACTCGGTTTTCGATATCCAACATCCGATACACAAAAAAAGGGACAAAAAATTTGCAAATTGGAAGACGCGATGTCGAATCGTTGTAATTATTCCACGCTCATTCACTCACTGCCATGAGAAAGAAAAGTTGAAAATAATTTATACGTCAGTTGATTTTCGTCTTATTAATCGGCAAAAATCCTGCAAATGATGAGCGAAAGACTGTAGTAAAATTAATACACTTGCATCTCTACCGGCTATTATTTCACCCGAGGACATCTCTACATATAAATGGTCTTCAATGACTCTACCAAATGATTATATCAAATATAAAAGAGATCCTTGAAAAATCCTGACAAATATTTTTAGCCTAATATTCTCCGTCTATCCTGAGACAATTAGGCTAAATCAAACCACGCCCAAACATCTCTACCATAAGATACTTTTACCTAATCCGAATACCTAATCTTTCTGCAATCGTACTAATGAACAAAAATCAGGTTTATCATTCGGTAGTATTCTTCCAGAATCTTGTTTCCTGTAATAGTTTTGTATTTGCATATTTGATCAAATTATTATTGGTAGATTTGTAATCGGTAGAGATGTTCTGACAAGTGCTATCCATCAATAGAGTTATGACTGGTAGAGATGTATATGGGGGCATTCCACGTCAAATCACGGCGTCATCGGTCTGACCCACCCGGATTTTGATGTCCAATAAATTGTAGGTTTTGTTTTGGCCCAAAATATGACCGCAAGTTTTTAGAAATTTTTATTTAATTTTTTAGGGGTTGTGCGAGGTAATAAATAATTAAATTGGGGGAAAACATAAAGAGAGGACTTTTTGAAATGAATGACATTTTTATCACAGAAACTAGGGCCCAAAACAGATATTTTCTTCATAGTTCGATAATAGGTCAAAAATAATGACTATTTTTTTGTATTGTAATTTATTTTATTCATAATTTCTTATTTTGATTATTTCTTGTAGTGAGAATAAGAACAACATAAATATTTTTCTAGTGAAACTAGATTTTTGTTCTTGGTTTTAGAGTGAAACGACAACTTTTTTCGAAAATTTTTTAACCTCGACGACCTGAAATGAAACGGATGATTCAAGCACAATAAAAAATAATAAAAAACTAGTAATTATTTTTGGCCCATTATCGAACTATGACAAAAATATCTGTTTTAGGCCCGAGTTTCTGTGAAAAAAATTTCATTAATTTGAAAAAAGCCCCTCTTTGTGTTTTCCCTCAATTTATTGATTTTTTAGCTCGGACAACCTCTGGAAAATAAAATAAATTTTTTTAAAAATTTGAGGTCATATTTTGAGCCAAACGAAAACCACAATTCATTGGACATCAAAATCTGAGGAGTTCAGGCCGATGACCGCTCGATTCGACGTGGAATACCCCATATGGATTAGTTATCGTGTTACTGAGGCCTTACATACATCTAACAGTGGCAAAAATGCGCTCCTAGAAAAAATTCCTTTGTCAGATACAGCAATAGAAATTAATGAAACGAATCGTTTATGGGCACATTAAGTATAAAAATTTTTGAATTTGCTCAGTTTTTACTGTAATTACCTGTGATAAACGAATTCACAGCATTGAAAATATTGATCAAGATGAAAATTTAAAAAAGATTCTTGTAATATAACCCTCTTATGGTCTATATCGAGTCAAACTTTTTAATTTCGAAAAATTAAACAATTTATGACAGTTAGAAAACCGCATGCGTTTCGGGTCATTTTAAGCCTAAAACAAAAGGGACCAATAATTCATGAAAAAAATCGATTTTTGGAAAATTCTAGACGCATATGTGGTCGATTATACCAATTCATCAAAAACATGTGATTTTTTTGGAGTGTCGGTTTTGTATTTTCCGACTTTTTCACCTTTCGACTCGATCATTCTCCGAGAGAAGGGTGGGGTCACCTGACTATCTAGTTTCTCGAGCAAAAGCTTTCAACTCCATTGCTAACCTCACACTGTTATCCTATACCCGCTCTTGCACTCGTCTCTCCGGATGGTCTCGAAGCTTGCACGCGGCTCTTATTAAATGTGGCGATTTATTGCTAGTAATAACGGCGCGGTCTGGGCTCTGGCCCGAAGTGGGGAAAGGAGCAGCATCTCGCATGCTTTCGCCGGCGAATGTCTCTCGTGTGCAACGAGGTAAAATCCTTCGTCGTTTCGCTCGGTATAACGTAAACCCGCATGATGGTGTATGTAGTCCGAACGGCGACACGAAGGGAAGACGCTGATTCCCATCGTGGCGAAGAGGGTTTCACGTATCCTTGCATTTTCCGCGAGAATAAAGGACCAAGATACTGAGTCGGATATTTCTGCGATGTAACCAGTTTGCTGGATTGTGCGAAGCGTAATGTTATCCTGTCGCGTGAATCTCGGGAGATTAACAATCCACATGAAATTTCCTAGGAAATGGAGCCAGAGTCAGAGACATCCTCGTGAGCCAACCATGATTAAGATGCATCCTTCATTGAAAGAAATCCATTTGGTGTATCATAATGGATTTGCATGGCTAGTTAATTTTTCAGTATTTTCAATCATATTTCCAGTCAGAAGGAATCAATGTGGGTCATTCCATGTCAAATCGACCAGTAGTTGGAATCGACCCCTTTCAATTTCGATGAAATTTGGTCAGAAGTATTCTTTCATTATAAAACGAAGTTCTGCCAGAGTATATTTTTTTTTTGAAACTTATGCAAAATTCAAAATTTCCCCATTTTTTCAATTTTTAAAGTTTATTTTTCAAATATCTCGAAAACTATTATAGTTACGAAAAAATCATTCTGGTTTCGTTTGAAAAAGTATACTTGTGGCTAAAAAAAGAAACAAAAAATATTCCGAATTTTTTTTTCGAAGAATGATGAACTTGGAGAATTTTCACTTATAATACCACAAGAGCTTCAAAATTATCGGGTATTTCCCGATAGGTTCGTTGCAAACAAATGAAGGAGTCAAGTTTTTCCTGAAAAACTTGACGACTTTATTTGTTTGCAGGGAACCTTGAGGGAAATGCCAGATAATTTTGAAGCTCGTGTGGTATTCGGGGGATTATTTTTCCGTCCCAAATGTCGGCCAATAGAATTGCACCATGAGATGAAATGAACAGTTAACAGTAGTAAATTGGTTCCAAACTGTTTTTTTTGCCTTCTCCGTATTAATGGGAACATTTCCTTTGACTTTTTTATCAATGGTGGACAGAGAACAAACTCCAAATCGACTCATTTTCATGCAAAATCTCCAATTTTCACAATTGAATTCAACCTGTCAGTTTGACGTGTGGTTAATTTGACTGGATCATGTTTTGTTTTTTATATATAGCAACTACCAGAGAAAATAATCAAAAAATTATCAGTATAATACCATGTAGGTTGTACCACGTGACGTCGAATGGTGCAATTCTATTGGCCGACATTTGGGTCGGAAAAATAATCCATTTTATTTGTGAAATACTCATCTTAAGGGATCCTGAAATGTTCAGAATACTGTTTTTGTCAAAATTATGAATTTTTGAGTTTTTGTAAAAAAAATTTTTTTTTACCTCCAAATTAAGTAAAGATGAGCAGTCATGTGATTTTGTAATATTTACTGCTCAAAATAACAAAACTACACGATTGCTCAACTTTACTATCAGTAAAAGGTATGATATTTAAAAAATTGAACCAAACATTTAATGTTGATCGTGAATTTTCACAATTTTTAAAAATTCACAATTCTCTAAATTCATCATTTTTCAAGATTTTTTTTCGAATATTTTTTCTTCGTAGCCCCAAGTATACTCTTTGAGTCGAAGTTAGAACGATTTTTTCGTAACTATAATAGTTTTCGAAATATTCAAAAAATAATCTTGAAAAATTGAAAAAAATGGTGAATTTTTTTATTTTGCATAAATTTCGAAAACAATTTTTTTAATTTTTTTCCTTTGGTAGCCCTTCGTTTTATGATTAAATAAAACTTCTGACCAAATTTCATCGAAATTGAAAGAGGTCGATTCCTACTATTGGTCGATTTTACATGGAATGACTCACATTTGATTTTTTCCGTCGAACAAAATGATTTGTTTGGGGCAACCCATAACATGATTGGCACGATCAATAATATTTGCAACCCTTTGTGTCAACATTAAATTGAACCATTTTGTAGGGTAAACCCATCTGCATGGTTATGGCAACAGTTTTTATGGTTTTCATAATAAACTAATTGGCTTTCTCCAGTGATACTCGAGAGAATTTATGTCAATATTTTTTTAAAAACCTACGGTATTGCTGATGAAAATAAACAATGAAAAATCCGAAAATCTTCTTTTGTTATTAATTTCACCACGTTCTCGTTGAAATTAGTAATTGGAAAAATGATCAAAAACATTCTAAATCATGTTTTTTTTTGTTTTTAACTATGCTCTCGTAAGGTTTTTTTAGAAACCATGTTTTTTCGTGTCTTTCAATGATTTCGCGAAATTTGAAGCCTTCGATGTACAACAGCATAATTTAAAATCAAATTTCTATATTTATTATCTTAAAAAATGGTTCTCATGAATTTTTTTAACTTTCTTCCCATTCCAAAGTACATTTCTCAATAGACCTCTCGAATATGGGATTACAGGATCGTTTGAAATAGGGATGACGAGCCCTAGGACAGGAAGAGACAGCGAATGAGATGAGGGGATTTTTTGAAATGCTTAAGAGTAAGAAAAGAAAAACGGAGAATGGTATCTCGTGGTTTGAGTCGAAGAAGCAACTCTCACTCTCTCCCTCCCTCTCTCTCTCTCTCTCTCTCTCTCTCTCTCTCTCTCTCTCTCTCTCTCTGTCTGTCTCTCTCTCTCTCTCTCTCTCTCTCTCTCTCTCTCTCTCTCTCTCTCTCTCTCTCTCTCTCTCTCTCTCGCTCTCGCTCTCGCTCTCTTTCTCTCTCTCTCTCTCTGCCGTTGCCTCGGGAGCTTGGGGAATATTTAAACGGGAAAAGGAAATGACTTGCTGAGAGACGAGACGACTTTTCCCTTCTTCGCTCGTTCCGTGTTTTCTTCCTCATATAGCGCTTCATGTGGAAAACTCGCGCGAGAATCCGCTGAACGGCGGGACCGCAGGCGATAGCACGAAAATATATTGCAAACGTAATATTTCAACCACCGACATAAATAATATACGCAGAGGGGGTTTACTTATTTACCCTTAAAAAAAAAAATTGTCATGTCCCACTTTTTGTTTCAATCGTTTTACTTCTCGTAGAATTTTCACGGAAACAATTTGCGAGGATACTAATTTTACACGACATTTCCTTTGATCTTGCTGTTTCAGAAGGTTGTTGACGATGTTTTTTTTTCACGCCAGAGATAAATATATTTTTTAAATTATTTTATTGCACTCCGTGCGTAAAGTGACCACTTGTGCGATAAAATTTTATACGATATTCGTGCGAGAAACTTTTTCTCAACTCGTGTGATTGTAGCATTCGCCTTCGGCTCATGCTGCAAACTCACACTCGTCGAGAAAAAGTTTCATCGCACTCGTATCGTAATGTACTATTATTGCACTCCGTGCGTAAAGTGACCACTTCTCGCACGCTTCGCTTCGCTGCGCGTGCAATAAGCGGGCACTTTACGCAATCGTGCGATAAAATTTTGTTCGATACTCGTACGAGAAAAAGTTTCATCGCACTCGTATCGTAATGTACTATTTTCCTTGTATATATTTTCCCATTCGCTTCCATTGTAGCGTCAATTAGTTCGAGATCAACAACGAAGACGAGAGGTTTTTATGCATTTAATTGGGTGAGATATTGTTTTTATTCATTTTCACCATTTTTATCGTCCATTCATTGTAACTTCTGCTACGCTGCAGTATTATTTCGTACGGAAATTACAAAGAGAACGACGTGGTTGTCGAGAACGACACTTTTTAATTGGTTGATATGAGACATGAAAAAAGAACATTTTATTCACTATTCCGTGTCAAACATTCAGTAGATGGCGTTTAATTGGCAGTTCAAAGCGAGTGTGGTCTCACGTTATAATTGCGGGGTTCATTATGAACGTGTTTTCAACTCAATAAATCGAGAGACGTGAGCTTTGTCGAGACGATGCAGTTTTTACGACTTTTTCATTCAAATATTTCCCGTTTATACAACACTTTCATCGATAAGGAGTAAAACTGTACCGTTTCAATGAAAGAAAGACGTATTTAAAAAATCTGAAATGCGGAATTTTCCAAAATCAGATTCGAAATTTGCTAAAGAATTGTTGAAATCAAACGAATGATAAATACAATTTTTCACAATACTTTATATTCAATTTTCAACCAATCTCTTTCAAGATGCTGCAGTTCCTTGATTGTTTCCTTCCCCGTCGGCGATTGGAGGTTTTCCCTCGGGATAATTCCAGTCTTGTATCTTTGCCGAGCCGAAAAATATGAATACAAAAAATGCGCTGATTTGAGCGACGATGTTGACCCAAAAAATGATTCTCCAACGTTCGAATGTGTGCTGGAATAGTGAGAAAAAAGTATTTCTTTTATCGGTTGGCTAATTATTGTAATTAACAAAATACTGTTATTCGGTTCATTGATTTTATTGAAATAAATGGCAAAATGAAATGAATTAAATTGTGCTTACGCCTTCCTCCGTCAATGTTCCGACCAGAGCGGGCAATATAAAAGCCGATATTGTTCCAGGTACATTTGTGATACCCATGAGAATACCAGCGTAATTGGGAGCAAGATCATTGTGATTCGTCAGATGCCCAACAAAAATGGCACCGCAAAAAACAATGCTGAGAATCAGCATAACAGTTGTTGCGTCTCTTTTGCAGCCAATATAAGCGATCGCGATCAAGAGAATACTTGGTGGAATGCAACCTATCGCAAACAAAATATTGTTCTTTGAAGTCCAAAATCCTCAAGTTATTATTATAATATTCTATGTCAAGTATTCTTATCGTCCAGTTTTTTATAGAATCAAATTTCGATAGATTTGAGTACCGAGCTGTGAAATTACGGAAATTAGTACATTGAAGATTCTTTTTCAATTTCAAAATTACATAAATCTTTGTCCCTCAAGCAATTCTATCCAAATTCAATGAAAACCAATTGCAATTGTTTTTAGATCATTCAACAACTTTTTTCAAACGGAAACTATGAATTATTTTTTTGAAAGTAAATATCGACCATCCTTATCATCTAATGCACTTATTAAGGGGTTAGGCCACTCTACAGACAAAAAAGGGCATATTTCGTGATTTTTTTCGGCGAAACCATAAAATAAATCGGATTCACAAAAAAGTGCCCTATTATACATCTAATTTGCAATATAAAATTATTTTTTCATGGCGTTATATGTCTTAATGGCGACTGTGCAGCATTTTTCCTATGACACCTTTATTTCTGGAAGGTCAAAGGCCGAACCAACAGCTCTTATAATTTTTGAGTTACGATGTGACCCCAAAGTTTTTCCGATTATAGATACGAATAGCTATAGGAGTACCTAGGATTTTTTCGATGAATTGTTTTTTGTAGAAATGGCGCATTTCTAAATTAAAAAGTATAAAATACCATGAAAAAATTGTCAGAAAATTGTTTATAAAAAAGAAACAATGCTATATAATGAAAAAATCCTACATACTGCTTTAGAGAACGTTATTTTGAATATGCAGTTAAAATTTCAAATGAATCGGTTGAAATTTGTTCCAGTTATGAGTTCGGCAAATTTGAAAAATTAAACAAATAAAAAAAATGTTTAATACACCACGTTTTTAAAACGGACAAAAAAGTATAAAATAATTTCTCTAAGCTTCGTGCAGAACAAAACAACTTACATATTTCTAACCTCTTACAGATGATCCTGAAAATTTGTCATTGTACATTTTTAATAGCTATTAAAATACTTGTGAGATTTGAAGCGAAAAACGTGGGGCGCATTCAGCTATTAATTGTATTGCACCGCAAATTATTTCAACTGATATAAATAAGTTCTCTCATTGATAGCTACTCTCTTTACTTCATATAGTTATGTGTTGCATGCGCCCCACGTTTTTCGTTTCAAATCTCACAAGTATTTTAATAGCTATTAAAAATGTACAATGACTCTTACATAATATGTAAGAGGTTAGAAATATGTATGACTCTTACATAATATGTAAGAGGTTAGATAATATGTATGTTGTTTTATTCTGGATGAAGCCTAGGGAAATTATTTTATACTTTCTAGTCCGTTTTAAAAACGTGGTTTATTAAAAAAAAAATTATTTGTTTAATTTATTTTCTGATTTTTAGTATTGTGTAAATGAAATTTTGAAATTTATTTTGAATACTTTGATGAGCTTGAACCGATCTGCTTCCGATTCCTCTTGAAGCGTCACAAGCCGCTTTTGCCTTTTTTTTCTAAGCGTCGCTTGCGTTGGGTGGCTGTCTCCTTTACCATAATAGATTTTACACTATAAAGACCATAATAAACTTTACACTTGATTATATAATGATTTCCTTACAGGGAATAGAATAATTGGTTTATTCTGTTTATCTGTCAGCCAGATGTCAGTTATATTCAAGAAAATATAGCAAAAACAAAAACCTAAACCGTTGCTATGGTAACCGTTCCCGACATAGTTTTTATTGAAAAAATTACAAAATTATTTTTAAAAAATTGTAATCGCAATTACGACTTTTTTCACATTTTCTTGCATTGTCATCCAATTCTGAGCTACGTTCAAAATTTCAAGTCTCTAGCTTATCGGAAAGTTAGTTTAAAATCAAATACAAAATTCCACCCGGACATACAAGAAAGCGAGTTAATAAAAACGTGGTATCAACGAAATGTAGTTCCGAGATAAACGCATTTGAAGTTTGTAGAAAGCCCGCTGTGGATGAAGAGGGGTTGCACTAGAATATGAAAATCGAGGACTTAGGGATTTTTCACGCACATAACCTTTTGGAATATAAATTCTATACATACTAATTGTAAGTTACCTTTTTAACAAACAAAAAATCGATTTTTTGAAAATCCTAGAGTGGCCTAACGATTACTAAAGCGATCACTAAAATTTCTTGACATTTTATAATTTCCGAGAGATGATTACTTCTAACTTTAATACCAGTTTTCCTTATCACTCAATATACCATTGAAAAATTTTGAGCTTGACAGCTTGACGATCACAAGAGTTGAAGATATAAATCTTGTTTGTTGCTAAAAACAAAGCTCTCTTCATGACTAGCAAAATTAATTGATTTTAAGCAATAACTTACTTATGGTGACCGCAATTTTTCGTGCGTTCGTCTGGGTCCAGTATCCACGTTTTCTACCCATGTCCAATAATTTTCCGAAAAGTGAATTTGTGAAGGCATTTATTAAGTAAGGCAGACAGCTGTAAGTCGCATTCTGCACATGAGAATAATTGATTAGACGGAATTTTTCTTTCTGTCAACACCTTTTTCATGTTTAGACTTTTCTAATAATAGCAATTTTTATTATTGTTATTATTATTATTATTATTATTATTATTGTTGTTGTTGTTATTATTATTATTTAAAAAATCGATCAATTCTTACCGCGGTTATGTCGAATCTTAATATTTTGTTCATGTAGAGTGGCAGCTGAGTCAGTAAAAAGTACCAGCAAAAATTTCCGAGTGTATTTGTGAGGAGCAATGCCCAAAATGGAACGGAAGTCCAAATGGCTCGCCAGGGTACACGAATACTCGATGACCCCGGTGCTCGATGGCCGTACGACGAGATCAACTTGTTCCTCTCGTTTTCACTGATGATTTTTTGACCCTCCGGATTATCGGCAAAAAAAATGGCAAAAACGATGCACCATATGATCGGCAGAGAGCCATGAATATAAAATATCGATTGCCAGCTCAAATATTTCATAATCAGGCCGGATGAAAAAATCGATATGACGGTACCGATTGACGTGCCAGCATAAATAATACCGACCCATGTACTTTTTTCCTCGTATATTACCCACTTCGCAACGAGAACATTAACGACCGGAAGATTGGCCGAACTCACGAGACCGGTCAAAAATCGAAGACCGAGAAGGGCACCGATCGAATTTGCGGCCAAAGGAACAAGCATTGTGAATATCGAGTTGCAAAATATGCAAATTAGAAGCACCCATTTTGTGTTGAACCTTGCGAAAAATAATTTAGTATATTATTGATCAATTGATCAATTTATTATTTGTAAAATAATGATTATTGATTGAAAAATGAAACGAAATCGTACTCTTTTGATATTCTGCATTGAGAGAAAAATATACTAGAACCAATGAAATAAAGTTTTGAAGGCAAAAAATCATTTTTTTCATTATTTGCCAAAACATATTAGATTGGTTCCCTTATATATTTACTTGGTTCATTTTTTTTAGTCAATTTCTTAAATTTCTGTTTCAATAAACGAATTTACTTGAATCCAAGAATATGTTATCAATTATATGTAATATGTTGTTTGAATCAAGAACACATTTTATCATTCAAAACCAAAACATTCATGTTTTTTAATACAGGAAGCACTGAGAAAAAACATTTGTTGAATCAACAAATTAATTAGTCCAATCAACAGGAAAAATGATTGATTCAATCAAATGCGTGTTCATTAATTGTTGCCGAACATTTTATAAAAAATATATAGTCCTTGCCAAATAATTTAATATGCATAGTTTAGTGACCCCAAAAAGAGATAAATAGAAAAAAAAATACAAATCTGCGCCAATTCTCCGATCTAATTTCTCTGTCCGACCGAGATTCGAACCCTCGACCCTACCTACCGTCATACTTATCCTACCTAACTACCTAACACACTACCTATTACGCTATCGACTACTACAATGCACTTGAAAAAAGTTAGGGGTTATGAAGATTCGAATATAAGAAAACATTTAAAAAACTAGTTTTTTAATTTTTAATAACTTATGTATACTATTAAAGTATACTATAGAAATGATAGTTCTTTGCTTGAAGGAAATAAAAATTTCATCATTCCAAACAAATATTCTATTGGAATAAAATAATGTGTTATTTATTTTACTGCAGCTTCTTTTAAAATAATCACAATCAATTTTATATCTGATAAATATTGAAAAGACTACAGAAATATTTTTTGAAGTAAAATAATGATGAATTTTTTGCCAAGAAATAATTTTGTTCGAAAAAAATAATTTAATGTTGATGTTGTTTTTCAGATTCAAATAATCTCATGTTTATGATGCGATCAATGTAATTAATCCAACGAATACAAATTTGATCAAATCTATCATGCATTTAATTGTTACTATTAAATAAGAGTTCAATATAATGGAGTAATAGATTCGTGAAAATATTTTTTTAAATGAAGAGTGATTTTCTTGGTTCAACAAATAAATAATCGAATTAATACTTTCATTTAATAAATAAATTCATCTTCTCAAATTCAGTAATTTTTTCTCTCGGTGTGCAGCTTAATTATATGACAAATTTGGTTAAGCAATATTTGTGGTGTTGAATGTCATTTTTGAAAAGTACATTTACTGACCGATCGGCGAAATAACCGGCGGGAAACATGCCGATTAGATAACCAGCGAAATATAAACTGACGACCAATCCTTGTTGCGTACCAGTCCAGTCAAACGGACCGTCGAGATCGGCGGAAGAAGGACCATTGTTTTCCTCATACTGTGGACATTCATTTGACGCTCCTCCACCGGACTTATTTCCATGCGACTTGACCATACCGATTATGGCCGTCGATATGTTAACTTTTAGACCGTAAATAATCATATTTGCCATGCAAAGCATTATGGCAAAGAGAAATCTAACGATTTCAACTAAGAAGGAAAAGAAAGCAACTGCATTAAAAAGATATTTGAAAAAATTATGCAATGAATCTATACCAAGAAATTGTCGCAGATTAATGAGCGAGTAAAATCAATTGAATAAGTGATAGACAATGGTATAACTAGTTTTTATAAATTTTCTCGCCAATTTCTTTTTACATATCGATCAATGAATTTTGATTTTAAACAGAGTTCAAACGCCATTTAAAATTACGGTATAATACATTCAAAAAAAAGTGTTTAGTTAATAACAACGATGTCATAAATAACAGTAAATAAACAATTCCACAGTATAATGAATAAAAATTGTACTTACCCATTTTTTTTAGTATTAATTATTGATGAGTATTTATTTCTATCGACGTTTATATTATTCACGTGCCATTTGATTCTTCAATATTTTTGCCACCTCTGGCGAAGGCGAAGAACGAATGTATTTCCACGAATCACATGTCTGTCATTAATCGTACACTTTTTGAGGTATTTAAAGTCTTTTAATCATCGAATATTATTGCGCGCGAGTGGCAGCGATCGTAAAGAGCCATTTGAGTAACTGAAGCGAGAAAAATCACAGCTCAGCATTGGTATAAACGAATATTTGTACACTGTAAACGTGCGAGAGAAGATAAAACGCCAAGGGCTCTTCCCACGTCGCTAGAGATAACGACTCGTCAACTGACGAACTACTTCGACAGCGAACTGAATATTGTCGCAAGGCGACGTTCACATATTTCGAGTGGACTTCGATGACATTAGGTCTAGATTTCTTATTATTGGTTCTGATTGAAATCGAATTTAAAGCTCCAAATATATTTTAATGAAATCAGTGACAGGTACCAAGTTATGCCAGTTCGAAAATTCTTCCAATTTTCGCAAGAGTTCGCGTGATCTCAAGATCTATCTCAAGATCGATCTCAAGATCAAACTTAAAATCCAACTTTCCATTGAACTCAAGTTGGAACATAGGATCGAACTTAAGTTCCAATTTAAGATGAATCTTAAATTTAAACTTAAGTGTCATTATAAGTTCATTCTTAAGTTCAAACTTTAGTACGAACATGTGATCGATCTTAAGTTTGAACTTAAACTTGATTTGAAGTTTGATCTTAAGATCTATCTTGAGCTTGAACTTAAGTTCGATCGAACGTAATTATTTTGACAACTAATGCCAAAAAACACGGTCGAGGGACGCGATGAAAGAAGTTCAAGCTCAGGATGGATCTTAAGATCAAAATTTAAACCAAGTTTAAGTTTAAACTCAAGATATCGATCTGAAATTCGCAGTAAAGTTTGAACTTGAGTATGAACTTATAATGACGCTTAAGTTCAAACTTAAGATTGATCTTAAATTGGAACTTAAGTTCGATGATAAGTTCCAACTTGAGTTCAATGGAAAATTTGGTCACAATTAAGTTTGATCTTAAGATCGATGGTAAGATAGATCTTAAGATCTTAAAATTCGAACCTAAGATCAGAAATGTTTGATATTAATTGTCAATATTAACTCACAGAGATAAAGCCCTTGAGATATTTATAAAGACAGATACACTGAGAAAAAAGTTCAGTTAAAACAACTAAATCCATTTAGTTGAAAAAAATTTAGTTGATTCAATATTCATTTGTTTGATATGATGAAACTATAATTAATTCAACAAATGAATTTGGTTAACCATAGGATATGAGGTGAACGAAATTATTTGGTCAATTTTCAGATACAGTTTAGTCGATTTTACACGTTACTGAGTCGCTGTACAGAAATATTTCGTTGATTTCTAGTATATTTTAACGAAATAAATTTAACTGTAACAAAAAAACAATTCGTATTTTCAATCACACAATTTATTTGGTACAAAGATATTTATTTGATTGAACTGAAACTTTGCCCATTCAAGCAACGATTTAACTGATTTAACTAAAACTTCCACTGTATCTTTGTTGAATTGCCAAAATGATCTCGTTGAACGTCCGGAAACAAATATTTGGTTGAGTCAAACAAATTTTTGCATTTTCAACAAGAAAAATTCTCAGGGAACAAAAAAAAGTCATTTTTTCCCCCTCATGAGGCCTGTCCATTTGCAAATCGACTTTGGCTGATCCGTGACCGTAAATCATTGAGACTTCGAATAATCTTATGAGTTTTTCTTTTCTCAAAAATATAGTTTATCGTTGTTTCAGGTAATAAAAAATTGGAGATATCCAACGTGTTGGAACGATAATTGTTTGGAATTTTTTTGTCAAACCAACATGGAACGGCCCATATATACAAACCGGCAGGAAATAATATGATCCGGCTTAATATGTCCGATGGCTTACAAGTATTATGATACCCAAGCTAATCTCGACAGCGAAGCCCCGACCCGACTTACATATGCATATTGATGTCGCATGCATAGCTAGAGTTAATACGTTGATATAATATCGCTTTTAGAGCACGTTAAATTTTCGTTTAATCTACGAGATATTTACAATCGATTGACGAGCCTTATTTAAACAATATGTCCGTTAAGTCTGCACTTAAAATGTATTCCTTTCCTCACATGTTAGAATTCTTCTGCTAGTTCCTTTTTCTGCCCTTTCTACTGAACTAAAAATTTCTCATAGATTCTTTGAATAGGATCTGAGAAGAAAATTGTGGAAAATTATAAAATTTACAAATTCTTGTATGGCCCAAATATTTTTTCTCCTGTTTCAAATCACTGACGAGAATGTTTTTCCTAGGGAAATATAATTTGGCAAAAAAATTGAAAAACATATTTCTATCGTTTGGAATTTGTACACCTTTTAAATTATTTGTGACGGATAGAAAAACCAGTCTATCCGGATCGAATCATCGATGAACTTCAGGTCAACGAAACTCGCTTTTTCGTTATCTTTGGACACTAATATGGGGATTAATGATGATCCCCTTGTGACACACCTGGTCGAAAGAATTTCACACAAATGAAGCCATTTGATATATCGTAGTTTTTCAAGTGAGATAATCCTCTTATGCACTCCAAGAATTTGATTCAATCGTGATTGGACCGTAAGCTCGATACGCGTCGGTACCAATCGATTATCTCATTGGTTCCACTCTTGATGAATCCAGGAACAGAGAGGGATGAGTAGACCGAGTGTGCATACAGATAGTATTATCATTATGTAATCGAATCTCCCAAAACAAACTTTGAATAAAATTTGCAAATCTAGAGCAGTTGACCTGAGAATTCAAATGATACAAATGAACACTGTCGATTTTCGAGTCACTTATCGATTCTTATTGTTTATATCCCAATGATAAAAAGTTTTTTTTTCAAAGAAGAATAGCTAAATTCCATAATAAATTTCTTGTCAGAGGAGAGATGTGTTTGGTGGAATTTTAACGTCTTTTAAAAAATATTTTTCCCGGCCTTTAATTGGGGTCAATTTGGTAATATAATTTTTTCTTCATTACTGGAAATTCGAACATTTCTGTAATCACGGAATTTCAATATTTCCGAGGTTTTGTAAGGATGGGCGATTTTTTTTTGTTTGTGCCCATCGTTCTTGGATTTAGCTTACGCGAAAATTGCTGATGCTCACATCGTCTCGTCAGTTAGAGTCATTCGTGCAAAATCCATGAGACTATCTCTGCAATATCATAGAATGGAAATGCCTTTGACACCTAGGAGGAGGACAAGTGTGACGCCTTGTCAACAATCAGCTAGAATTCGTGAGATTATGTGGGTTTCCTCGTTATCACACTGATACGATTAACACGATGCATCGTGAGCGTGAAATGATGACTAAGCGAGAATGCAAGTCACACGTTCAATTTCGCGATAAAAAGGCCCCAGTCAAGGAAACTCTGATGAAATTAATTTGACGTTCAATTCTCCTCCTCGGGGACTACCTAGTTATAATTTTTTATTCATTGATAAATCAAAAATATAAAAAATATCCATAAATTGTACAAATTCAGAAAATCCTTGTCACCATTGATTAGAAGAAGTGATTATTGTTTTAGAAATGACAACAATTTTAAGTCGAAGATAAGCATTGATAGTTGGAGATTTTACAATCTGACTTTTATTTCAAATAAAATAATAATTTGACCAGAAAGGTAATGAAAAAAAATGTCAGCGCCCAGTCTGAAAAATATTAGCCACGAATTTCCACAATATTAAAATATCACAGTCACATATATTACCAACTATAAAATAAAATAAAATTCTACGAATTTCCTAAATATTATTTTTCATAGATATTCCACGGATGTGCGAAATTGACGACCTGCAAAGAGTCCTTGAATACTCCGTGGATGGAGAGAAAAAATTGACTAAATGTGGGCAGAATTGAAATTTATACGGGGTATAATAACCTAAGCCCCCTACGTGAAGCCCCCATACAGGGGTGTCAGTTGCAATCAGTAATCCGCTTCGGTGGCTTCGGATTAACGTCGCAAGAGAGCGTTCATCTGATCGATTTGGCTGAATTGTTTACCACGATGCGTATTCAATATTATTTAGCTGAGGGGCGGAAATTTTGAACGAAAAATTAATTAACACGTTTAATTTTTTCAATCAGATTCTGCTGACTCGTATCTCAAATATACCTTCTTCTTCCGTGTAAACGTAGCTGGATTGAAAGAGGTTTAACCTCATCTTTATGAGTATTGATAATAAATCATGACATTTCACGTGTAATATAATAATAATAATATAATAACATATGATAATAATAATATAATTATAATATTGCTCGGATAATATTTTACATGAAATTATGAAATTTGATATGAGACGATTGTATCACTGAAAAAAAAAATATAGTTACCCAAACCATACAATTGTATGATATGGTCAACTATAACTATAATTCAAGAGGGTATAGTGATAAATCCGAGAGAGTATAGTAAACCTAACCATTTTTTTGGTACCTCTAACAAAAAATGTATAGTTATGGATAACAAAATATAGTAGGGGTTACTAAACGATTTCTTATACTATGCAAATCCAGTATTATATTATACCACATGGATTTGTTACCTCTAATCAACAATGTATAGTTACGGAGAACAAAATTATAGTAGGGTATACTAAACCAAACTATGCAAAACTAGTATTACATACCATATGAATATGTTACCTCTACCAAGAATGTAGTTACGGATAACAAAAATATAGTAGGAGTTACTAAACAATTTCTTACTATGCTAATCTAGTATTATATACCATACATTGAGAAAAATTTTTTGTTGAAAATGCAAAAATTTGTTTGACTCAATCAAATATTTGTTTCCGGACGTTCAACGAGATCATTTTGGTAATTCAACAAACAATCAGTGGAAGCTTTAGTTAAATCGGTTAAATCGTTGCTTGAATGGGAAAAGTTTCAGTTCAATCAAATAAATATCTTTGCACCAAATAAATTGTGTGATTGAAAATACGAATTGTTTTTTTGTTACAGCTACATTTATTTAGTTAAAATATATTAGAAATCAACGAAATATTTCTGTGCAGCAACTCAGTAACGTGTAAATTGGACTAAAGTATATCTGGAAATTGACCAAATAATTTCGTTCACCTCATATCTTATGGTTAACCAAATCCATTTGTTGAATTAATTATAGTTTCATTATTTCAAACAAATTAATATTGAATCAACTAAATTTTTTTCAACTAAATGGATTTAGTTGTTTTTACTGAACTTTTTTCTCAGTTTATGAATTTGTTATCTCTAATCAAGAATGTAGTTACGGATAACAAAAATATGGTCGGGTTTACTAAACAATTTCTTACTATGCAAATCTAGTATTATATACTATATGGACTTGCTACCTCTAATCAAGAATGTAGTTACAGATAAGAAAAATATGGTAGTTATTACTAAACAATGTCTTACTATGCAAATCTAGTATTATATACCATATGGATTTGTTATCTCTAATCAAGAATGTAGTTACGGATAACAAAAATATAGTAGGGGTTACTAAACAATTTCTTACTATGCAAATATATAGTATTATATACCATATGGATTTTTCTCGGTGTACCAAATTGGCAGTATGAAATATAATAAAAGATGAAAACATTTTGTTTCATACAAATTATGAGATAAACTCAAAAAATTGAGCTTTCCATTCGAGGTTTTCTCGAATAATATAATGAACACATGCCAATCATTTATTTTTTCTTGGACAATTGTAATTATCATGCTGCCCATGCGCATGATAATAACAATTCCGCGTCCATTATGCAGCTACCTAATTGCCCGTTGGGATTTTTTTTTGTTTCAATGAGGCTGGAAAATTGCTTCGAGAGAACAAAAGTATCGATTCGTTTATTCATGCAAAAGACCATTGTTGTCGAATCCTTTTTAAATCTTAATCGGTTAGTTCTGCCAGTGAGTAAAACAATTTTTCTTTTTTCTGCCAAAATGCCGAGAACAAGCTACATTTAAATAGCATTTCACCTATATCGAGCTATGCTGTTCAACAAAATGGCGGAAGCACCTTTACAAATGGACCACTTACGTCCTTTTTATGCCAAAATCCATATCTATCGAGATTTTTTTATTATTCTTTTTATCGGAATTGCGATCTCTCGATGCTAGGTCCTTTGAGGTCGTCGGTGAATATTCATCGGGATGTCGCCTTCGTAGTCAGGTACATATATAATATCTCCTCGACGATCGCGATTCTCAATGGTATCCCGCGGGGATACATCGTGGATTCCCCTTTTACCTCCATTTTGCTTTATACAAGTTATATTTCACGCTACTTTTATCGATACCCAAACGATTCAAAGTGAAAGGGAAAAAAAATTTGACAATATGTGTTTAAGGTACTACTCAACTTTAAAAGGCCAAAGAAGGCAAATTTTTAAGATTTTTTTCTCAGCTTCTTTTATCAGATATGGCTCTAAAACTGTTATTACAACATTGTTCCATCCTTCAAAAATACAAAAAAAATTATTCTTCATTTTGATTCTTTGAATAAGTCGAGTCTTCGAAAATGTCCTGTCCCATGCCCGGTAGTTAATCTCAGGATTGGCAAGACTGAAACAAAAAAATAAAAAAGCATTTTTAGAAGGAAGGTTTCTTACACAATAATTTACCACCGTTAATGTAAAATCGATTTTAAAAAAATGGCCGTAGCGTTAAATAAATTGTGGACAATTCAATTTTTTATTTTCATTTCAAAGATCCGCCATTTTTTTCAATCGATTTTTCATTAACGGTGGTAAATTATTGTGTATGAAACCTTCTTCTTTAAAATACTTTTTTATTTTTTTGTTTCAGACTTGCCAATCCTGAGATTAGCGGTCGGCCACGAGACAAGACATTCTCGACTTTGGCGCCTTTTATAAATTATTCAAAGAATCAAAATAAAACATTTTTTTTTTTTATATTTTGGAAGGATAAAACAATGTTGTAATAACAGTTTTATAGTCATATCTGATAGAAGAGCTGAGCAAAAAAATCTTTTAAAAAATCTTTTTTTGGCCTTCTAAAGTAGTACCTTAACCGATTTTAATTTTTCTGCACATTCCGATACAAAATTTATTAGGTCCCTAAAAGTGTTATTAAATATTTTGTCTCACCCCGCTGCCCCATAAATCAATTCACATTTTATTCGTTATCTTTCAAGCTTCAGAATATTGCTTCATTCATGGGACTACGAAAATTTTCCAATTTTTCAAGTCTGTACATCGACCTAAATTTTGTCGCCCACTTTTTTTATCGTCAATCTTCAAAACCGAACTCAATTACCGATCCTTCAAATTTTGAAATCTTGCAAAAATACGAGAAAACGTGGCGAACCAATTTTTTTAAAAAATATAAAAAATATATAGTACTTTCAATATTGTCTTGGTTTATAGATTGTACGTATTTTCATGTATAGAACAAGAACCGTGAGGGAGGCACCTTTACGCTCGACAATAAACTAGCCCAGTCTCGAAGAGACTTTTGGCGATAAAATTCCACGGATTCTCCGTGTCTCCTCTTTATTTTCTTCCTCTTCGTCTTCTTCCGCCCGTTCTCCGCGCGACAATCGATAGCGATCATCTTTCGATTCGAGATAGCGACAAACCGGGTCGAGTAGCGATGGCAAAAAGGGGATCGCACGATAATCGTATATATACAAGACGTTACACAATTTTACCGACCCCCGAGAAATTCGTGATTTAAGGGGGTCAAACGACCGCGAACATCTGATAAAATCATCTCATTCAAAAATAATGATACAGGTCGAAAATATGAAAAAAAAGTATTCGGCAATTTCAAATGTCAGTATTGTGTTTATTTGCAAAAAAAGTTTCGCCAATATATTAAAAAATGGATACGTGTAATTTTATTTTGCAAAAATCTTTACGGCCCAAACCAGCCAGTTTTTCCAATTCCATAAATTCGATCGTCCAACTCTGTATCTCTCATCAACTCGTTTATTATCGGCTGCGGGGGTCAAGACGAAGATAAAAAGTAACAAAAATAAATGTGCAAAGGGCGAGAGTTTCGAAAGAGAGCAGAAAAAAAACGCATGGATGAGAATAAAGGTCGAGAAGGTCTATGGAGAATGTTATTGGGTGGATTCGAGAGTACCCTCGTAATTCATGATCGTACGTAAGGGCGAAGGAAAAACTTGCTTCGAATCTCTCGATTCTCATCGAAATCTCGAACATGAATCTTATCCTGGCTGGGTTCTATATCCTCGTTAAATCTTAACCGATCGGGCGAGTGTGAATTCCATACTTTTGCGAGCCATTGCTGAGCGCGCTGCTGCAACTTCTCGCACTTTCTCCTCGCAGCCTCTTTCCACTGTCCTTCCATTGGAAACAACCCTTTGTTATGCGCTCGACAAAATTTACGATCCTTTGTATACCGGACAAACACTCGGATGTGCAGAAAATTTTCAGAGTCATTTATTCGTCAAGTTTTCAACGTCCCCAGTGGGAACTCCAATCGTAACTCCTTGAAGACTTATGACAACTTTTTGGAAGACTTCGATTCATCGAGTCCGCTGCAACGAGATTTTCGTTTCACTGATGTTCCTGAATTATCCACGTGAATTATAAAAGCTCATTCTCATCTAGAATCTCAATTCTTTTCCTTTAGTGTTCCTCCAGAATGACGCTGACCGTTCTTCGCAGAAATAATTGAAACTCCGCCGAGACGTGTCTGTCTCGGTTCTTCAGCTTCTCTTTCTCGCGGCATTCGACGATTTTTCCCTCAGGCACGAGGCCCACTCTCATTGTCTCAACGAATTCCCGCTGATCGTAACTCTACCCCCGGTGGCGTAACAAAGGAATCTTTATTAGAGGCCACGAAGAAGAAAGAACGAGGGTGACGAGAAAGTGATAGCCGAGGATGGCCGCTGAGAATGAAGGAATGATGAAGCAACGAAGGAGTAATCAGGGAATGAAGAAAGGCCTGGAAAGTCAGCTGTGGCGTTGTCCGAAAAAATTTAATCGCAACTTTCCAAAACCCCTTGCACAGAAATGTCATTTTGAAGTTATAACGAGTGAAAGGCAAACTATTACTGTTTTTTATGGAACACGATCTTGTAAATATTCCCTAAAAATTTGAAGGTACCCGTGCGTGAAAATTCTAGGGAAGCCCTGACTTAAGTCGGGTCCTCGTAGGGCTTAGATGTGGATGCCCTGTCAGGAATTGCCCTTACACCGCCAGGTTGAGCCCCGACAGGGCAATTCCAAGGTTGCCAGGCTTACTTACAATATGGCTGACCTAAGGCAACCCGTTGAGGACCTTGTCGGGCTTCGATCGGGCAACCCATATTTAAAGAAGTCGGTATAATTACAACAGAACTAAATCGGGTCCAAATAGGGCGAAAGTATCGGAGCCCAATTATTTCAAACATGGCACTGACGAGGCAACCCTTTGAGGGCCTAATCGGGCTTCACGGGGAGTTAGTTCCGAGACTCGCCATGAGATGTCGCATACGGCGTGCGGTCTCCCGCATACGGAATATGCAAATAGTATGCTTATATAGCCGGAGCGGGAACACGAGTTGTATTGGACACCGCAGAGTCAGGCCTCTCAGGAAGTCATGCCTCGAGAGAAGTCATACCCGCAAGATTTCTACATAGAAATCCTCTGCTTTATACTATTTTTTTGTAAAAATTCTCTTGGAGAATTATTAATAATATATTATTATTAATAATTATGAATAATAATGTATTATTATAATATATAATAATTATTATTAATAATGATGTATTATTATAATATATAATTATTATTATTAATGATAATAATTCAATTTTACAATCTACATGTATAGCGATACTGCGTACGTACTAGGGCCCTGACAGGGCTTGACCATGGGCTTGTCGTGGATTCGACATGGCAGACGGAAGGCGGTTGTAAAGGCCCTCTTGGCAACCTCCTAAGGCCCTTGTTGAAAAAGCGTGACCGTCCATTCAGGGGCCCTATTGGGCTTCCAGTCGAGGGCCCGAAGTAAGTTAGGGAAAACCGATCAGGGCCTAGTCGGGGCCTCAATCAAATTTACGCATGGGGAGCCAAATCGAAATTCAAAAAATTATGGACTGTCATGGACTGACCATTATCTATTATCTCAAATACACTTCCGTCCAAAAGTTTGGAAACACGCGCCCCGATTGCGCGCCGTACAAAAAGTTACACTGCTCTTTTAAAAATGAAAATATTTCGATTCAACAAACGGTTTTTTAAAGGGGACATATTCAGCTTCATTTGGCATTCCCAAAAAAAAATTCGATTTTTTTAAAACTCGGTACGCCCTCTCAAACATGGTCATTCTTCGGCTTTCTTTGGCATTGAAATTTTGCCGCACGACCCACGAACATTTTTTAAAACTGTTTTTCACATGAAAAACTTGCAGAGGAGAATATAAGCTTTAATTTAGTTTTTTTTTTAAATGTCGCACGATTTTTTTTCGCAAAAATACTTAATTTTTTGCACAAAACGACCAGATTTATAAAATGTAGCGTAATTCTAAAAGTACTGGGCTTTTGTGAAATCATTAGGAGGGTAAAAAATTGCATACAATTATTCTGGATTCAATGCAATTTTTTCAGATTTTTTTTTCGAATTTTTTTTTTTTTAGTTCTTTCTGTCAACGAGATATTTTAAACAATCTTAAACAATCGAGTCGCTTACCTCATCTACACGGTTGTTTCATCGAAAAACCTCATCTACATGGCTTTTTCATCGGAAAACCCGTGGAAATAAGGTAAGAAATGGGATTGTTTAAGATGAAAAAAATATCTCGAAAAAACCTTGAATAAATTTTTTTTATTGAAACCAGAATAATTGTATGCAACTTTTTACCGTTTTAGTGATTTTACGAAAATCCAGAAGTTTTAGAGTTACGCCTTATTTTATAAAAATGATCGGTTTTTGCAAAAATATGAATATGTTTGCGAAAAAAATCGTACGACATTTTTTAAAAAACGAAATTGAAGATTTTACTCCCCCCAACAAGTTTTTCATACGAAATCAGTTTAAAAACATTTTCATAGGTCGTACGTCAAAATTTCAACGCCAAAAAAGCCAAAAATCAACTATGTTTCAGATAACGTACCAGGTCAAAAAAAAATCGAAAAATTTGTTTGGAAGAAGGTAAATGAAGCTGAATATGTCCCTTCTGAAACGCCGTTTGTTGAGTTGAAATATCTTCATTCTTAAAAGGGCAGTGAAACTTTTTGTGCAGCGCGGAATCGGAGCGAGAGTGTTTTCAAACTTTTTGAGGGTAGTGTATCTTAATAACTGCTGCATCGATCTTTCTGAAATTGTTATTTCTTTCCCAATTGTAAGAATTCACTATTTGATTGAAACATTGTTTATTGCACTCCGTGCGCAAAGTGCCACTTTGCGCACGCTGCGCATGCTCAAACTGGCACTTTGCGCACTCGTACAATAAAATTTCGTACTTGTGCGAGAAACTTTTTCTCAACTCGTTTCATCGCACTAGTATCGTAATATACTATTTCCAGCCTGTCTTCTTTTCAAATTCATATTTTAGAGATTATTTAGAAGAAGTGCAGCCGCCTGTTTATCGGGTTTCATTTCATCATAAGTATAGTTATTTTTACCGAAAAAAATTACCGCGTTTTGTTAGATTTTACTTTTTGAAATACTACGTTTCTAAAAAAATATATTTATCATTGGCATGTAAAAAAAAGAAAAATTTAAAGTCACCGATCGATAACGAAATAACCCCATTCTCTTGGATAACCTCGCTCTCGCTTTTCTCGTTCGTTTCTCGTTCTTCTCGCGCTCTCGCCGTAACGTTAACGAAATTAACGCGCCCGAGCGGGCTTACACGAGGCTGGGAAAAGGGTGAAATTTATGGAGAGCGAGCGGGCTGATGGTACGGGGCAGATCTAGTACTCCGCCAGACTGTAAGTATAGTGGATACGCGCGGTCCAGTCTTCATACATCAAGCGGTCGGACAGCGCGTACCACATACCATCGGATCTACCGCACCAAACTCCACACTGTCTATATCCCGCCCTGCAAAACCCCCCAATCTTTTTTTCCGGTTTTCTACTCTTTATCGAACTGTTGCTTCTACTCGGAATATAGATGACGGGCACGACTTACCATTGTCATTTCGAGACTATCGAATTTACCACTTCTGTCGATGAAAATCTCATCAATTTAAAATTTCTAATTTCTAATTTTTCTTAATAGCTTTTCAACAATGTCGAGTCCCTTAAGGCAACTCCATAAATTTAAAAAACCTCTGCCTTTTCGAAATTTCTCCGAACAAACGTGTTCACTACTCCTTCAATTCTTGAAATACAGGAAAGTTCAGAGATTATTCACTAATATCTAAAGCAGAGTTGTAAATAATGCATTATTTTCATAATGCATTACTGTATTCATTACCCATTACACTGTATAATCTGACATGGACAAGTGTAGGTACACCATTACAAAATACAATAGTAATGTGTAATGGATGCATGTGCCATTACAAGTAAATTAAGTAATGTGTAATGGATGCATGCGCCATTACAAATGAAAAAAAGTAATTTGTAGTGGAGAATATTCCATTACAGAAAGAAGAAACTTGCACATTGCTGTTTCATTATTTTATTTCGCTCGAAACAAATTGAGATGGAAGAAAAGCAAGTGGGGTCTCACTGTAATATTGTTTGGGCACTTTGTCAGTATATATTAAGTTAATATACACTGACAATTTTTTTTTTAATTGTAATTTTTACAGCAATGGAGTCAAAAGTACTCCAAAAAATTACTGTTCATGCATTTATCACTATGATAGTAAAGTTAACAAAAACTTGATGCACACAAATTATTTTCATTGAAAAATTAATAGACTTAACTTTGTGCAAAATAGTACCTGCTCCAAATTGTGGCAGAAACACACAAATTTGTAATGGAGCACTCATTCATTACACGTTATTCTTTATATTTGTAAGGGCACATGCATCCATTACACATTACTTTTATTATTTGTAATGGAACATGCATACATGACACATTATTTTTTTTATTTGTAATGGAACATGCATCCATTACACATTACTATTTTCATTTGTAATGGAACATTCATTCATTACAGGTTGCTTTTGTAATCTGCAATGGAAAACTTATCCGATACACATTGTTTAAAATAATGGATAATGCATTATTTTTACATTACTATTTTCACAACTCTGATCTCAAATATGCGTATGAACCAATGAAACATGAAATATTTTTAGCTGCACCGCCCTCCTACATTTTTTTGATAAAAAAATGCAATAAAAAGAATCCCTTGAATTTAAAAAAATTAAGTAAAGAGAATCGTAAATGCTGATAATGCCAAAATTATTTTTCCCCAACTGATGACAAAAATTCGATTGACCCTTGTAAACGAATTGTCCATTTCCTCACAAATATTATGGAGTAACAAAAAAAAAATAGCACGTTCCTCTGACAATCAATACGACCTTCCCTCGAGGTCGTAAGAAATTTTAATATTGCTTTCTCGCATAAAATGTATTTACGACGCTTATAAATTATACAATATTGATTCCTCATCATGTCTGGGTTCATTGTATCCCACGTTTCCAGTCACGTTTTTAGCCTTCTCGTGGATCGTTTTTACATTCAACGATAAGAAAATTGTGAAACTCGTAAAAATGTTAATGTCAAGCCTCGATGTTGAGCATTTATGAATACCACGAGCCTACGACGACGGGAATCGAGCTTTAATCACGGTAGCTGAATATCGAGCCAGTGTAAAAGGGGGGATGGTTGAAGAAAAACTGTTGCATGGAAGAGGAAATATCGAGCGTCGCGCGCGTTTGTGAACATCCGCGTCATCGTGGTTGGAACTAGATTAAAGCGGCATCAAAAGCCAGAATGGATATATAATTACATCGGCACTAGGTGCTATCGGGTTTAACATAATAGGAGAGAGAGAAAGAGAGAGTGTGTGTGTGTGTGTGTGTGTGTGTGAGAGAGAGAGAGAGAGAGAGAGAGAGTGGAGCACGAGCGCGAGAAAGCACGAAAGCGCGTTAATTAGGTTGTATCGAGTTCGCAGCGTGACGAACGTGACAGCAAACACATTAGAATCTAATGGTACGTTATTATATTTCGACGCGACGACATGGGAAAATTGTTGTACGTGTCATGGAAGAGAACGCTCATTGAAGAACCTTAAATTTTGTCATTGCCATTACATCACGCACATTCTCATAAAGACTCATCGTCAGAACCTCGTGTAACCGAATCATAAAACAACTGAAATGATAGTTTTATTGTAAAAGTTTTAAAAACTAAATACTCATCCGTGTAATAATTGTGATTGAATCTATATAACGGCAACGTATCGAACCTTTGGGAAAATTTAATGAAACCCAATTGTGACCCTAAAAATCGTTTATTGGGAGTTATGAATGAGACCTTCCGAACGTTTCAGCTATTCGACGAGTTGTAGAATGGCCGATATGGATTGAGGTCGAGTGTTTGCTGACCACGTAAATTTCTCGCGTCGACGATAAGCCCTTCCGAAAATTCACTCCAGACGTTTCAGACTTCCAAGCGGTCCAAATATTTCACGATCGGAATGATTCAGTACATCGAGAGAGGCAGAGAGGCAGAGAGAGAGAGAGAGAGAGAGAGAGAGAGAGAGAGAGAGAGAGAGAGAGAGAGAGAGAGAGAGAGAGAGAGAGAAAGAGAGAGAGAGAGAAATATGAATTTGCCTGAGATTCTTGTAACGTTACCCGGTAATACCCCAATTTACAGATGTAAGGTCCATACTTCACATCTGTAAATTGTGGAATGACTCAGCTCGCACGATTCCCCTTGGATTGGAATTTTAAATTGCGTCACTAGTTTCGACAGTTTAATGTTAACTGAATTCATAATTTGTTCTATCTTCTGAATTTACGATTGACTCTTGTGTATTAATCGATAGCAATCTATTTTGAAACGACGTTGATCGTAGACATTGATGCAGAACGTTTTTCATGTTGATTCCAGAAGCTTGATGTGAAATTGTTAATAATCTATCAAGAGATACATCTACTTTTATAAAGTGTACTAGTAACAAGGAGCCCTTGTAACGCGCATAGCTATACCTTAACGGGTTATACGCGGTCAGGAGGCCGAAAAAACGATTTTTAAAGAATTTTTTTATGGAAAAACATTGTAATTTATCAACGTAAAAATTTTTATACATATTTTTGTAACTTTCAACTTTATTATAAATTTTTTCGTTTTAAAAAATAATGATTCTTGAGGCCGCTGTAACCGATCTCCGAGAGGTCCTCTAAAAAAAGGCGTCTTGCGGTGATCACGATATCTCTGCATTGGATCATCCAAAATAAAAAAATAAAAAATATTTCGTTAATATAAGGTATAATCAAGTATTTGATCGAAGGAATAAGCAAATTTTTTATTTTTATCAAAATGGCGGTTTGTCAAAAAAAAAATTGATTTTTGATGAAAATTTTTGCCTTAAATTGTTTACGAAATCGAAAATATTCATCGGTAAAACAAAACATTCGATTAATTATTAAAAAATATATATTTATAAAGCTTGTGTAAAAACTTGAGACTAATCGGTTATGCCGATTTTGAGAAATCCTGCTCACCGACTTTAAAAACATAGATTTCAGAAAAACGCGTTCTAATTTTCAAAAGTACTTTACACGTATAGTAGTTACGGCCGTTACGGGTTTACAAATATGCCTAGGACTTCAAAAATATTTATCGGATTGGCATGAAATTTTCTGTGTACACTTAAATATATGTACATTACGAAAATGTAAATTGAAAAGAATCGATTTTTCGAAAATCCTGACTGCGTATTTCTCCTCAAAGTAGTTGAGTTGATAATATTATTACGATGATATTAATAATTCTCCATACAGTTTCAATTACGGATCACGCTGAAAAATATCAAAAACCATTTTGACTATGTCTGTTTCTAAATAAAATTCGACTTTAGACCAAGGGAATAGTCAACTTTTTTTTCTTTCAGGGGTCCATCATCTGACCAGGGTTGCAAATGATGCATTACTTTTTTTAATGCATTTGCGTTTTCATTAACGATTAACATTTAATGGTTATTGGAAATAATTTTAATGGTTAATGCATTACTTTTTTAATTTCATTAACCATTAAATGTTAATGGTTAATGGTTAATGGAAATTACTTTCATTAGCCATTAAAAAAGTAATGGTTAATGCATTACTTTTTAATTAAAAATTTCGCAACCTTGCGTCTGAAAATAAGAATTTCCAATACTCAAAAGAATTTGCCTTATTCAACTCATTCGCAGATCCAAAATAACGATAATTGCCGGTAATGCTGAAGTTTGCATCGTTTTAATGCAACAGTAGTAGTTTATTTTTTAACGAAATTCATTCTTCCGGAGGAATTTTCGAAGTAAAAAATCATTGAAATATATTTTGAGGTCTCCATTAAGGACTTAGAATTTTTTATGCACAAGCAAAGTGTAAATCTCATAAAAAATGAATTGAAAATAATTATTTTCGTTGCACTGCAACGATGCAAAGTTCAACATCATAATTTCCATCTATTATATTCATTTAGCTTTCGGTTGTCGTGAAACATGTGAAAATACATTTTAATCCAATGTAAAAACGAATATTTTTCCCTTCTCCTTTGACGCTTCGAGTTTTTCTGAATCGTTGAAGAAAGTGATGAGCGATAAAACAGCCTGGGTGAGAATCGAGTGCACATAGAAATCAGTCTGAGGGAGCGATCGACTTTGCCGTGACGATCAAAGAGATTTTGTGTGGGAAGCCTTGCCACGGTCTTAGCCAAGCTTATATACCCAGGATATCTTTTTCGACAGCGTGGGCATCGAGGTGGAAACCCCTAGGCAAGGAGTCACGGCAACCCCCATTATGAGAATCGCTCGACGTCGCTTTTGATTATTGCTTGACATTTTGGCCTTTTGCTCGCGTTTGACGCATCAACTTGATTGATAACGATACAGCGCGACCGATTATTCAAGTAAAACGGTATTGAGGATGGAATTATCGTTCAATTGAATCTTCTCCCTCCTTCCTCGTTGTCTTGCGTATCATAAATGGATTTCTAACAATCACCTCTCTATAACCGATAAACGCGATACATTATCCCGATTAAAAGCTCGGGATTAAGCGAAAGAGTATGAAGTTATTATTCGTCTGGAAGTAAAGTGATATTGGATATACTATGTGGGGATAGAGGAAAAAACGTTTACCAACCGAAACGACATCGACACGTCTCGAGAGGAGACCATTATACAAAAATCTCTCACAATTTTCCCGGAGCTTTTATACCGATGAGCACTTTTACTCCATTTTTTAATCGTATTCCATACCTTTCTTTTCATTAAACCTCTTTATGGATTGCGAGACGAAATCGATTACAACGCGACGATTAAAAATTGAGTCAAAAATGAAATTGAAGTAAGGTAAATGGCCCAATTATTGAACAGGTCTCAATTATTGAACACTATCTTGTATTTTTATTATTTCTCATTCACCTGCATGCATTTACTTATTAATAAATATTTCATTACATATATGGAACTTTTAGCTATCGAAATGTTACCTTACTTGTGCAAAAAAAGCTTTAATTAATGGAGAAAAAAATTATTTAAACAGCAACGGTGACCCGATTTGACATCTCGTGGTAACTGCTTATTGTTTTTGCTAAAACGCGCCGCTTCACGCGTAAGGGCATAAAAAATTCGAAAACTGTCGCATCTCAAAAAGTAAAGACGTTTCAGGTTCCTCAGAAAATTTCTTACAAATGACATTTAAAAAAAAATTTTTTTAATTAATTATTTGTTAAAAATCACGGTGTTCGATCATTGGGACATAGAAAATGCAGTATTTCCCAATTATTGAATACTCGAATTCTCCAAGATGGCGTCATTAAACCCATCAAAACATCGAGACAGGTAACGTGTGACATCTCGTGTGAATCGGATTCATTCAAACAAAAACTGTAAGTTCCTGAATAAACTTACCTTTATTCTTTTAATAATAAATCTAAATCGTCAAATATATTTTTTATTTGTTTTTTCGTGCAATAAACATAAAAAGAAAAGTAAAAAGAGAATATAACCTAAATGTAACCTAAAAATACGAATGTAATGTTCAATATTTTTTGCTCTCCGATATTTCAGTCGAAAAACAAGAAAGCTGCGACAAAATCAAAGAAAAACAGAACTTAAAAACGAGGAAGCTGAAACTAAAAATTAAGTAAAGTTCGAGTTGAAAAGCAAAAATAAACCAAATGCGAATGAACCAAAAACCTGTCAAAAGAGACTAAATATATATTTTTGTATTCTTACATGTTTTATAAAATATTATTTAAGTGTTTGATTTTCCTTTTATTTCTCAATATTGTACCCAAAATAATATTTTCAGAACGGAAAAAGAATTCTCGAGAGTGTTCAATAACTGGGACATGCCTGTTCGATATTACGGGCATAAGCACTTCCAGTGTTCAATAATTGAGACATTTGCATGCTTCACATTGTTATTCTTTTTTTTTTCATTTGAAATCATTTAAAAATAATTTAAAGGGTGATTTTTCGAAAGTAAAAATATCAAAGTATCATTTGAACATGAAAGCGATGGTTTTTTTCTTGATTTTATATTTTTTTTCTGACCGAATTCAATCCCCAGATCCTTAGCTGATCAATAATTGGGACATTTACCTTATCGAACGAAGAACCGAAAGTATCCAAAATTTCAACAGAACAGAAGAAGATTCAAAAATAATTATTCGCGTGGTAATCGTTTCAGAGATATCTTCAAATTGATTTTAGTTCGGTCTTTTACAGATCAAACGACCGTTTGATGAATGCCATCGTCGGTAATAACCGTTGCTCGTCAAACGTTCCTTAAATCACTTCTTTCTGGCTCCGTGAATGTCCTCACGGAGGTCTCTCATCACGGGCTTCGTTACTCGTGAGATGCGTTCATCAGAATTTTACTCCCCGTTGATTTTCGCAAAATCTCGTTGATGACGTCGCGCCCGCGAACACACTCGAGACACGTCGTTCACGAGTGGATTTACCCTGACGACGTTCGTCGTTATTCAGCCCTCTTCCCGAGATCCGCGTCTAACAAGAGTACTTGAAGAGGGGTGCACTCTTCCCTCCCTCCCTTTCTCTCTCTCTTTCTCGTGTATACACTCGCAGTTTCTAATCTGTAGGGACACGAGACGTTTTCGTAGCTTGTCTCGTGCCTACTAAAACGATTCGTCGTGTTCCAGATGCTCATTAACGTTGGTAAGGCCAGCGAGCAAAAGTAGCGTGAGTAATCAAACTGGCTGCGTCTCTGCGGATGTTAACGAGGCTTAGGATATCTCAGAGCTGTACTATCTCTCTGGTATTCGAGATTAAAGGGGTGAAGTTGTGAAAATAGTGGTGGAAATCGAAAAATTATTTTCCTAGAAGAATATTTTATGGCGGTTTATGAAGTTATAATGGCGTTTATAAGGTTATAAGGGCTGAGGTTTATAAGTTTATAAAGGCAGTGCATGCGTTAGTCCACCTCGTGAGTCTCTGGTGAATTTGACAGTTGATGAGGCGAAATATGAGGTGATATGTTAGTTATCAGCGTGATAAAATCAGTGAATCAGTGCAAGCTTTCAAATGCATATATGTGTCATTCATGTCAAATCGACCAATAATTGGAATCGAGACCCCTTTCAATTACGATGAAATTTAGTCAGAAGTTTTCTTTTATCATAACACAAAGTTCTACCAAAAGAAAAAAATTATTTTTTTTTTCGAAAGTTATGCAAAATTCAATATTTCACTATTTTTACAGTTTTTCAAGTTCGCTTTTTAAATATCTCGAAAACTATTATAGTTACGAAAAAATCGTTCTGGATTTATCTTGAAGAGTATCCTTGAGGCTACGAAATAAAAATATTTCGAACAAAAATTTTTGAAAAATGACGAATGTGGAAAATTTCGAATTTATAAAAATCCTGAAAATCCACGATCAACCTAAAAAATTTTGTTTAATTCTTTTTCGACATAATACATTTTACTGATCTTAAAAGACAGTGAAATTTTCAGAATTGCGGTTTAAAAAAATATATGAATGTTTAGATTTTGGTAAAAAAAATTTTTTTTATCTCTCAGTTAAGTAAAGTTGAGCAATCATGTAATTTTCCAATTTTGAGCAGTAAAATTTCAATTAATGACAAAAAAAATGTAAAAACAGAAACATAATTGAAATTTTTATGTCAACAATTGAAATCTTTACTGCTCGAGATTACAAAACTACATGATTACGCAACTTTATTTAACTTAGAGGTAAAAAAAGAATTTTTTTTACCAAAGTTCAAAAATTCATATTCTAAAAAAAACGCTATTCCGAAAGTTTCACAACTTTTTAAGATCAGTACAAGGTATAATATTTTTTAAAAATTGAACCGAAAGATTAATGTTGATTGTGGATTTTCACGATTTTTAAAAATTCAAAAATTCTCCATATACATCATTTTTCAAATTTTTTTTTCGAAATATTTTTTTCTCGTTGCGTCAAGTATACTCTTTAAGACGAACCTAGAACGATTTTTTTTGTTACTATAATAGTTGTCGAGATATTTAAAAAATAAATTTGAAAAATTGAAAGAAGGTATAATTTTGAATTTCGCATAACTTTTGAAATAACATTTTTTCCTTTAGTAGAACTTTGTTTTATGATAAACGAAAACTTCTGACCAAATTTCATCGAAATTGAAAGGGGTCGATTCCGACTATTGGTCGATTTGTCATGGAATGACCCATACAAAAATGCGTGTGACGAAGAGAGTTCGTCATCCTGAGTTCGACAAAGCTAACGATAAAACAGACCCTCAGGTATATCAGCAATTCGTAAGTAAATCCCGATCAATTTCTGCCTCAGAATCATTAAAAGTGTAAGTACCTACAGGAATAGAGTATCTTGAGTTTCAAGCATCAAGTATTTTGACCAATTTTTAGTTTGCCTTGACCAGACGAGAATTGAGATGTCGGGATGATAAGAATTTTCAAATAAGGATCCCTAGGGTTTTTTGTTATCCACTGTATCGTATATGACAATTTGTGCTCTCTTCAGATTACTGGGAAGCAATTCGACCCAGGTGGTCATTTCGAATGTAACAACTTTCCACGCTGGAAGGTAAACTCTCTACGTGAGAAGAAAAGCTAGAAAAGAATGCATATTTGCTCGTGGACATTCGATTTTGCGACATAAACTCTCTCTCCCGAACACCGTAGGGACGGCGAGAAGTAGCGAGATTGAAAGGAGTGAGTCAGATTTTAGATGGGCGAGAACGGGTTGCGTATGTGCTTCCAATAACCGCAGGCGAGTTGCCAACTGTGATGTCCGGATTCACGGACGATTTCCACGGGGGATTCTCTTAGGAGCTTGCGAAGCTACGATTCAACGAGGCGACAAAAACGGTACAGTATATTACACGTATATACACAGCGATTTTCACTCCTCCTTGGTTCTGCGGTGATCCGCGATGGCCAATCGAAATCGGAACTGCTGTTGGTCTCACGAAATAGTTAACTAGAAACTTCAACGATGGTACAGTCACCCCGAATGCGATGCTCGACAAACTCACTTCCAAGAATGTTATTGGAACATCCCTTCGGTCATGCCGCCATCCAACGATATCCCAAAATTAATTAATTCACTTCGACCGTAGTCAATGCGGTGATTCGAATCCGCATCAAGTATCAGCCGAACGCGACGGATGGGTTATTTTCAAGAAAAAATGAAGAATTTCGGGAATGTCAGTCAAAGATTTTGGAAGTTTGTTTGACCGCAAAGATATCCCACTCATTGGAAATGGACGGAATCACCGTCAATGTCAGTCAAGTACGAAGGACCAAGGACACAAAGACACCCGGCAACGACATGTACATCGTATATGGCGCGTTTCCTTCTGCTTTGAGGTGGAGCGGAAACGTCTCTGTCGTGCGCGGGACCGAAGGATCTGGAGGGGTTCGAGTTGAAGTAAAAGGGATGGGCAAGGTACGTTGGGCAAGATGAGCTATGATGCCACCACGGTAAAGTTAACGGCTTACTGTCAGACGTTTGACAAATTGTACTTCCACCGTCATCATGAACGCCATCAACAGCAGCAGTGGCAGCGGCACAAGATGAAGCGGAAACTAAAGTACAGCATCAAAACCGGCTCGTCAACTTCCCGCAACGTTTCTCCCACGTGCCCCGAGCCTTCGTCGATGCCTGGCGATGGGAATCCCGTCATTATCGAGCGTCACACATTATGTCACGACAAAGCACTATCCTGGCACTATTATTGAAATCGAGAGCCTACGGTGTGAATGAGGAAAAATCTGAGATGATGAGATGTCGTGGAGGAGGAGCTCAAAGAACTGTCATATGAAAGAGTCTTCGCGAACGATTGAAAGAAATGTCGATAACATCGATAAATTTTCTATTCACATGATTTTGGAAATAGTTGGTAGAGCCATTATGTGATATACAAATGATAAAGAATTTCATCAGTAGAGTTAGGGGAGGCTGGGCACGAAGCCCCCCCTAAGCCTGCAGTTAATACTTTTTGTGGCTTTCAATTATCAAACCAGTTTAATTTTGTTTCGTCTTGAAAGAATTCACTGCCATTTTACCGAAACTAAAAAAGAAAAATAATAATCTGGGGCACGACGGTCTCCCTGTAAAAAATAATTAATTTTTTTTTATACCACACAAAAATTAAAAAATTTATCACCCAAAAGAATTTTCAAAAAAAGGTTCAAAAATTGAAAATAATGATTGCCATTGTCCTTATTGTAATGGACTTTACTCGGAATCTAAGGAATCATGGATTCAGTGTAAAAATTGTAAGGATGGTCTCATGTTTCCTGTGCAGGCATAGACAAATATTATTCCGACGAAGATATTTGTGATTATTGCGAAAAGTAATTTATTAAATTCTTCACGTAATTCAACGTTTTATTTGAAAATGTAATGTAAATGGTTATTTGTTCAACCCTTACTTGACACACTTGTGCAGAATAACAGAACACTTGTGCACACTGAAATGATTTGTAACCCAGCGACAAAAATTCTTATAAAAACTATTTACAATTAATATTTTAACTTGTATATTTTTTTAAAACTTCTTAAGAGGTTACTTCCCAAAGTTATACAGGATTTATAGTAAAATATTGAAGTTGAATAAGATAAAAAAATTTAAATACTTAAGAAACCGAAAAAATCACAACTTTTACGAAAATATCATAACTTTTTTATTTTCTGACAAAAATGGTTGACAATTTAACTAAGTTTGCTTAATATATAGCACTACATGAAAAAAATAGTAGTAGTAAAATAATATAACAGGAAAAAAATTTGCACGAAATTTTCGCACTCGCTACTACAAAAATACTTATTGTCTTAGGCCCGGATTTTCAGTTCCTAACATCTATCTTAGGATCGATCTTAAGATCGAACTCAAGATCAAACTTTCCATTGAACTGAAGTTGGAACTTAAGATCGAACTTAAGTTGAATCTTAAGATGAATCTTAAGTTTGAAATTGAGTTTTATTATGAGTTCATACTTAAGTTCAAACTCTAGTGCGAACTTGAGATCGATCTCAAGTTCAAACTTCACCCAATTTAACCCAATTTAATTTAAGTTTGAACTTAAAATCGATCTCAAGTTGGCACTAAAGTTTGACCTTAAGTATGAACTTATAATGAAACTCAAGTTCAAATTTAAGATTCAACTTAAGTTCCAACTTGAGTTGAATGGAAAGTTTGATATTGAGTTCGATCTTAAGATCGATCCTAAGATAGATCTTAGGAACTGAAAATCCGGGCCTTAGAGTGATGCTATGAGCTTGAAGGAGTAGTGGCATGCTCGAAATAATGACAGATGTCGCTATAGGTCCCATTTTTTTCAATTACGGTAATTAAAATTAAGGAAATTTAGGCTTGGGGTGTTTTGTACCCCAGTGTGTCAAGTAAGGGTACTTAAAAATTCGTTGAATAATAAAAAACTTCTATATTTTTCAACTATTATTTTTTTTAACCAAGCAATTTTTTTTCAGATAATAAATAATTTCGTTTTCTCTTGAACATTTTTCAAATTGATTTCAAATGTTTTTTCATAGTTCATTTTACCCCAGATGTAATGCATGGTCCTGGAAATGGATAAATACGTCAAATTGATCATGATAACAAAACAAAAAAAATTCCGACCTAATTTTTTAGGGTCGTTCATTATGCCTCAGGTATCGCGGATCGGCCGCAAAATGTGTCAATACATCAAATTTATAATAATTTGACAAGAAACCAAAAAAAACATACACTTACTAAATTTTTGAGGGGAACCGTGTCGTGCCTCACCTTTTCCTATAACCGGTAGAGATATATAAAATGACCTCTAGTCCATGATCTCAAAAAAAAAAAAATCTGTTCAAAAACGATAGAAAATTCGTCAATCTCCTAATCGACAGATTCGTTGTAATCTCCCACTCTCAATCCCGGCAAAAATATCGCTACCACATTTGCGTGTCTCGTTCAAATGGTAAATCCAATGCTGCTGGGCTGATAAAAAAAGGGTCAACGCCGAACTCGGCGTGTGAATAATTCGTGGCATTTCATTCACGTGTGGCCCCGTTATACAGTGAAATACGTCGATGCGTGGCGCAAGTTATCCAGATATAAAGCTCCGTACGAAGAGATTTCGTGGGTTTTCCCGTTGGACTCGACAATGTTCCCGAAGCGCATGGTAACGCCTATATATACGTATATATATGTATATACGTATTCCGAATTGGAACGGATGACCAGGAGGGTCAGGAACATTTATATGCATCGGCGACTGAAGCTCACATGGGAATCTGGACTGGAGAACACTGGCCCCGGTGGTCGTGTCTCTTCACCCCCTTTGGTTCATCCCCCTCTCGTCGAGCCCAGTGGTGTATCCTCGTGTGTGGAATAACGCGTGGCTCGATCCTGCTGCATCAATGCGGTAATACACGCCGGGCGACATTTCACGTTGAAATATTAAACGCGAGAGCCGTGACAGTTGTCGTAGTTTGCGCGCTGCGCTCGAACATCGATGCTGAATATAATGGAGAGATAACGCAAAGCGACGTTTCCATGTGAAGGAATCATTTATACGGATATATATGCATCATTCCCGGTAAACTCAGCCACAGTTTCCACTCTCCCGTCATGGAGTTTGGTTCATGATTTTTTTTAACGATTGTAATTCAAGTCCCCCTCCCTCATTTTTTATAATTCTCGCACTAGACTGATTCAAAAAATGCATCCTTTTTTTTTGCTTTTCGAAATCCTCTATTAAATCCCTTCGGGGAGGTGAAAAAAGATGCCTGTTAAAAGCAGAGCTCTTAATATTAATTTTTAGTCACGTCTCATCGCCAATTTCTATTTTCCATTTAAATAACACAGGAAAAAAATATTTCAAACTTTGAAATTTTATACTTCGGCTTCAAGTCAATATACCGAAATGAACGATACATATTTTTGTAGAGATTTGAACGCTCTACAAAAAAGATCTCTTATAATTTTTCGATAAATTCATTCCTTTAAAAGTTATTCAAGGTTAAAGTTGAATTTAGAGTAAATTTCACTTTTTTTTTAGTTTCCGGCAAAATGTTAAAACTTATCACGAAATATCGTGAAATCTTTCTTGAAACAAAATTTTAAATTGCATTAATATAAATTACCTAATTTTTAAAGAAATTAACAACAATAGTTTACCCATATTCACACTTTAATATACATATATATTAAACCGTGAATAACTTTTGAAGGAGTGAGTTTATGGAAAAATTATAGTAGACCTTTTTTGTAGAACGTTAAATTCCCTCGAAGAATACGTATTGTTAATTTCGGTACATTGACTTGATGAAATTTCAAAGCTTGCATTTTTGGTCCCGTGTTATTTAAATCGGAAAAAGAAATTCGCGATGAGACGTATCTAAGGGCTCTGCTTTTAACAGGCATCTTTTTTACCTCCTCGAAAGTATTTAATAGGGGATTTCGAAAAACAAAAAATAGTCGCTTTTTTATAATCAGTCTACTCATGCACCCTTCTTTTGAATTATTTTTTTTCAAGACAAAACAAAGACTCTGAATTTTAAATATGTGAAAAAATGTCCGAATGTTCCAATATCATATCAATATTTATAAGCTACGAGATGTGGAACTTTTTTTTAAAAAAAGGTAAAAGATATACTTTATACCTTGTTTTCCAAAAAGTTTCCTCTATCTGTAACTGATAATGCAATGCATAAGGGATTTTTGTAAGTTCCATCCCAATTTTGTTTCATAACTGTTTCATGTCAGTACAGAATTACTATAATCTTTTAGAATTTTCGAGAATCATTAGAAGGAATACAATAAAAAGAATTTGAAGTGATTCTAATTTTAATTCATGGTAAAAATAATTCAAAAAATGTACAACAAAATTACAGCAATTAGTCCCGCTGCCTCTACTTGCCCTTAAGAATGATCATTAAAGGGTTATACGCAGTAACGCAGTCAGGATTCTCAAAAAATCGATTTTTTTCATTTTATTGTCATGTACATAAGTATCTATGGGGCATTCCACGCCAAATCGAAAACTTTTGACCCCGACCCCTTTCGATTTGGCTGAAACTTTTTTATCATTTTCTACCCTGAATTTCAGAATTTGTTCAAATTTTTTTACCCAACCGTCAAAAAGTTATGAATTTTTTAAAAAATGGCTATTTATTTTTAAAAGGTCCATAACTTTTTCAAAAATTGACTTATCGGGACGTTTTTTTTCAAAATTTTTGTTTCCAAATGTACTTTTCAGAAAAATATTTTAAAAAATTATTCAGACCGCTCTTCATCGTTTTTTTTTTTAATTTTCGAAAAAAAAACGAAAATTCCTCAATGATTGCCATTTTTAATTTTTTTTTTCTGCAAGTTCTCTGAAATTTCCAGAGTGGAATATTTTTTTTCTATTTTTTTTCAATTTAAAAAAATATTTTTTTTAACTCAGCTTATTTCTCATGATACGACTCTGAGGATTTATAAGGACGCAGAGAGAACGTCAAAGTTAAAAAAAAAAATAATAAATGAAATTCAAAAGTTACGAATATAAAAAAAATTGCTATTTATTTTTCAAATGTTCATAACTTTTTCAAAAATTGACTTATCGGGACGATTTTTTTTCAAAATTTTTGTTTTTAAATGCACTTTTCAGACAAATATTTAAAAAAATAATTCAGACCGATCTTCATCGTTTCTTTTTTTTTAATTTTCGGAAAAAAACGAAAATTTCAGGATGATTGCCATTTTTAATTTTTTTTTCTTCATTAGAAACTTTGACATTTTCTGTAAATTTTCTGAAATTTTTAGAGTGGGATTATTATGTTTTCTATTTTTTTTTTAGAAAACAAAATAATCCCACCAAAAATTTCAGAGAATTTGCAGAAAATGTCGAAGTTTCTAAACTTGGGATTTGGCACAAAGTATTTTTCGAAATGTCAGTAGAGATCCAGAAAAACCGTAGCCGACCGACAATTGTACTTTTAGAGCAACTTTTTTGCGGTAACCGAGTTGCCACTTGTATTATTCTCCCAATGCTGCCATGTTTAGTGTAAGGTTACACGGGTAAATGTCCAACAGGAATACTCGTCGCTCGTTGTAACACTGACTGTGGCGTGAACCAAGGTAAAAGGGATGAATAACCCGGAAGCTGAGTCGTATTCAGACTGACGCGCTAATGTTACTGAATCCATTTAGCGACCGCAGAGTCTCAACGGGCGCAGATACCGCGCCACGGAGACAGAGCGAGGGAAACTCACAATAGCGTTAGAGTGATGGGGCTAAATCCATTCTATCACTGTAGGAAATCCTCCTCGGTGTTCGTGGTACATGGCTTTCGCCATTAGGACACCCATACGGTGATAACGCGACTGACGAAGCAGGAAGGCAATTCCTGACTGTGCGCGTGTTTCTCACTCAGCTTTTATGGAATACACGACGCAAGATTCACAATGGCAATTGACTTTAAGGATTAATTGAATCTCCGCCAGATGACGTTTAAACGCTCAATTTAAGAGGTTCAATTTGTTGAGAATAAAACATATACTAACTTAAAGTTTGTAATGTCGAGGGATTGCACATGGAAATACAGTTTATAGTATAAATTGTATAGAAAATATCTCTCGAATATACGAAAACGTCGTTCCAAAAGTTATAGATGATTCAAATTGAGGAATATATACGGATCATTCCATGTCAAATCGACCAATAGTTGGAATTGACCCCTTTCAATTTCAATGAAATTTGGTCGAAAGTTTTCTTTCATCATAAAACAAAGTTCTACCAAAGGAAAAAAAATAAAGATTTTTTTTTCGAACGTTATGCAAAATTCGAAATTTCACCATTTTTTTAAATATCTCGAAACCTATTATAGTTACGGAAAAATCGTTCCGGGTTCGTCTTAAAGAGTATATTTGGGGTTACGAAAAAAAAATATACCGAAAAAGTTTTTTGAGAAATGATGATTTTGGAGAATTTTGAATTTTTAAAAATCGTGAATATCCGCGATCAACATTAAATTTTTGGTTCCATTTTTTTTATATAATACCTTGTACTGATCTAAAAAAATTCTCAAATTTTCAGAATTACGTTTTTTTTTAAAGATCTGCGTTTTTGAATTTTGGTAAGCAAATTTTTTTTACCTCTAAGTTAAATCAAGTTGAACATTCATGTAATCTTGGAATTTCGAGCAGTAAATATAACAAAATTACATGAATTCTTAACTTTACTTAACTAATTGGAAGTAAACAAAAAAAAATTTTTTTACTAAGATTCAAAAATTCATATTGTTGAAAAAAAAAAACAATGTAATTCTGAACATTTCAGGATCTTTCAAGATCAGTACAAGCTATTATATTTAAAAAATTAAACAAAAAATTTAATGTTGATCGCTGATTTTCACGATTTAAAAAAATTCAAAATTCTCCAAATTCATTATTTTTCAAAGTTTTTTTCCGGGATTTTTTTTTCCGTAGCCCCGAGTATACTCTTTCAGAAGAATCGAGAACGATTTTTTCGTTGTAGGATAGTTTTCGAGATATTTAAAAAGTAAACTTGAAAAAATTGTGAAATTTTAAAAGTTGCGTAACTTTCGAAAAAGACTTTTTTAATTTTTTTCCTTTGATAGAACTTTGTTTTATGATAAAAGAAAACTTCTGACCAAATTTCATCGAAATTGAAAGGGGTCGATTCCAACTAGTCGTCGATTTGACATGGAATGACCCATATATCAAATATAAGTAGTCAACAAATATGTTTCAAATATTTGTATACACGTTTAAAAAATTTGACAAGCGGAATACCTTTTTGCATATATTTTATTTTTATTTGGCGATTGCGAAAAATCATTAACAATAAGCTGATGATTTTTTCGTTGTTGATCGTTAGGATTTCTTCGAATATTGTCATTTTTGTGATCGTCACATCACTTTGTAATTTTCAGAGATTATTTATAAGATAATATGTAATAAAGAAAAATTTTACCAAAAGTTATTATTCGACTTCAACAACTAGAGACAATCCTTCAAAGATTAGCCTTCCCTCTTACATAAATGCTGAAAAATCTTTATTTGACTTTTGACAAAGATTCTCGGTAATTTGTGCCCCCTATGATTTTTCGGATGATCCTTTATTCGCGACATTCACTAGAAAGGTTAATTTCATGTAATTTTTTTCGTCTTCCTGTTTCGTCTTCCAGCAATGGTCAACTATATCAATTTCATGTCAGGAGTCGCAATAACGTCACGAGAATTGAAGCAATAAGAGGAAAACACTGTCCTCGCCGATAGCTCATAAAGGGCAGAAAATAAAGTGGACTTGTAGGATAAAAGTTATGAGAATGTGCCAGTTCCGTATCCTTCCTCGTACTTTACTTCTTCTTTGCGAGAATATACTTCATCTCTGCAATTTTTCATGACGTGGCTCGGACAGGTCAACAATTTTAGCACCAGGGGACAAAAATAAAACCTGTTGAAATTTCGAGTCTTTTCCAAAAAATCACCAAGAGCCCCAACAATTTTTGCAAACATTTACATTTTCCATCACGATGGATTAACTGTGAATAAACAGGAATTCTAAACTATCGGTTGAATTGCTCGCATTTGAAACTGCATCAGGAGCCGTTGGCGCCATCTTGAACCTTGCGAGTTAGCAAAGAGATCAGTAAGGAAGTCGTGGAGTCACATAAGAGTGAATCACCGAGTAGCCAGATTTCCCAAGCGATTGTCGTGGATTGTTTCGGTCGGTGTGTCTCGTCAGACCATTCATTGACGACGTGCCAGGACTGCAAACACCCTTACCGCCATCTTTCTTCACTCCCTTCCCTCTTGTATCTTCTCTTGGAAATATTTTATGGATCGTGTGTTATCCTTATTCATCTTCAATTCCCAGGACATTTCAATCGAAATTTCGTAATCAACTGCGAGATCAATCCCAATTGAAAGTACAGGCAAAGTCCCCATTTCTTAACTTTTCCGAAAGTAGGTCATTCCCACATCTTGACTTCCCCTACAGTGCCCACTTTCGATCCGGCGCCATATTGTACGCCGTAGGCGCGCATGCTCGTGTGAGCGCGCATGCGCTGTTCTGATCTCTTTACACTTGCGCACGCGCCTTCGTACGTACGTCCGTTAGAGTGGTGAAACCATAAATAGGGGAAGTCAAGATGTGGGAATGGTTGCCATGGTAACCCGGTCAAGATGTGCACGGAAAAAACGAATTGGTTGTGGCAACCAACTGGTTTGTAAGATATGCTCTTAGTAATTAGTTGGTTGGGGAAACCATTTTCGTGGTTCCCGCAACTAACTTTTTATTGGTTGAGTGTTTGGCAACCAATTATATAGTTGCGGTAACGACGAAAATGGTTGCTCCAACAAACTAATTACTAAGAGCATATCTTACAAACCAGTTAGTTGCCACAACCAACTCTTTTTTTCCGTGTGGGAGCGGTCAAAAAATGGGGGGTTAAGAAATGGGGACTCTGTAGATAAAAATTCCGGGTCTCGTTTGCCATTCGATTCCATCGCATGGTTCATGCATTGAACCTTCAAAATCGCGGTATTTTCCAATTGCCCTTGAATCACCTGACAAAGTCTTTTGTCTCAAAGTGCCGGGAATGATGGTTTAGAAAATTTATCGATGCTCCTAGAAGCGCCATCGCTTTTCTCACTGGCGCGGTTGGAGGAGGTCAGTGCGTCATGGGGGTAATTATTCATTTGGCAACCTCCGTCCCGTTTCATCCCTTTCTGTCTCACGCTCAGCGATTTATGCAAGAGTGAGCAAAATAGAGAAAGAGAGAGAGAGGGATGGAGGAGTAAGGTTGAATAAACGTAGTAGCAAGTGAAAGCGCGCGCGAGCGAAAAGGGATGAGAAGGAGCCCTCAGTGCCGCGTCATCCATCATTCCGTAAAACGTACGTACGCGCACAGGATGGCTTGGCTCGTTGCTACGGATAATTGAGCGCGTGTGTAGAGGGAAAACGTATTACCGTTTATACACACGCGTATTTTCGTGTAGACATAACGAAAAGCAATGTGTGTGACTGCACTATCCCTCCAAATTTCGCGGTTTGAACTCACTCGGTTCTGCGGTCGGATACCATCTCCTAATTTCATTATCAATCATACCATTCGGCGAAAAATTTTCTTTTTTTCACACACATTGAATAATGGGGTGGGATGCATCAAAAGTTTTCGTTCTTTCAGTTTTTCACACCTCGTTCATTAAAAACTTGCAATTATTCTTTCAATTAAGCTAGTACTGTGACGGGTTCAAAAAATGGATTTTTTTTTACATTTTTCGCAAGAAAAACATCTTCAAAATATACTCTAAAAGTTTCAGACCAAAATTTAAAATATTTTTAAAGTTATAGCCAAAAGTAGAGAGCAATTAACTAATAAGTTATTGTTAAAAATGACTAATTACTACGGTTTGGCATTCACCAGAAATTCTAAATCTCTCGAAAAAATGAAAAGAGCTTTGAGATAACTTTGAGGAAACGGAAGAATTGCACCAGGCACAGCTGATTAATGTAAGTATAATTTGTTTATACAAAATCTGTTGCCAAAACCTTAAACGCGTTTTTCTCGAAACTACGTTTTCGAAATTTCGGGGAAAGCACTGACTAAAAACTATTCAACAGCTTTGGCTTAAACTGTATCTGTTATTTTAGACACAAATACCTAACCTTTAAAACATTCAATTTTTTAATAATTAATGATTTTTTTTAAACAATTTATCAAAAAAAAATTTGATTTCAAAGACCTTTTTGTTAAGAAGTCCGCTATTTCGTTTGTTTCTTTCTTCAAATATGCATATTGTAGGTCAGTTAATTAGAATTTAGTCTACAAAACAAGAATCTCTTTGGATTTTAGATTTCAGATGACTACGGAAGACTGTGTGCTTCCCCGAAACAAGTCACCTTTTTTCGAAACTCCACTTTGACGCACAAAATCATAAACAAATTCATGTAAAATTAAGTAAACAAAATTTTTTTGTACTCTCCAAGATACAAATAACAACATGTAAAAATTTCAAAACGATGGCATTTTTTTTGCTATTTAAAAAAACTAATGATAAAACTTCGAAATTTCGGTCGTTACAATAAACTACTCAAAGAAAAAGCGAACAAGATTTTGCGTGGAGTTTATGAAAAATCGTGCAAATTGCTTACTAATAATTTTCTTAACCTTTTTTTTGGCATAACATCGAAAAATGAATCAGCAGAGGGAATTATTTTGGCACCATTTTTTTTTTTTTAATCATCAACTTTGAAGAATGTTGACGACCTTTGGAACGTTAAACGCAACCCTTTGCTACTTTTTTCCACAATTTTGTGTTTCAAAGTGAAATAGTTGATCCCATCGCCGCGCAAGAGAATAAATGATAAATCTCTGAATCCTATTTACGCTTGGTCTCGCGCGTGAAGCCAATTTTATCCATTATTCGCTCAGGGAAAAGGCAAACTAAATGGGTGGGAATTAGTATTCCGGTCGAATCGTTGCCTAGGCGTTTCTCGCGCTTCGGCAGCATCCTGTGTGTGTGTATTACGACGAGGCAGAAACCGTTCAGTGGTAAAAGGCGCAAAGGCGCGCGTAAGCGCACCGAAGGCACACGGAGGGAGGATTTTAGCATGCTGCTTTGCCCCTGAACCCGCGGATTTATAAAAGCTGTTGTAAGCGCGGGCGGGCATCGCGTTTGCCTCGTACGAAATTAAGAATCCGTAAATCCAGCACGTGTAAAGAGGAATTAGTATTCCGGCGATGGAGCGTTGCCACTTGGGGATATTGCAACTGTTGAAAGGTGAAAGAGAGCGAAAAAGAAAAACTTTTTGATTCTTCGCCAGTAGACTTGAGTCGATTTATTATCGATTATTCTTTCGTGAAGAGGTGCAAAAATATTGTGACAAAAGAGATAAACGAAGATGGATTTAAAGCACACTTATTCGGTACTTTGAAATACATTCGTTCAGTCTTGTTCGATTTAGGTTCGCATTTGGAGATTTTAAGATCTATCTTAAAATCGAACTTTCCATCGAACTCAAGTTGGAACTCAAGATCGAACTTGAGTTGAATCTTGAGATGAATCTTAAGTTTGAACTTAAATGCCATTAGAAGTTTATGTTGAGTTCAAAGTTTAGTGCGAACTTCAGATTGATCTCAAGTTCAAACTTAAATTTGGTTCCAAGTTTAATCTTAAGATCCATTTTGAGCTTGAACTCAAGTTCGATCGAACTTTTTTCGTCGCCTCTCGCGACCGTGTTTTGTTCCTCCGCTCATAAATCTGAGTAATGTCATAAATTTTACTTTACAGTGAAAATGAGTCGGAAGCGTTACACTCCTTCCAAAAACAATGTTTGGGCTCGAATTTTAAGTTCTTAAGATCGATCTTAAGATGAAACTTTCCATTGCACTCAAGTTGGAACTTAAGATCGAACTCAAGTTCCAATTAAAGATGAGTCTTAAGTTTGAACTTAAGTACCGTTATAAGTTCATACTCAATACGTTCATACTGAAGTTCAAACTTTAATTTGGTTTCAAGTTTGATCATAAGATCCATCTTGGGCTTGAACTTGAGGCGATGAAAGAAGTTCGATCGAACTTCTTTCATTGCCTCATCTCTCATCGACTGTGTTTTTTGACATTAGTTGTCAAAATAATAAAGTTTGTTCGAACCTAAGTTTAAGCTGAAGATGGATCTCAAGTTCGCACTAAAGTTTGATTTTAAGTATGAACTTATTATGACACTAGGAGTTCAAATTTAAGATTCATGTTCAATTGGACCTTAAGTTCGATCTTATGTTCAAACTCGAGGTCAATGGACAATTTGATCTTAAGATTTTAAAATTCGAGCTTTAGACATTTAAAAAAAATACAATGAAATGATGATGAAGTGACCAATGCCGTTAGGTCTGCAGAAAAAAAGCTTGGAAAAAAATTAAGACAGAATATAATAATCATCTCCGAATACATTATGAGGTATGTACATATCGAATCAAACTCAAGTTCAAGCTCAAGATGGATCTTAAGATTAAACTTGAAATCAAGTTTGATGCTTGAACTTAAGATCAATCGGAAGTTTGCATCAAAGATTAAACTTAAATATGAAGTTATAATGACACTTAAGTTCGGACCTAAGATTCATCTTAAGTTTCAACTTAAGTTCCAACTTCGATCTTAAGTTCCAACTTTAGTGCTATGGAAAGTTTGATCTTAAAATTCGGGCATTGGATCATCCTTACAGTCACAGAAGTACTCAATCACGTAAAAAATCAATTGTACCTCCAATATTGAAAATTCATCAATAACGGATTAGCGATTCTTGATCGTTGTATTTAATTTATTGATCAAAGTTCACGAACCGGAATGGAGGACACTTTGGATAGCAAATACTGTAAGTATACGAGGTCCCTGCGCTCCAATCCACGTCAGATTGCGATAGTGATTTAGGGGGCGCAAGGAGGGGTGGGGGTTTGGATTGGCACGATACTCTACTTTAATGAGCCATATGCGAGTATCGGGTCGTTGGATCACCGTTCACCGGCACCACCACCACCCCATTTGCCATCTGGGTGTTGGGGTAGGCATCGACGGAGTATTAACCCGAAATGCTCGTATAATCGTTATACGTCAGCTGAGAGGGTGGGGCAGAGGGCAAAGGAGGGAAAGAGAAGGATTCGATGTCGCACCAGAAACGAGACCAGAGCACACGCTTTGCTGCGTCATTGGATCGTCTGGTGCACGATGTGCCCGCCATTGCAGCCCCAACACCATCGGAGCATGCTTCTCCACGGTACAGACCAGGATCATCCCCTTGTAGCCGGCCCCTCCCCCCCCCCAACCGTCGGATATACCAGCATGCAGGATGCAGGATATTGAGTTTACATTATCCGCCTCGGGTACCGTTAAAATTACGATATTGGTGTATCGATATGGGGGCTCTGTCATAGCTCCGGGGGCTTTCCCGCGAAACATACTTTGGCATAAGCTACCCCACTTTCCATCCCCTACTGCGCTCCCTTACCCCCTTAACGTTCCATCCCCCATGGCTTTGCATAAACAAAATGAGAAAAAAAACGTGGCATCGTGGAAGCTACGAGGAACGATAAGAACCGCGAAGGCAGGATAATTTTTTCGCTGAAGTCTCTGTCTCATTCTTTTATCATTGCCGAAAGATTGAAGGATAAAAAACAGGATATAAAGAACAAAGGGTCTTCCTAACTGGATTGTCTTTGGATATTTTATCCCGCGTGTATTCTGAAAATTGTTTTTCTGGATAATAAGCTCGTTATTGATCTATGGATGAAAATAATGGTATTTTAGAAGAGAAATAAAAATTTTGGAAAAAAATTCTTTATATAGACTGGAATTTGAAAAATATTTTCCGGGATAAAATATTGTAAGTTGGAGATTTTTAATGATTACCTTGGTCACTCAACGTCAGAGTTGCTAATGTTGATTGAATACTTGGTGGAAGATTTTTAGTTGACGAGGGAACCTGAATTGGAAGGTTAAGAGAGAAGGAATTTTTATGTTTTTTTCTTAGCTAATAGAAAACGAATCTTTCCAAAAGTTTTAGGACATTTTTGTAACATATTTTGAGATTACGAACAATTTTTGTTATGGCTAGAATACTTACTTTTCATAGAGAATATCTTGATACGTCTCAAGGTTGAAGTTGTTTTACGTGAAATGAAGGGATTCATCTAAGGGAGTCGAGTCAGCGTCAAAACGGCGATTTTTAATAATAAACTATAATTTTTGTAGAATACTTACAAATATGATGTTATGTCCACCATTTGAGGTACCAAATGAACAATTTTTTGGGACTAGTTAGAACCCTTAAGGTGCACCGGCGTGTCCTAAAAAGCCTAGTTTTGAGTTTTTACACTCTGCGCATGATTCAGAATGAACCGCTGGACGGATTTTGTTCTACGGCGTCTCATTTCTTTCGTAACGCTGTTTCCCACCGGATGAACGCAGCACATTTCGTTCTTTGCCCTTTATTTCAGAGTTGCAGGCCAGTTTTGAAATTGGTAGCCTATTTTGAACTTTCCAGGCATTGTCCTGGTCACAATTTTGACTTGAATCAAAATGTGCCGCGTTCATCCCGTGGGAAGAAGCGTTACGAAGGAAATGAGATGTCGTAGAACAAAATCTGTCTAGCAGTTCTTTCTGAATCATGCGCAGAGGGTAAAAACTCAAAACTAGGTTTTTCAGGACACCGGTGCACCTCAAGGGTTTTAAATAGTCCCAAAAAATTGTTCATTTGGTACCTCAAATGGTGGACGATACATCATATTTGTAGGCATGCTACAAAAATTATGAATTATTATTAAAAATCGCCGTTTTGATGCTGACTCGACCCCCTTAATAAATTCAATGCATAAACTTTTTGAGATAATGGAATTGAACATTTTTGAGAAAAATTTTACCTACTTTTCAGATTCTCACAATCTCTTTTATTTACAATATTTATAAAATATTCTAAGCTCAAGTGGAAGGCCATTGTATAAGAATAAAGAAATTCTTCGGTTTTTTTTATTCAAGACTTCAGCATCAGGATTTTTTAAACATTTCAAAAAATGTTGTATACAATACAAACGATATTTTGTCGTATCGAAATATTGATTAAAGCATCCTCAATGTTTGAAAGAAAAGATTCATGCTTTCGGATCAGAGACGAAAAATTGGAAAAATCGTACTTTCCTGAGGGTTCCAATTAAAGTTTATCCCCTTGAAACATAAAAAAATAAAATAAATTTCTTTAGTACGAATTTTGTCAGTCGAGTTCGAACATCGTTCGATATTTTTCGCCGTTCTTCGGGTATGTAATACGAATTCTGAATTTCATATGCAGCACAATGTCCATCGAGACGAAGGAAGGATATTGGAATCGTGGATATATGAATTGCCGGTGATATTCGCGCTACCCTCATTTTCTGTCTCGTCGGCATTCGATAAAACCGGTCAGCGAGCATAATAGAGATATTGACGAAGAAAAAAACGTTCTTGGCCCCGGTCAATTCCTTTATGATAATTCAATTTTCGTTATATAATGTACCTAGGAACTCCGTCGTGACTATCTTCACTTCGAATACTTCAGATACCGTTCCCATATGGCCTTAGAAACGGACAGATCTTTGGCCTGTTTGAAAGCGAATAATCCCAGGATATTTCAGCGAGGAAAATAAAACGTCGATGATCGAGGCGCCAAGTCCGACGGAAAATTCATTTCGCCAACGTAAAACGAGAATTTTCATACCGACCTTTCGGGATCCTTGGCATTTCACAAATACGACGATCGTTCTAGAAACGAGAAATATGATGATAAAATGTTATGAACACATAGGATGAATGGTTTACCGAGACTTTAATTACGAATGGTTACTTGCAATCGTAAGATTAATTATTACGAATAACTATAATGTGTGAACATTTGTTGTAATCGTTGGTTAAAATACTATAAAAAAATATAACACTGCTTGCATTATCGTAGAATTGTGAGCGGGGAAACTGTGAGCGGGGGCTGCTGTTGTAATTATTTTAAAAAGAGTATATGAGCTATTCTGTACCAAGCCGATCAAAATCCGTGGACCCGACCGTTTTTAATTTCGTTGAAAGATTGCTATTCTTTTGTACGCACTGAAAGCAGTCTCTCAGAATTTTTTTAGATTTTTGTCTCAACCCAACTAACCACAATAAATTTTTCAAAATTCAACACAATTGTTTTTCAAATGCTCATAACTTTTTTAAAAACGGACATATAAAAATAAAGCAAGACATCCTTTTTTTCCGGCTTGAGTTGTAGTTTTACAAAAAAAAAATATATAAAAAAAATATCGTCATTCATTTTCATATATTTTTTCAAGTCTCAAGCCCAAATTCTTTTTTTCCACTTGGACCATTTTGATTTTTTTGAACAAATTTACTACTTTTTGAGAGACATTTTTACAAGTACTAAAAAATTGGCAACTTGTAATATTAATAACTTCTATTTTTCCCTATTTTTGAAGTTAGGAACAACATTAAAAAAAGTAAAAGAAATGACTGCTGCGACGCTAGTTCACGCCTGATCAGTCTGCCACGTCGTCCTAACTAATCTTGGGTTGAGATCCGGAGACTATTGTGTTATTATTTTTCTGCGATCATGTTCACGTATTCATCAAATAACGTATTAATACTTTACCGTTAATAACGGATAAATATTGACAGTTGTTACATGGAATGACACTGATGAAAATCAATTTCGGTATGTTTTTTATATTCTTTTTTTTCATCAAACCACAACTGAAGAAGGAAAAAAATGATCTCCTATCTTATTTTGATATCTTCGTTTTTTTCAAAGTAACGAGCAATTCGAAAAAAAATTGTATGACATTTTGAAAATTTTAGTGTGGTAAGAAGAATTGAGACAAAAATCTACAAAAATTCTGAAAGACTTCTTCCAGTACGTACAAAAGAATAGAGAATTGTCAAAAAAATTAGAAATGGTCGGGTTGGCCGATTGGTCGTTTTGGTATGGAATGCCTCATATACTTTCACGTCAGCTCTGCTGTGATTTTATTTTGATCCAGATTTGGATTTTCCCTTGAATTTCTTTAATAATTTCCATGTTTTCCCTGGAATTTGCGATTTTCATAAAACTCCCATATGCTCTTGCGTATAATACACCTAAGCTGAACGTACGCGTGATAAGCTTGGTTCACTGTGCTTCGCGGCAATTTGTGCGTTTGCATCGCGAGTTTTCCAAGGAACGAGCGCAAAACAGAGAACGAAGGGTTCTCGAAGGTTTTCTCGTGGAAAATTCACCTCCAACGACCGGAGCGATTTTACGGGTGACAGCCGCGAATGAGGGTATATAAAATAAAATGAGATCTCCACGAGTGCCTCGCCGCAGCGCAGTGGCCCTCTGGCGGGCTAGTGCATCGTTCGAGCTGGGAGCTCTCGCGCCGGGGTAAATTAGTTCCGGAAACTATTTTGAAACCGCATTAACGTTCGGCGTATAATCTACCACCCCTTGTACAAACCTTGGAAAAGCTTCGCTGCTTCGCCCTCCTCAACTCGAGGCTGTCCTTTCTTTTCGCAACTCTTCGATGTGGACACCTCATAGTCTAGATCTGTTTTCTCCTTTCCCCTCTTTATCACAGTCTCTCTTTCTTTCTCTCTTGACCCTGTACTCTTCAGAATCTCGAACGGAATTCCCGTCTAATTAAATGGAAATATCGATCCTCGAGATGTTCGACGATATCGCAACCACCTGTCACTGAAAGAGGTTTTCCGATCACCCGAATCGCGAAGGATTCTCTAGTTTAGCCTCCCGATGCTGCGGATTCGCTTTCCCGGTTCTTCTTCTTCCGTTCTGATACGACGGAATATTTAAATTCAACGGGATTCCATGATTGTTTATTCATTCCGCTCAGCATTATTTATCGATATTATGGAAAACTTTCGCAGGAAATGAAAGTTCGACTATTGATGACATTTAAACCAAAATGGAAAACATCGTTCAATAAACCCTTTTTTCAAAATATTTCCGCCTAAAAAACAATTTCTCTCAATTGCAAGATGCCTTTCTGTGTCAAAATAGTACAAGTTCATGCACCCAGAAAAAAGATCTAGTACATTTAACTAAATCCTAGTCAAACCAAATAAATTTTTTTAGTTGTAGGCCGGCCTAATACAACTCTATTCATGTCGACGAAATTTTTTTTTTTTGAATGACCGACTAGGAAAATATATTGCGATCTAATAAATTTTTATTTAATATTAATAAATATTATTTCAAACTGAACAAATGTGTATTTAAATGAAATAATTTTTTAAAAATATTTACACAATATATATTTGTAAACATTTCAATCTTTGAATGTATAGCTACACATGTGAAGTCTACAATTTCGTAAAGCTTCGTCTTTTCTTTAACATAAGGGAAAAGAAAAAATGCCCTTTTTAATGGGAATCCTTTTCGGGGATTCGACCATCTTGCGTTTTGCCGCAATGTTCAATGTATTAAATATCCATACTGAAAAATGAGGATATCAAACATAGACGAGCTTGAAAAGGATATAGGCGTCGAGAGGCAGGTTCGCTTGTGCGAGAGGTAGCCACCTGGCGGATTTTTGGGGTACTGACAAATCTGCAGATATGATCGGATGAGATTACGGGTGAATAGGTATTTAGTAACAACGAATAGAATTTTTCTTCAACGCCTGTTTCTCGATGACAGGAAGGTCAAATAAATAAATATAGTGGAAGTAAATATCGCCCAAAATTGAATGGAAAGAAAATTTTCTTTAAAGTAACTAAAAAATAATCAAATAAACGATTATAGTACCTACGACTAGATCTTTTTTCTGGGTGTGACTTCATAATTTTTTAAGTTTAATTTAAGGCATAAGTAAAAAGTTTCTCAAAATAAAATGGAAAAACTTATTCACAAATACTATTTACTGGACGTAACAATTTTCTAGAATTTTTTTAATGACTATGAAAGAAGATAAATGTATTATGCTTAATACTTATGAAGAGAGTTGCGGTTTCTGCAGCTTATTAAATTCGAGAAGGTTCTATTCATGTTTGCACGTTATCGGAGGCTTTTTTAATATTCGCCTATTTTGTAAATTACGTCCATACATTTTCATCCAACTGTTAAGCTTTTCTGCCGATCATGATATGCGGTTTTCATTTACAAAAGCCAGTCGGAGGAGCTCGGGGTAAAAAGCTGAAGGTGCTTTTGACCACCAACTGGCCGTAAAGCTCCCTTCGAGTGGTGGCATTCAGACGCCCTGGACCCCCGAAGGGAGCGGAGGTAAAGGGATTCGGAAAATATACGAGGTAGACTTATTGGCAAACTACGCCGATATTACCGCAAATGCCGTGTCCATCTGGCCAACGCTAATTAGCAACTTACGATATACGCTTCCAATAACTATTTATAATTCTGGAGCTTATATTCAAAGAGGTATATTTTTTCAGAAATTTCATGCAAATTGGCTACTTAGTTTTTTCCTAGTATTCTCATGTTTCTCATTTTTTTAAAACGTAAATTTATATCTATTTTCAATTGAGCTATTACTTAATAATAATAATAATAATAATGATAATAACAATGAGTCCTTCAGAAATAAATCAACACTGCTGTTTTGCTTCCTCATAAAGGAAGCTTTGTTTTCGCGAAAAAATGTTTCTTCGCAATTTTCATGTCAGTGTGGTAGAAATGTCTCAAAACGTCGAGAAATCACATTTTAACAAAATGTTCGGACGTGAGTGTGTGTGTGCGCTTTGTATTCGCCTCAAAATGGATATATCTGGAGAACAGTTTAGGCGATCGAGTTGAAATTTGGTATACAAGTAGATCTTCCATGTCTTTTTACTCAGTTGTCATTTTTTTGAAATTGCAAAGTGATGGTCAATTTGGCGGGACTTTGAATTTTTTATAAAATGTTTGTGATGGTTCGTCTCACTTTCGTAATTTTGCAGTTATCATCCTGAAATTTCATGTGCAGATACACTGTATAATAAGGACGGTTGAGATTGAATTCGGGAAAAATCGCTGAAGAGGTTCGGTTTTAAACAAAATTTCAATTTTTTGCAACAAACTTGTAAGTTCTTCAATTTTTGTAATTTTGTGTTCATCGAGAACAATGAAAAAAATACTGAATTTCATAAAAATCGCTTGAGAGATTCGGTTAAACAAATATTTTGAAATTCTCAAAAAATGTTTTTCAACGCTCCAACATTCGCATCTTTAGAAGTATCGAGCAACATTTTTTTGCACAAATACACTAAATGACAAGAATGGTTAGAATAAAATTTGGTGAAAAACGCTCAAGGTTCGTTCTCAAAAAATGTTTGGAATTTTCGAAAAATACTTGTTAATACTAAGTTTCCTAATTTAGCAGCTATCGAGTTCACTTGTTTAGCACCAATACATTAGACGACAAAAAGAATTAATAATGTAATTGCACGGAATTGCTTAAAAATCATGCAAATTTGAAATTTGCACATAGCTGCTTCATTTGTTTCCATCGTTCATGAAGCTTCTTTTATGAGGAACCCATGATAATAAATATACATGTCATAAAGATATATAGTCAAGGAGGTCCTCATGAAGGAGAATTGAGGAATGACGGGAAAAAATGAGGAAGCTATGTTCAAATTTCAAATTTTTAAAATTTGTGAGTGTTAAGGTATTAATCGACTTTAGAAGGCCAAAAAAGCTAATTTAAAAGATTTTTTCTCAGCTCCTTTATCAGATTTGGTTATAAAACTGCTTTGACAACATTGTTTCATCCTTCGAAAATAAAAGAAAAGAATTTAGTTTTTATTTTGATTCTTTGAATAATTTATAGAAGGCGCCAAGGTCGAAAATGTCGTGTCCCATGGCCAACAGTTAATCTCAGGATTGGCAAGTCTGAAACAAAAAAATAAAAGCCTTTTAAGGCGGAAGATTTTTACAGAACAATTTACCACCGTTAATGAAAAATCGATTTTTCAAAAAAATGGCGGATGTTCAAAATGAAAATGAAAAATTTAATTTTTCACAATTTATTTCAAACATCCGCAATTTTTTTTAATCGATTTTTCATTAACCATGGTAAATTGTTCTGTAAGAAACCTTCCGCTTCGATATGGTTTTTTTTTTTTTTTTTTCAGGCTTTCCACCTTCAGATTAACTGTCGGCCGTGGGACAAGACATTTTCGACTTTGGCACTTTCTATAAATTATTTTAAGAATCAAAATAAAAAATTATTATCTTTTAAATATTTTCGAAGAATGAAAGAATGTTGGACGAATAGTTTTATAGCCATATCTGATAAAGGAGCTGAGAAAAAAAAATCCTCAAAATTTGCTTTTTTGGTCCTCTAAAGTAGACTAGTACCTCAACTCGTGATTGCTAATAATTTCTTTAAGCAATAAAAACCCAATTCCAAAAATAATAATGAATTATTCAATAATGAAAACGTTGTTTTATTATAATTAAATTTCCATTCATCTGATTCTGTTGTAGGTGTTGATGTGAAATTTGCGATAAGGCGACTCCGCGACGGAGTTAAGCACGAGGTGGATGAGAGAAGGACATGAACTACTCGCAAGGTAAAAACACCAAGAGAAACATTACAAATTCCGGATTCTGTAAATAGTAAACAATTTTGTTATTTATAAAATCATAGCTAGAAAAGTAATAATAATCTCAACAAAAAAAGATTGTCGATATAATGAAGTTGCAAAATCTCTAATTTAAAAAACAATTTTAATAACTTTAAAGAACAGACAGAGAAAATGATGAATTTAATTTTTAAAATTTGAATATTTTTTATTTCTCCCCGTGAACAAAGAAAACGAGAAAGGAAAATGACGTAATCGGTCCCCGACGTCTGCTCGTTGTCTCTTATTTTCTTCGCCCCGATATGAAAAATTCGTACATTCAACTCGTTGAATTAACTCGAAAAACAGGACGGAAATTTCGCTCCGAATTGCGACGATAATTGGCCCATGCAAAATTGATTTGAAGTCGTAAAAAGATCATCGTCGAGCTTTCTCTCGCTCGCCGTTATCGTTCTCTCACCAACCCTCGTTTTTTCATCCCTCTCTCCAACTTCCCCTTCTTTTATCGCTTTTTCTCGCTGTATCTTTTCCCCGTGTCATTTCGTTGGTTGTCGAAATTGTTTTTTTTTCAGTGCTCCTTCCACCATATCACACGTATTCTCGTGGTTTTCCATACTCATGCTTGACGCAACCCTCGTGAATACGAGCGTTAAAATAAGAATTGAGAATTTTCCATCAGCGAGCAACGCCGCCACCGCTAAAAATGACGCCTCAAAAACTCCGAGCCCCGCGATTTGGCGCCATCGTACCAAAGAAAGAGGAGGGAAGAGAGAGGGGATAATACACTTTCGGATTAATTCAAGTAATTTCGAGTGTCGTTTCGCGGAATTATATTCGACGATGAAAGGAAGCAACGGGGGTGCGAGGAGTTATATTATTATCGAGCTTTCTCTGTCTCCCTCGTTCCCTGTTTTTTTTCGCCCTCGTATCTCGTCCAATTCCGGTGAGATATCTATTTTTTTTGTCCTCCGGGGAAAAAAATTCATTGGTCTCCACGTGCGTACAAAAATTAAATTGCCGAGAAATTTCATACTATATTTTGCATATTTATTAAAAATTATATTATTCGTAAAATTGAATGATCGTTAAATTTTATAGTTAACAAAAAATAAGCTGGCTGATGAACAAATTATGAATTGATCGATTTAACATCGGTTGACAATGAATTAATTGTTCATTTGTTTATCAATTTTTAGCAAGTTTTGGTGGTCAATCAAAATTTTTAAAGCTTTGATTTTTAAAGGCTTTGCACTCAATTAAGGGGCCGAGTCAGCGTTAAAATGCCGATTTATTAACATAAATATGAATGTTCGTTGAATAACTTTAAATCTGACCAATTTTGTTAGTTACAGTTCACTTTTTGAATTTTTAACCTATTTTTTGTTTTTAAAGTTCAAACAGTGGCCTGTAACTCTATAATAAGGACCTAAAAAAACTATGCCGCAATTAAGCAGTCCGGAAAAGTGTTACGAAGAAAATGAGACCTCGAAGGATAAGATCCGTCAAGCGGTTTGGTCAGGATCTTGCACAGCGTACACTGTAAAAAATGTTAGTAAATGTAATATACAAAAGTATATGAAATTTCAATGACAAGTATACTAAATCGAAATTAATATGCATGGTATTGGAAAATTAACAATTTCATCTTAAATTGAATATTTGTATATTAAAATTAAAAGAGTGAACATTGAAAATTAATATCCCCGCACTGAGAAACAAAAATTGTTGAATGAACTAAATCTTTAGTCGCATACGCACGACTAAATATTTAGTTGTACAAACCCAAATTTTGTTGCCTGAATCATATTTTGGTCAACTGAAACGCAGAATTAGTCAAGAAACTAATTATTTAGTTAGACCCAGTAAATATTTAGTCGTGCGTATGCAACTAAAGATTTAGTTCATTCAACAATTTTTTTTCTCAGTGCGTAAATGAAAATGGTTTTTATGTACTTTTTCATAATTTTAAGATACATTATTGGAAATTAATACACTTATTTTTTTAAATTCCAATCAATCATTAAAAAAAAAGTCTTTAAATATAATTTTAAAAAAATACTTATGAGAGGGTCACGGTTTTTTTCGAACAGTTTTAAGGGTTTACATAACTAATGAAGGGTCAGGGGCTCTGAAATTAAGTTATGAAGGGTCACATAACTTACAAGGGGTCAGGAATGCTGGAACTAAGTTTTGCGCAGCTTTACGTAACCTACGGGGAATCAGGGATCGCGAAATTAAGTTATGAGAGATAACTTAAGTTACGAGGGGTCACTCAAGTTATGAGGGGTCGGATATTCAGGAATAAATTTTTGAGAGTACACATCATTCGTATATCACAAAAATAGAAGGAATTCATAAGTAATCGATAGCGTAATAGGTAGAGTGTTAGGCAGTTAGGTAAGATAGGTAGGATAGTAGATAGGGGTCGGGGGCTAGAATCCCGGTCGGAGAGAGAAATTAGATCGGACAATTTGCGCAGATATTTTTGTTCTATGTATCTCTTTTTGGGGCCGGTAAACTATGCATATTAAATCATTTTGCAAGGGCCATATATTTGTTATAACACGTTTAACAACAATTAATTCCAGTTACGGTAACGTAATTTTCATGACGTAAATATGAAATTCGGACAGGTAATGTAAAATTAATATACAAAAGAATATTAATTTTCATTTCTTTTTTCTTGATTCTGCTTTAAAAATCATACTATGCAATGGAATTTTAATATATGAGCTTATATTCAAATTGAAAGAAGTTATTTCATTTTTCATATACTTGTATTAGAATATTACTGTACACATGTATATGAAAATTAATATACTGTATCTGCATAAAACTTCATATTGTGTATCAAATTTAATACAAAAATTTTTTTTAGTGTAGTGGAACTCAACAATTGATTTTTGAGAGAACCGTCGCACCTTAAGAGTTCCAACTAACGTCAAAAATTTCTTCATTTGATAGGTCAGGTTTACACGTATTCAACGAACATTTATATTTACGTTCAAAAATTGGCCCTTTGACACTGACGCGGTCCCCTTAACCCCATCCAGATGAGTAGCTTCAACATTAAACAACAATTGTTCTTTCGCTCGACGGAAGTGGAGGTTTAAAAAAAATGTATAATCCCCAAGGGAAAATTTCGTGCTTCGTATTCAAAGCTGGGAAACGTAATGAATTTATCCCTTAAAAAAAAAAAGATTATCGACGAGAGAGCAATGTGTATACACACTTCGCTGGAGCCCTCCCCTTTCATCCCTTTAAACCTGGCTGTCGGTGAACACGAACGTCACGTTTCTGAACGCATGGCTGACCGAGCGAAGAGCACGTTGATGCTACCTGGACGCTGATGCGGTCCAGTCAAGTCGGCTTTTCAACCTCCGCGCCCTCCCTTAACGCAATTAACCTCAGCCCGGCGTTCTCAGGCTCGAGTCAAAGGGATGGATTTTACGATATATATACCGCGCAGTTTGTTTGTGTTTTTTTTCACTGTTCACTCTCCCGCACGCAATCCTGGCTCGCTTGATCCTGGTCAGCGATAATTATAACGTATACGATCGTATTAACGAAAAAAAATTACCATCACGTGAATTGGATTTGCACAGAGAAGAATATTCGTGTGTGCGAGTGCTCGATGGTGACATTTTCGAGCCACCAGAATTACACCACAACTAATCCTCTAAGTGTATATACACCTATCCTTTTCTAGCATCAAAAGCTCTCGGAATCACTGAAATCCTTCGTTCTGTGTATCCAAGGTAAAATGTTTGGTCCAGTGCACAAACTGGATAAATGAGTTTGCACATTCGTCGCTCCAGGACAAAAAAAAACGAAATAACTGCGTTTGATTACACAAAAAGATAGGAGTAACTCGTTGAACAATGTGATGTAACGAAAGTCCAAAAATTCCGTTACAAATGAAATAAAAATGGCGTCGGACAAATTTGCAATTTTAGCCTATATTCGGACTGGTTTTCAATCGATAGAGCTTGGATAAAAGTAAAGTACCCTTAAGTTAATTTCGATATCTCGATGTTTGTTGCCGGGAGAAAACTTTGAAGTCATTCAGAATCTTTCAAAATTTCATGGATTTTTCTTTTTGAAATTTAATAATATATGAGACACATTTTAGATCTGTAGGATTGCCAGCGTTTCAGAGGGTCAAAAATAGTAGAATAGTGACTTATCTTCCACAGAAGTATTGACATAATAGTGACTTCTTCGTTTGAATAAGTTGCGGGCGTTTTAAATTTTGCGATTTTAAGGTTTCTCAGAATGAGGCTAAAATTGAGCAAAAATGTTTTTTGATGAAAATTCATAAAAATTTTGATTTTTTGAGAAAACTATTGGTGGATTCGTGTTCAGGAGGATAAAATATATCGATATGAGGTTTGAAAATTTTTTTTTTTTTTTGCATTTTAGCCCAAATTGAATCTGTCCAGTAAAATACATAGGTGTAATTTTTGTTCTACTCAAAATTTTGGCTCTAGACTGCACTCATTCTCTTTGTAATCGTCGAAGGTTCAAAACGCCGCTTGGTTCATCCAATTCTGATAATTTTTTAATTTTTAGCCAATTTTTTAAGTTCGACCATCGATTCTTGCAAATTTGTTAAGGCAAATACCCCCTTTCCGTTCTTTTCAGCCATTTTCAAACTGTCGTCATTACTACAAAAATTCAAATATCAGAATGAACCAAGCGACAATCTCCAAGTTTAGTGACAAAGCTTACGTACGAACAAGAAAGTTCCGCATCGGTCAAACTGATCGAAAGTTATGAGTTTTTGCAATGTCGCTATTTTGAGGTTTCTCAGAATGGTGCTAAAATTGAACAAAAATGTTTTTGATGAAAATTCATAAAAATTTTGATTTTTCGAGAAAACTATTGGTAGATTCGTGTGCAGGGGAAATACATCGATATAAGGTTTGAAATAGAAAATTAAAAAAAAAATTTTGTTTGCATTTTGGCCAAAATTGAATCTGTCCACTAAAACAGATGTAATTTTGTTTCTACTGAAAATTTTTGCTCTGGACTGCGCTCATTCTCGTCTTAATCGTTGAAGCTTCAAAACGCCGCTTTGATCATCCGATTCTAATGATTTTTCGATTTTTGGCAGATTTTTAAATTTCGACCATTGATTTTTGCAAATTTCTTAAGGCATACTCAAAATTTTGGCTCTGGACTGCGTTCATTCTCATCGTAATCGTTGAAAGCTTCAGAACGTCACTTTTTTCATCCGATTCTGATGATTTTTCGAAATTTGTCCCCTATTCTAACCGACACCTCTATTTCAACTACTTCTGAGCTCTGAAATAGTGACAATAGTGATCGAATTTCGAAAATAGTGAGAAAAGTGACACGATTTCAAAATAGTGACCAATGGTGACAATAGTGACTCACTGGCAACCCTGTAGATCTGAAAGTGACTGAGAAACGTGAAAAGTATTTATATTTTTCGAAATTTCAAGAATATACTCACCGAAAAGATCGGTTGAAGAGTTTATGAAAAATGGTTCATAACTTGACGGATTAATTTAAATACCAAGAAGAAGATCGAAGACGTGCTCGCTTGTCAATCATTTATTGAGTTGGCTCTAAATATCTTTGTGAATATGTTTATGCGTTTGCGCGTGTCAAGTATCAGAGGTTCAACGAGTTTGGAGGATGCTGCAAATTCGGAGTTTGGCGCTCAACGAGGGTTTATATATTGTAAATACCTCGTAATCTACCGACCTCGGGCTCTCCACTCCCGTGCTTCATTACCGTCGTCGGTGCCATTGTTCCCTCGGTATAATTGAATTCCCAAGACAGTTGGGATCACCTCTCTCTCTCTCTCTCTCTCTCTCCCTCTCTCTCTCTCTCCCCAGCTCTCTATCTCTCTTGTCCTTCAGTTCCCATTCTATTCCTGATAGTCCTCCGGATCTCTTCTCCAAAATAGTCTGGTCCTTTCATTATATCCACTTCTTCTCTCATTCCTCCTCGTTCCCCAATGCCAAACGGACTCGACTCGCACCATTCCAAACTGAATCGAGACTTCCGATTTATCTCATTCACAGGTAAAGGACGAATGGGTATTGAAAGTCGTCTCGGAGACCTTCCGCCGACGATACACACAAACAAATGAGCCAGGCAGATTTCAAATACTATCGCGATATACATATATATTTGGCAGCTTAATTGACAATCCGAAGTCTGTTGAAATTCACGAGAAATCCAGAATTCGCCTTGTTCCATCATTTTTCATTGTCAAAACAACGGACAATCTTCGTTGAAGAAGATTTCACCATCTTATTCCTTTTTTCCACATTCAATCAAAAGTTGAATGGTAACTTGGATTATTTTATTGCCCAAGGGAACAAGAAAAGAAGTTTTTTTACCGTGCGATAAGTTTTGTGCTTCAACTGGAACAGGATCAAATTTTGGATTCACCCTAACGCCACTAAATACAGAGTTATGGGTCACTTGGCCAGAACTCAACGTATACCTTGATTGCATCACGTCTGGAGCGGGGTTAACCGGTTTAACACGCGCGGTTACAATCCCGTGGTCAAGCTCCAAGGATTCCTCCGGTGCAGAATCTATCGTGTCGTCAACCGACGACGGTCATGACCGATGACCGGCATTACGATTTGTCAATAACAATCGTGTCCCGGCATAACTGCCAGGCAAACTGCAACTGATGGCAACATCGATTGTCCCCATTGGTGTATGCCCGTGTATACGTATGTAACATTCACGCGAGATAACCATCGGACAATCTAGACTGACGCGCTCCCTCACCCCTTCATTCTCTCACCCTTTTGCTCCGGATCTCTGCAATGCCACTGCAGTCCTCGCCCTCGACATTGGAAACAACTAAAAATCTGGTGGCGACGGATGATTCATCCAGTGTGTCTGAAATCGGAAATTGATTGGGTAATACGAATACCCTTTTTACCATATATTTGCCATTTGCTCTTTGCTATTTGGAGACCAATTCCTTACGGATGGAGCTGAAAATCATCAAAAAGCATTTTGACGAATTGCTTCTGGAAAATGGTCAAAGTTTTTTTTTGACATTTAGGGGTTCATATAGTGCGTTTAGAATCGGAAATTTCATAGGGAACACGAATATGCTATTTGTGACCAATAAACTCCTCATGGATTTTTGAATCTATGAAGCGCATGATAACGAAGAGAATGGGGCAAGGATCCCTGTGTCTACGTGAGCCAAAATGGGCGATGTATTCCAGCTATTACATTGGACCGACTCGTCGTGCCAAATTCTGACGAGCATCGAGGTGAATAAATGATGGGATGCGTCCATCAAGCGTTCATTCGTATCAATGATACGTTGATGGATCAAAAATTGGTAAATTGGTAAAAGCTAGAATTAACAGATTTCAAGAAAAAAATCAAACATAATAATTGGAATGTTAATTTTAAGTGCACAGTGCGCATTTGCAATCATATTCTACATAGTATGCAGTAATAAAGTCACAAAAAACTGGAAGTTTGCCTTTTTGGGTTTGCATCCAACGACCCTTTTCCAGAAAGAATTCTTCTCGAGCTCAAGAATTCTCCTCGAGCTTTGCCACCTGGTACTTGAACAGGAAATAAGAATTTAGTGTTATTACCCCTGTGGGGGTGCGTGTTTGGCGAGTAGACGTACTTCTCGCATGAACAAAGACCGTTCATTCGTTATTCTTTAGAGTTTGAAATGAGACCACAGATCTCTGGCGCATTACCGGAATACGGAGCCGTCATCATTGCCATTTATTTCCCCAAATTCCTAAATCTTGTCCCCAACAGCTGAATACTAATAATAATAATGATTGTCAGACTTGCACAAAAATTACTCTGCAAATCTCGTGCCATTCATTCACCGCATTGCGTCGCGAAAAGTCTCGGCATTATCGGCTGAAAAATTCCTCTCGTGGGTAGAGAGTTTACCTGTTGGTAAGATGAAGGCGTATCAGTGTTACAGGTAGAGCTGGTGCTTGAACTTTAACGAAAGAAAACACAGACGAGCGAGAAAGAGTGATGTAAATGGCGAAAGAGCGAGGAAGAGGGAGGGAGAGGGGTTGCAGAGGGAGGGAGAGGGGTTGCAGAGGGAGGGCAAGTGGCAGCAGGTAGTGTCGTTAAGATAGCCAACGTTTTAGGTTCGCCTGTAGTGCTTTTAATGAAATTTAAACGGTCGAGGCAGGAGGCACGAGAAGAATGAAAGTGGAAGGAGCGAAAGCACAGCGAGTGTTGGCTGGGCTCTTCGAAGTTTACACGAGGGAGAGGACCGGGGGTATACGACGTTGCCCTTATCGAGCGCGTGTCGCGCAACCCCTCGTTGCTCTCTCATGCTACCCCTCGGAGAACCGGTGACTAATCTACCCTCTCTGCCCTCTTCGTTCATTAACCCTCTTCCGACTCTTGGAACAACTTGGAACTCACCTATTTTGTTAACCCTTCTTTTTTCTCCTAATGTTTCCACTGCTTCCGCGCCCTACCAATGACAATAAACTATTGAGAAATGCCAAGAAGCATTAAAGTTGAGGATAAAATTCCAAAAATTAGAATTTTGCCCAAAGTTTCATTTTCCATCGCTAGTCAAGCCTCTTCAGGGTTGACAGCGCTTCAAAGAGCCAACAATAGTACAATAGTTACTTACTTTCCTAGAATTAGTGACATAACAGTGACTTTTTCCCAACCAATTCAGGAACTTTTGTGAAAGCTAGTCATATTATTTTTCAACATTTCTGAGCTCATTTGCAGTATTTTCATGAAAAATTCGTAGGATATGGGAAGTAAATGAAGGACAATATAAGACAATTTGAAAGTAACTTTCTTTTTCTTTTTCCTTCAAATTTGTCATTTTAGAGGTACCATATGAAAGAAAAGGTATTGTACGACAATTTATTGTACGACACATTTACCATCGATTTATAACAATTTAAGGCCAAACTAGATCTCGAACACCATATCCACCGTGTTCTTTTTGATATGCCTTTTTTTTAATAGGTGGTTCTACCCATACGAACAATTTATTCTATGGAGACCCCTCTGAAATAGTGAAAAAAATTTCAGAGGAATCTCCATAAAAAAAGTTGTTCGTATTGATGGGCAGAATCACCTCTTTTAAAAAAGGCATATGAAAAAGAACACGGTCTATTGAAATATATATTTTTTATTTTTTCCTTGCTTTTTCTCATGAATACATTTTTTTTTGACAAAAACTCTGCATGACTTGTCATCAGCGGTGAATGTCCCATCGAAATAACGTTTGTAGACGATGAAAAAAAAGTTTACTCATTTTTGGGCTACTTTTCGGAAATCTCAAAATAGCGGAATTTCAAGTGCTCATAACTTTACTTCGGTTTGACCGATTCCAAAATTTCTCTTTCATCCTTACAAGCTGTAACTAAACTTAGAGAATGGCGTTTGGTTCATTCCAATAAAATAATTTTTGTAGAAATGAGAGCACTTTGAAAATCGTCGAAAAAATGGAAAGGGAATGTGGGGCCTTCAAAAATTTGCAAAAATCGATCATCAAAATTTAAAAATTGCCAAAAATTGAAAAATTATTCGAATTGGATGAACCAAGGCGGCATTTTGAAGCTTTAACGATCCCGAAAAGAATGGGTTTAGTGGAGACCAGAATTCCATCTAGAAAAAAAGCTACAGCCATTTTAATGAACAGATCCAATTTTGGCCAAAATGCGAATAAACAATTTTTTTCAATTTTTTTTTTTAACCTTATATAAATGTATTTTTTCCCCCTGAACACGAATTTACCAATCGTTTTTCCGAAAAATCAAAGTTTCTGAGCAATTTCATCAAAAACCTTTTTCGTTCAATTTTTCCTCCATTTTGAAAAAAACCTCAAAATTGCGAAATTTCAAGTGCTCATAACTGCACTTCAGATTGGCCGATTCCAAAGTTTCAGGTAGAATACCTGAAATTTTGAAACCATCACTTTAAAAAAAGGCATATAAAAAAAAACACCTTATACTGAAAGTTATTCCGTGTGGGACAAATTTGTCCCCTACACGAGTTCACCGTAGTAAGCGAGTCGAGGTACCAATATGTCCCCTATTCTAATCGGCACCTCCATTCTAATCACTTCTGAGCTCTAAAATATTGGCAATAGAGACAAAATTCCGAAAATAGTAAAAAAAGTGATACGATTTTCAAATAGTGAAAAATAGTGACAATAGTGACTTACTGGCAACCCTGAGCCTCTTTGAAAGCTAATAGAGCATGGTATTATTAATAAGAAAGAAAATTATCACACCATTAAACATCAACTTTCCTAATAATAAAATGCATGTGTGCAAAAAATTTGAGATCAATATAAAATTACAGAAATAAACCCGTTTGCAAGCCTGTTTGTAATTAAACTTTTTTTTAATCGAACATCTTTAGCGATTCTTTCTGAATGCAAATCCAATGACACCAATCGTTAGTGCAAAAAAAATTGAGAACATCGATTCTGTTTCTAAATGTCATTCGAAATGAAAGTCTGGATCAAAAATACCCCTGCCAAAAAACACTGCTGAAACCAACCTCGAAAGAAGTACATGGCGATAAGGTGACACGTGGAACTTCCTCAAATTGTGAATGAATTGGTCATCTTCAGGAGTCGTCAATTACGTCCTGAGTAAGAGAAATGAGAACGGAAGAGTGTCTACTCGAAATTTGTGCTCTTCTATTTCTTCGAGGTATCTCACGGTTTTCTTAGCTTAGCTCGCTTCCGTTCTTGTGGATGTCTGTCGTACGAGAAATGCCGGAGAAAGGAGTTAACGCAGGGGATGCGGACACAAAGGTTGAAAGACGTCGGCGACGATGAACACCGGGTTCGCTCGCCATTTGACCATTACTTACGTCCATATCCTGGCCCCAAGTCGTTCGAGTCTCAACGAGTAACCTCCCCCTCGTGTCCCTCGCCCTTAATGTTTCTCGCAGGGTTGAGGAGTTGCCGCCTGCGCTTGTCAACCCCCTTAGCACCGAGGGGCAACGGCGATGCTATCCAACAACGGGGACACTGACGTGAACGAATGACCTCGTGATTTTTAATTGAGGCTACCCGCGGACTTGTTTTGAAGCACAGGAAGGAGTTAAAAAAAAAGCATCGGTCGATGTGAAATGTCTCGCATCTTTAATTATTCCTTTGTCAACATTTATATACGACGGATATGCCACGAGAGGGTGGATTTATTTATGATGACCCCAATACGCGAGCTTCTTGATTTATTTCATTTTTTGGGTGATCTGTCCCACGAAATATTTCACGGATCAACCATTATTTTAATTAATTTTTGTGTTATGCAAAGAGATTCCGGGAATAATTTTTAAAAAGTCCATTGCGAGTCATTCGTGGAACGATTGAAATTAAAGAAGCAATTCGATAAAATAAAATCAATTCAATCCATAGCATGAATAATCATATCTCCAGTGTACCTTTTTGGGACGCCATTACTAATTACAGCGTGTAACGCAAAACGCGATGGTAGATTAATTCTCGTTGAAGTTATCAAACAGACGTATTGAATCTGTCGATGCTGAATTATGTCGACAATGCTATCGATGATTTTGAAAGCGAACCAATTGATCCGAACTCATTTCGTGCATGTGCAGTCGCGTGTATGCATTCTCCTTTTTCCCTTGTCAATGCCGAGAACACATTGTGTATTAGTTTCCATTGTTACTGCGCATCGACGACCGACAAACCTCCCTCGTTGACTATACGCTTAATTGAATCATGCCACGATAGCAATTTATTATTGTCAACGGCGTTTATTGTAAATTACAACGAACGCTTGACGCATCACGATGCGTTATATCGAGAGAGAGATAGATAGTTATTTCATTTTGATTAAGGAGTTATACCTGGCCAGGCAAACAAAAAAAGCGTCGTTTTGAGATTTTTATTTAAAAAAACGTTTTTTTTTAAATTGTAATTGTATCTTTCTATAGTAAGTTCATATTTCAGAAAGCTAAATAACACTCGTTAATTTTTTTTGGACAAAAATATATATTTATCACGGAGTTTTAGCTATTTTATATTTAAGAGGGAATTGTCACACATTTTAAAAATATTTCTTACTCGTGAACAACATGTGAAGGAAATAGATAAACGAAAATTAAAAAACCAAAAAAATTTCATTAATTTATTAGTGTAACCTGTGAATTATTGCAAGATTTTCGGAAATGTAAAATTTAAATAAAACGCTGAGTATTGAAAGACAGATTCTCAATTATAAAAATAAACATTTTCCATTAAGGCGATATTCCGGTCTAGAAACACACATTTTGAGCGTTTTACCGAGCTCGATAAAAAAAAATAAAAAATTTTTGTACCATCCCGTGCGTGAAAATTCTAGGGAAGCCCTGACTTAAGTCGGGACCTCGTCGGGCTTGGACGTGGATGCCGTGTCAGGAATTGCCCTTACACCGCCAGGTTGAGCCCCGACAGGGCAATGCCAAGGTTGCCAGGCCTATTTACAATATGGCTGACCTAAGGCAACCCGTTGAGGACCTTGTCGAGCTTAAACGTGAATGCCCTGTCATGAATTGCCATAACACCGCCAGGTTGGGCCCCAACCTGGCAGTGCCAAGGTTTCCAGGCTTACTTACAATCTAACTAACTTATAAGGCAACCCGTTAAGGACCTTGTCGGGCTTCGATCGGGCAACCCATATTTAAAGAAGTCGGTATAATTACAACAGAACCAAATCGGGCCCATATAAGGTGAAAGTATCGGAGCCGTAATTATTTCAAACATGGCACTGACGAAGCAATCCTTTGAGGGCCTAATCGGGCGTCACGGGGAGTTAGTTCTGAGATTCGCCATGAGATGTCGCATACGGCGTGCGCGCTCTCGCATACGGAATATGCAAATAGTATGCTTATATAGCCGAAGTGGGAGCACGGGTTGTATTCGACACCGCAGAGTCAGGCCTCTCAGGAAGTCATGCCTCGAGGGAAGACATACCCGCAAGATTTCTATATAGAAATCCTCTGCTTTATACTATTTTTTTGTAAAAATTCTCTCGGAGAATAATTAATAATATATTATTATTAATAATTATTAATAAAAATGTATTATTATAATATATAATAATAATTAATAATAATAATAATAATATTGTTATTATTATTGAAATAATTCAATTTTACAATCTACGCGTATAGCGATATTGCGTACGTACTAGGGCCCTATTGGGCTTCCAGTCAAGGGCCGGAAGTAAGTTAGGGAAAACCGATCGGGGCCTCAATCAAATTCACGCATGGGATCGTTTTTTTAAAAACATATTTATTAATATTTTAACAATAAGCAAGCAAAATTTCGAGAAAAATTGATGAAAATTTAATAACTTATAGGCTGGCAAATTTGGGGCTAAAAAAAGGGCTGTGCTAAATTTTAAGAATAGGCAAAAAAAAATTGATTTTTTGAAAATTCTAAAATTCTAAATTAAAACCACATTAATAAATTCGATTATAAGATTAAGAAAAAGTCTAAAAACATTTTAGAAAGTGAGACATTATCCTTTCTTTTACTAATACTTTTACTAACACGACTCCATAAAACTCTTCAACAATAAATAAAATCGAAAATGCTGGGCAAATTTTCAAACAATTTGAGATTTAACCCTTACTCGATGCACTTTTGCAGAATAACGTACTTGCACACTGGGAATAACGTACTTGCACACTTAGCGACAAAAATTCTTATAAAAACTATACCATTCAATATTTTAACTTGCAAATTTTTTTAGAAATTCTTAAGAGGTTACTTCCCAAAGTTATACTGGATTTATAGTAAAATATTAAAGTTAAATATGATAAAAACATTTAAATAGCTAAAAAGCTGGAAAAAATACAACTTTTATGAAAATATAACTTTTGCATTTTCCGACAAAAATGGTTGAAAATTTAACTGAGCGTACTTAATATATAGCATGATAAAAAAAATAGTAGTAGTAAAATAATATGACAAGAAAAAAATTTGCACAAAATTGTCACTAATCGCAGATGTCGCTATAGGTCCCATTTTTTTAAATTCAAGTACTTAAAATTAAGGAAATTTAGGGCTGGGGTGTTTTGTACCCCAGCGTGTCAATTGAGGATTAAAGAACACAAAAAGTTTGGTTTTTTTCTCGGAACTTTCATCCGACCATAAGAGGAAGAAAAAAAAAGTGATCCACACGACCTTGGAGTGATGACGCTCCGGGGGCGTTACTTCTGAATGCTCTTTATCGCGGGGATCATTTGTTATACCTTTAAAAATGGTAATATCGCGAGAACCTCCGGCAGGAAAAGGACAGAGGCCACGGGATGGAAGACATTCCGGGCGATGGAAAGATCTTTTTGCGCAAAGCGAGCAACGATTTATCAGCCGGTGCCGCACACGAGCGGTGACAAGGCAAGTCTTTCCATCGCGTTTGCTGCTCGTCGCTAAAGCGAAACTAGCCATATCCATCCTCGTTGTCGTCATTGCCGTCGTCGTACTCGTTTCAACGAGCATATGTGCGCAAACAGGTAACTGATATTTTTGCAAAAAACGCATGTGTCATGCGTTGCATTTTATTCCCAGGACTGAAGCTAAAAAAAAAAATATAAAAAAATCACTTTTTTCATTATTCTAATCTATATTCTCCCTTTGATTTGATAACAAGATGTCGTCGATGAAGTTACTAATTTGCCGCTTCAATGATCATCCTTGTCCATCGTTTTAAAATTGAAATAAAATACAAGCTTTCTTCACGATAATTGGACTCAAAAAAATTAAACTTTTTTAGTGAGCTGGTCAGAATAATGAAATAATTATAATGAAAAATCGAATCGTAATTTTTCAAAAATTATAATTATTCATAGTATAATTTCGAAAATAATTGTAAATTTTTTTCTGGAATAAATAAAATGTATATTTTTATTTGAAATTTGATATTCGCCAATTTTACGCAACTTGATGCACTGAAAGCTCGCAAGTTCAAATTGAAATATTGAATATTTTTTCGCAGTATGAGCTGTTCTTCTTAAGGGGTTGGGCCACTCTAGGATTTTCAAAAAATCGATTTTTTTATTTGTTAAAAAGGTGGCTTATTAGTATGGATAAAATTATATTCCAAAAGGTTATGTGCGTGAAAAATCCCTCAGTACTCGATTTTCGTATTCTAGTGCAACCCCTCTTCATGCGCAGCGGACTTTTTACAAACTTTGAACGCGTTTATCTCAGAACTACATTTTTCAAGTTGGCCGCAATCATAACTCGAACAAATTTGAACCGATTCATTTGAAGTTGTAACTGTACATTCAAAATGATGTTCTCTGAAGCAGTACGTAAAATTTTTTCATTATATTGCATAGTTCCTTTTTTGTAAACAATTTTCTGACGATTCTCTCGTGGCGTTTTATACTTTTTGATTTAGAAATGCGCCATTTCTACAAAAAACAACATGTCAAAAATATCCTACGTACTTCTATCGCTATTCGTAGGGGAGCGTGGGGCTAGTTGTAACAGGGGTAAGTTGTAACACTCAGTTTTGACCGGGAATTTAAAACATTTTTATTTAATTTTTTTGCTGAATGTGCTTCTTATAACTCGCAGCATAACGTAAACACCGCTAATACCCCGCGAGACATCAAAATAAGAGGATATGCACACGAGCTCTATTTCGGCCAGGTTCCGTAAAAAAAACTTATAGTTACAAAAATTTTGATTTCAACCATTAAAATTAAATTCATTGTTTATTGTTTTTTCTTTGCTACATCGTAAATTTAATTGCCTTTCATTTGCTTTTTAAAAAATTATTCTAAAGTTTGTAGTTTTTGAGATATTTCATTAAGTAGACATAATGAGCCCATGGGGCAAGTTGTAACAAGTTAGAACTTGCCCCATGCACGTGTATTTTTTTCTGCTCTCTACGTGCATTTGTATAAATAATATTATTACAACTCGTAGTATAGTTATTACATAGTATTACAAATTATTTGCGGCTTTTTGTGCATTCTTTTACTCTTCTTTACTCTAGTATTGCCCAGAAAAATATGCCAAGTTATTGTATTGTATTTTTTTTTTTTAGCATGAGAGACTACCAAAGATTATAACCATCACAAGAATGAACCACGATGAATAATACAAGACTGTGAACGAATAAAAACGTGTTCTTTCTCATAAGTGTTTCCAGTCTTTTCATTGTTACAACTCGCCCCGAGCCTGTTACAACTAGCCCCAGACATGGGGTAAGTTGTAACAGCTTCCATTTTTTCAAGAAACGTCTGGTGTAAGATGGGTAAAGACTTAAAATTATTTTTCAATTGGAATTAGTGCTCAGATATATACTTTACAAACTCTCTTACTCACAATCTTAAAAGCATACATACTTAGGTGTTACAGGCCTTTTTCCAAAAACTGTTACAACTAGCCCCACGCTCCTCTATATATAATTGAAAAAACTTTGGTGCCTCATCGTAACTCAAAAATTATAGAAGCTGTGGGTTCGGCCGTCGATCTTCCAGAAGCAAAGGCGTCATCGGAAAAATGCTGCACAGTCGCCATTTTGACATATATCGACATGAAATAATAATTTTGTATTGCCAATTAGATGTCTAATAAAACACCTCTTTTTTAAATCCGATTTATTTTATGGTTTCGCCGAAAAAAAATCTCGAAATGAGCCTTGTTTTTGTCTGTAGAGTGTAACCTCTTGACCGTTTAAATTTTCGTTATTCGCCTATTGCAATTGCTCACTTCTTTTTAAGTATCCTGACCAGGATTCACCAGCTATGCGAATTTTTCAACTGGTTTACGACAAAGTTTCCAAAAACGTCAATTAAAAATTTGTGCCCCTTGTCCCGAGCAATAACGTGTATGCTCGCAGGAATTCACTTCTTTGTCGGTTTCCGGAATGTATTGTACATGCTCGTTTGAAATATTGTTGAAGAAGAAGGATGCTGTGGGCCCATGATTTATCGTTTTATTCCGTCACAACCGGCAAACAATAAAACCACCGGGGAATGTCGCGAACCAACATCGCGTTATAACACACGGTTTTAATCGCCATCGGGGAATCTCTCTCGCGAGACTAACCCGATGTCTCATTTGTTCTGAGAATAATTATTGCGGCGAGCCCGACGGAGGATAGCTAAAAGTTTCGTAGCGCGGGAGATATATAATAGATGGAATGAAAAGATTCGGCCCTCGGAGCAGCATGAGAAAGAGAGAGGGGGAGATCCGGTCGGAAGACGATCATCCATCAATTCTCACCGTCGCGTATACCCTGATGAATCATTCTCTCGCTGAACCCGCTAATGGAGTCTCGATCGCTGAGCTCGTATACCGTCTTTGCATCGCAAATTTAATGCCGGAGCTGTTTCTCGGAACAATTTCGTTTTCAATGGAGCAATAAAAAATATATATGTAATATACGACATGGCAACCTGAGAAGCATTTTTTCCCAGCCGATGTATTCGTGGATAGTATTTTATAATATTTTTTCTGTTTGCTACCAGAAGTAAAAGGAACGTGTGAAGAGATGGGATACTTTTTTCAAATCCTGGAATTCGTCGGCTATTTTTTTTTTTACCCTTCGATGGTAAGTATTGACCTTAATAGTTCCGAATTCCGTTGTTTTTTTTTTTAAATCAAATACAGAATGGACCGCGATTAGTTTTACTATTTTTAATTTCAATTACTGAGAAATTCATTTAAGCCTCTAACAATATAAAAAATCAGTTAAGCCTGCCGAAAATGTTATCTGATTGAAATTTCCGTACTTCGTGATACAATAAAAATCTGAAAAAACTTAACAACATTTCGCATGCCATAAAGAACAATTATCAATAAGAATATTGCCAATATTATTATTATCAATAGTAGTAATAATAATAATAATAATAATAATAATAATAATAATAATAATAATAATAATAATAATAATAATCAATAACTTTTCGGTAAGTTCTTTTTTTTCTTAAACAAATCGAAGGCGTTAATTTTTTTGAACGCATATGAATTTTTTCAGACTTTTCCCTCTATTTTGAAATTCACGTTTTCAAATTTTTAGAATAACTGTGTTCATGTATTTTTGACCCAGTGTCTTTTCAAACTTTTCATAGCTGACGATAAACCTGTTTCCAAAAACATATTCGAAATTGGCAATTTTTTGTTTGTATTTCAGAATGTTTTTTATAATATTTCAAAATAGAGAGAAAATTCTGAATACATTCAGGAGCGTTCAGAAAAATTAACGCATTCGATTTGTTTAAGAAAAAAAGAACTTATCGAAAAATAGTTCAATAATTATTTATTTAAACAATTTATTAATAACTTTTGGGCAATATTATTATTGATAATTGTTGTTTATGGCATGCCAAATGTTGGTGAATTTTTTCAGATTTCTATTGTATCACAAAGTACGGAAATTTCAATCAGATGGAATTTTTGGTTAGGATGGTAAGTGCAAGGCATCTTTGAGTCATTAGTTAAGATATTTTTCACGATTATAAATTCTGATCGTAGGAAAAAAATCAAGTAGTTCCCAAAAAAGAGCCTTCACGATATTAGAAGTTGCGATTTGCCGAAATGGTTAACTGATTTTATGTGATTTAGGTTTATTCCTCGATTGGCTCATCTTTCCTGGAATTAGATTTATGCTTTTAGGCCTATCTCATCATCGAGGTATGCAGAATCATCGGCGACCTCGTAAGGTATACCCAATGTGCACAAAGATCGTTAATAATTCACTCTCGGAGACGTTCCTCTTCTTTGCGTCACACCCAAACTCGTATTTTTATTTTTTTTACATCTCCTTTCGATCGTTGAGAATTTCAATCTTGTTCTTTTGTCCCTTGCCGAAGCCAGCTAATCGCGTTAATGATATTTCTCGTACAAACCCTTTGAGTCTGCTATATGAGATACGACAGGTAGAAATGAATGCAGAGGATTTTTTTTCCAGAACTCACGCTAAGGTGCGCGTTGAAAAGATTCATTAATTACAAAAAGGATCGATCGAATTTTTCCTGTACGGTGGACCTTGATACTTCAACGGGATGACCATCAATATTTTTGACTAATGACTGCAGAGCGTGTATTTTAATTTTTCATAAGAAGTAATTGAATCGGAACATTCTATCGATTCTGTGAAATTAGATAATTTCTCAGCTAATAAATAATACAAATTAAATAAATCCATTACACAAAAAAATTAATCCGAGTTTGCCAAACCAGACTGCCATTGATATACGGCTGATAAAAATGTCCTGGTTATTTTTACATTAATCACACATTCTTTCGATTATCATTACTCTTTTTGCTTCCTCATAAAGGAAGCTTTGTTTTCGTGAACAAAATTTTTTCGCGATTTTTATGCCAATATGTTCAAAATGTCCTAAAACATCGAGAAATCATATTTATAAAAAATGGCCGGATGTGTGTGTGTGTGTGTGTGTGTGTGTGTGTGTGTGTATCCTGAGTTTCAGATGTAAATAATTAATAACTCGAAAACGCTTCGAGATATCAAACTAAAATTTGGCACACTTGTCGAACACGAATTGCTCTTCATTATGAAAAACATTTTGTTTTAATTATAACGGGTTTTCAGATTTTATCGACTTTTTTCGTTTTTGCAAGAATGGCGTAAACTCTCCAACCTCTGCAATTTTCAAGATATTGCACTCAAATTTTGCACAGAATAAGTATAGCTATTAAAGTTGTTTGGTATTGAATTTGGCGAAAATCCATCGAGGGATTAAAATTTTATGAAATTTTGAATTTTTTGAAAAATCGCCTGAGCGCTCTAACTTGTGCAATTTTTAAGATATTGTACTGAAACTTTACGCAGAGCCAATATAGCTATCGAGAATGTTCGTTATTAAATTTTGCGGAAATCGATCCAATGATTAAATTTTTATCAAATTTTTAATTTTCATAAAAGAAGCGTAAACGCTATAACTTTTGAAATTTTTTAGATATTGCGATGAAATTTTGTGAACAGCCAGTATATAGCTATTAATGTTATTTGCTATTAAATTTGGAGAAAATCGATCGAATTTGCACATTGATTACTAATATTTTTTAATAGTTAACAAAGCTTCCTTTATGAGGAAGCCAAATTTGATTGCTACTGTGTGTTAAAGGAAGCTATGTGAACTATGAATAAAGATGAGGAAGCAATGAGCAAATTCCAATTTGCAGGGTTTTTTCGAATAGTATACTGAAATTTCTAAAAAATAAATTATAAAAAATCACGTCAATAATGGAACCCTGGACGAATTCGCCTATTAGAGTCACGACCAATATGGATGAGATTGAAAGGGAGAAGAAAGGGGAGATAAAAAGCTACGAGGAAAGAGATCGAATATTGTTGCCGCAATATACAAGGGGTGAAAATGACGTTCCGTAGACTTGGAGGGCTTGATACGGTAAAATTTAAGGGGATATTGGCGCAGAAGCCTATTACGAATGGCGATTGGAGTAGGGGTGAGTCCAAAGGGATTCAGAGAGAAAGAGAGAAGGATAGAGTACCATCAGGGAGGCTGGAAGCGACGAGGGAGTAGAAGTAAGGAGCATTACGAGATGATATTAGAATTCCCCACCCTCGATCTCATCCGCTTAATACATTCAGCGATATTATTGAATTAACACGGACGAACGGAGCTCGGTTACTTCTCATGTATACTAGTGAAAAGGGGCTTCCTTCTCGCTCGTAGATTCGAAGGTATCAGGGCAATATGGGAGGGTATCATTCAAGACTAACCAGCGAAACGAAACTGAACTGTTCCGTGACGGAAAACGTCAATTAGTGTCTTCACAAACTGCGTTAATTCAAAGAATTGTCATACTTTTTCTCGACATTAAATTGGAATTCTTTGACCCAGGTCCAGCTTCGTTTAAACTCTACCGTAAAACGGGGCTACTTTGTTCGTGTTTTTTGGTCGTAACTTTTTTTTAACGTCCAAAATTAAATTTTTTGTTGCTCGAACAGAGCAATGTTTCCTTTGGCTATAAAATGTATAACAATAGCAAGCCCCACCAGACCCTCACAATTTTAGATATTTAGAAAAAAAAGCTAAAGTAACCCCGAGTGTGGGACTACTTTGGAGAGGCATTGAAATGCAACTTATGTCAAAGATCCACATCATAAATGCAGCTTTGACATCATTTTGATAAAAAACAATAATATTTTATACATTATACATGAAATTTAATGAAAACCAACGATTTTTTACAATCAATTCGTCTTTCTTATTGAAGAAATATTTTACATAAAAATACTAAATACTTAGGCCCAAATTTGGAGTTCTTAAGATCAAACTTGAGATCAAACTTTCTATTGAACTCAAATTTGAATTTTAGATCGAACTTGAGTTCAAATTTAAGATGAATCGTAAGTTTGAACTTAAGTATCATTATAAGTTCATACTTATTTTCAAACTTTAATGCGAACTTCAAATCGATCTTAAGTCCAAACTTAAATTTGGTTTGAGGTTATTTTAAATTAGTTGTGAAAATAATTAAGTAACTTAAGTTTAAGCTCAAGATGAATCTTAAGTTCGAACTTCAAACCAAATTTAATTTTGAACTTGAGATCGATCTGAAGTTCGCACCAAAGTACAATTTAAGTATGAACTTATAATGGCACTTTAGTTCAACTTACGATTCATCTTAAATTGGAACTTAAGTTCGATCTTAAGTTCCAACTTGAGTTCCATGGAAAGTTCGATCTTAGGGTAGGACTTATGACCTGAAATTCGGGTCATACAGATGTAACAGAGGTTGGCGTCATATTTCTTGCCCTCCTTTTTTTCCCTTCATGCGAATGGCATCATCGATTGTTCGGACATCTTGGCTTATTACACATATCTGTGTATCTGGTTTATGAATGACTTCTTTTCCCCTTCTGCCCACTCCCCACACCCCCTCCCACCCCACAAGGTCACGAGGGTTCACTGCGCACACGTTTTTACCTTATTTTGCTGCTCGTCCAAAGTAGCCCCAAAAACCAACAAAGTAACCCTCAAAGTCAAAGTAGCCCCGTTTTACGGTAGTTTCCTCTGGAAATGTGTTCCTAGACGTTTTTGAAATCTGGATCGACTCAGTCGAACTTGACTGTACAGCAAGGACTACCTCAACCACAGCTCCACTTAGATCGTGATGAATAAAGAAAGAGAACGCTCACGTATCACCAGGGAATATCCGGATATCATGCTGTAAACGGAGTTGGCAAACTGAAAACCCGTAAAGTGACTTGGCGTCCCAGTGACCGAGGAAAATCCTTTGGGAAACTGACTCAACCGAACGTTGGAGATGCCATCAGCGTTGCTCCGAAAGAGAATCCCTACTGGTTGGTTCTCGGATGTCACTCAATAATCTTCCTTCCAGTAAGCGCTACCGGCACGTCCATGTTTTACTCTCCGCCAACAGAAGCGCTCACACGAATGAGCTTTTTCATCCCCGCGTCGTATTTACGGAGTTAAGAGGTAACTGAGGGACATTTTGGACGTGGGTCAAGCGGTTTAGGCGCGAGGCTTAGCTACCGTTTTGAAGTGTAATGAAACATTGTGTCAGGCTTTGCCGTAGCCTTCGTAGAAAATGGTAATTTGGAAAAGATGATTAAAGGGGTATTCTGGTTTAGAGTTTTGAAAAAATCTATTTTTTTGTGTGCATATTCCTAAAGTTTAGACCCTCAAGAATATATTCTCCAAAGAAAATCTTTAAATTCTAATAATTTTCGGAATTGTAGCTATTTTAGTGACGCAGCAATTACGCTTGTCACATCGGAGCAAATCGGACGTACGGAAGTTTTTCTCAAAACTACTTTTCTCAACACGGCTGATGATATCTCAAGTTCTACTCAACCGATTTACTTCAAATTCAATCTTCAATGTATAACTCTCTATCGCCCCTACCACTTTTTTTTTGTTTAGACAGCAGCCATTTTGCAAAAATTTTTTTTCCGTTTTTTTAGGTACGGGCTATAACGAGATTCTTACTAACCCTCGCTGGTCACACCTCAAAATAATTCCAAGTTGGTCACACTGGGTCAATTTGACCCAACCGACTTTTTGGATGGTCGTCAAAAAAAAGTACCTATCCGATTGACTTAAAAATAATATAGGAATTACCTTTGAACATTTCAGTATATGAAAAAATTGTGTTTTTTAATAAATATTTACATAGAAAAAAAATCATGAAAAAAAAGTTTCAAAGATCCGGTTTTTTACTTAAAAAATTGTAACTCTTTCAGCTTCGAAAATTTTTTGGAAAAATTTCTACACGATACTCTCAATATATGATACGGTAAAAAAAATACTTCAAACTTCCACCAGAGGGCCGGGAAAAACCCAAATTGAGAGTTCAGGTCAATTTGACCCGCGGTGACCAGCGAGGGCTAATTAAGAATCTTTTTTTAAATGTTGTATCGGATTACTAGAAGGGTTGCAGTCGCTTTTTTACCGTCAGCTTTACCAGCTTATAACTTATTTAATTTTCTTTTTTTTCTCGATTTTTTTTTGTTCATTGCCAAAAGGTTAATATATATATTGTGAAAAAAAATGCTAAAAATATTTCTTGTTTATTTTTATCTAGACCAGAATGCCGCCTTAAGTAATATTAAATGATAAATTAATGGCAAATTATCTTTGAATTCAGAGAATGGATTTTTCAAGTACATTTTGACCCTCTGTAATAAAAAACAAAATCTGACACATTTAAGTATACTTAATTAAAGAAGAATTTCATTTTCATTTTTTTTTACTCTTTTTTTGTTTATTGTCTACCTAATAATAAATATATTGTAAACAAATGGTAAAAATATTTTTGGTTTTTTTTTTATCGAGCTCGACAAAAAATGCTCAAAATGTGTCTCTAGACGAGAGTACCGCCTTAAAAAGGAGAAAAATTTGTAATCCAAAGAATTACGCTCTAATCAGAACATTGCTAATCACAGATTTTGTGCATGAATTAGATTGCATTTCACGCGATGTCTCAACAATCTTTGGAATCCCTATCAAAAGTTTGACCCCTTGTCGATCAATTGCTCGAGATGAACTTTTCCAAATAATAATCCCACGAGGCTCTCGTTAAATCCTCTCGCCAATATCGCGAACCCAAATGAATCGTGAATCGAGGGGGTAAAAATAAAATGATTCGTCGGATAAAGCAACAACTTATTACTTCTGGTTTTTTACTTCGTGTAATTCCTTATCACGTGAATAGTCACGATTAAACGTTAAAGCCCCTCGACGGTATCGGTCTTATCGCGAGGTAACTTCCGAAAGCGAGGTTTTCATGGAGGACACCCGAAGGAAAGATTCTACGTTGGCTCGCGCAAAGTCACACGGATAATCGGCTAATTTCACGCTCGATTCCTCGGGGTTGCCTGCTGCGTGTGCGCTTACCCTCGGGCTCGGTGACTTTCCATCTCAACCGTCGTCTTATCTCGTCGAATTAATTACATTTTTGTTTGGCTCTGCCGGTGTCACGGAATATAAAGGTACCGTGGCGATAGAATCAAGGTGGGGGATTGCGGGGACAAGGCGGAAGTAAAGGTGGATAAGAGGGATGATGAAGTAGAGGGGAGGGCTAAAGCGAGGGGGTATAGTTGCGATATCGTGGAGACTCCAGAGCCAAGGAATCCACCGGTTGTCCTCATGAATATACTAATAGCATAGGACGCTACTACGATGTCATTTCGCGCTCTTCATTCTGTATAAATGCACATACTATCCAGGCAATTGATTGCACGCTTTTACGACTGAAATCGATACTCGTGATCTCAAATTCTAACCTGTTCGACTTCCGGTATAAACTTGTGCTGATACTTGGGACATTTTTTGAAAATGAAATTCCATTTGCTTTAATGATTTTTCATTAGGATTTATACTCAATGTTTGCATTGATGAAGATTTAAGAAGATCCATGTGTCAATGCAATTGTTCGATTTTAGATAAACCTTACGCTATTTCAATGGCAAACCTGTTTTTACAGAGATAAAGAATCTTTACGGTGGAATTCTCCTTTTTTTGAAATTAAGAGTAGAATAGCATGAAAACGATTCGATTTCATTCGAATCTAATTAGGGAAAATTCTATATCAAGACCAATTTTTTGGAAATCAACAAAAATCGCTTTGATTTAAAGAACTAGACTACTTTAGAAGGCAAAAAAGCAAATTAAAAAAGTTTTTTTCTCAGCTCCTTTATCAGATCTGACTATGAAATTGTTCTTACAACATTGTCTCATCCTTCGATAATAAAAAATAATTTTTTTTTTCGATCCTTCAAATAATTTATAGAAAACGCCAAAGTGAAAAATGGCTTGTCCCATGGCATCCCAGTTAATCTCGGGATCGGCAAGCCTGAAACAAAGAAATAAAAAAGCAATTCAAAGAGGAAGGTTTCTTACACAATAATTCACCACCATTAATGAAAAGTCAATTTAAAAAAAAAATAGCGGATGTTTGAAATAAATTGTGAAAAATTCAATTTTTCATTTTCATTGTGTTTTTATTTCAGACTTGCCAATCCTGAGATTAACTGTCGGCTATGGGACAAGACATTTTCGACTTGGGCGCTTTCTATAAATTATTCAAAGAATCAAATAAAAAATAATTTTTTTTTGTATTTACAATGGATGCAACAATGTTGTAAAAACAGTTTTAAAGCCATGTCTTATAAAGGAGCTGAGAAAAAAAAATCGTAAAAATTTGGACTTTTCGCCTTCTAATGTAGACGAATACCTTAAGCAAAAATTTATCACTCACATTTTAATGAATCGTTTTATGAAATTCCAACGGGTCATTAAAGCGGACAAATTACACTATGCCGTCAAATTTAGCCCTGAATTTTAAGTTCTTAAGAGTTATCTTAAGATCGATCTTGAGATTAAACTTAAGATCAAACTTTCCATTGAACTCAAGTTGGAACTCAAGATCGAACTTAAGTTCCCATTTAAGATGAATCTTAAGTTTGAACTTACTTCTCATTATAAGTTCATACTTAAGTTCAAACTTTAGTATGAACTTCAGATCGATCTTAAGTTTAAACTTAAATTTGGTTTGAAGTTTGAACTTAAGAATCATTTTGAGCTTGAACTTAAATTCGAACGAACCTAATTATTTTGACAACTAATGTCAAAAAACACGGCTGAGAGCGGCGATGAAAGAAGTTTCATCGAACTTAAGTTCAAACGCAAGATGGATCTTGAAATCAAATTTTAAACCAAATTTAAGTTTGAATTTGAGATCGTTCTGAAGTTTAGAACTTAAGTTCGATCTTAAGTCCCAACTTGAGTTCAATGGAAAGTTTGATCTTAAGATAGATCTTAAGAACTTGAAATTCGGGCCTTACAATCACTATATAATCGGGTTGAAACGTATATTGTTTTGAGACTATAAAAATAAACCAAAATTCTAAATATGGAAATATAGAAAAAGGCGATGATTTGATTGTTAACAATGTTTTGCAAGTGTAATTCAATTTTTTTAAATACAAAATGGGAACTAATACGAAAAACACTACATATTCGACCTCGCTCTACTTTATGAATTTCGAACTGACAATGAGTGATGATTAAAGTCCAAGTTCAAAAATGTCTCTCGCTGGTTCAGGAGCGTCATTGAAATGTTGCCTCTAGTCGAAATGTCTCCAAGTGATACATTACAGTGTCGAGATAGAGAAAAGAATAACATGAATAATGAATGAATAGATGATTCGAAATGAAAATCCGATGTCAACTTTTATTCTCGCGTGGACTTTTTCTTCCCCCTCTCCCTCTCTCTTACTTTCTCGATCGCATTGAACTAGGGAATGCCAAGAAAGAGATGTGCTTCATATATTTCGGATCCTGGTACGAACTTGTTTGTTGGATCGATGTGCCTTCATCGACGACTTGGACGAAAAACGAAAAGCTGCGAAATATGTGTCAAAGATGGCTTCCCGAACGAATATATAAAGACGTGAAATGTAGTTTGAATAAGACGTGACACGTACGAGTTTGGGGATTCGCAAAGCCGTGGCTCGTTGCTCATAACCGCGTGCGCGAAATCTCGAATCGATAATACCGCAATGTGCACCGAGGTATTATATATGGGGCATTCCACGTCAAATCACGCAGTTATGGGCCTGACCCTCGCGGATTTTGATGTCCAATGAATTGTGGGTCTCGTTTGACCCAAAATATGACCTCAAATTTTTAGAAATTTTTATTTCATTTTTTAGGGGTTGCCCGAGCTAAAAAATAATTAAATTGTGGGAAAATATAAAGAGGGCTCTTTTTCAAATTAATGAAATATTATTCACAGAAACTAGGACCCAACATAGATATTTTCGTCATATTCGATAATGGGCCAAAAATAATTACTATTTTTTCTGTATTTTAATTTATTTTTTTAAATAATTTCTTATTTTGATTGTTTGTTGTAGTGAGAATAACAACTGTAAAAATATTTTTCTAGTGAAAATTGATTTTTTTTTCTTGTCTCAAGAGTGAAACGACAACATTTTTCGAAAATTGATCAACCTCGACAACCTGAAATAAAACGGATAATTGAAAAAAAAAAAATTTTAAATAGTAATTATAATTTTTGAAAAATAGTAATTATTTTTGGTTCGCTATCGAACTATGACGAAAATATCTGTTTCGGGCTCTAGTTTCTGTGAAAAAAATTGCATTAATCTGAAAAAGGGCGTTCTTTATGTTTTCCCTGAATTTAATGATTTTTTAGCTCGGGCAACCCCTAAAAAATGAAATACAAATTTCTAAAAATTTAGGTCATATTTTGGGCTAAACGAAACCCACAATTCATTAGATATCAAAATCCGAGGGGGTCAGGCCGATGACCGTGTCATTTGATGTGGAATGCCCCATATATATGTATGTGTATATACGTTGGATCGCGCCTCGGTAAGAGACCGAACAAGAATTTTCCCTCGAAATTGGGTACTCTTTCGTGTACGTGAAAAGGGAATTGGACGAAAGTCAGAAAAATACCTGTATGAGCGAAAACTGGGTCGTACGTATGATAGGTGGATGTTTCATGTGTATGGTTTATTCATGCACGAGAAGAAAATGACGAACGAGCATGAAAGAGAACTGTGAATATCCTAAAAGTGGCTTCTTTTCATTAATAATCCTCAAATAAATAATTCAACCATTGATACGATTAGCAACGGATTACATATAATTATATGGCCGACACAAGCATATCTTTGCGAATTAATGTTGGGAAATATAAATAATTTTCGATAACATAATTCACTCATGAATTTATCCGGATTATTTATATTTTGAAAAAATTATTTTAAAAAATGGTACCTATGGCGCATTTCTCACCGATTCGACCTCGGTTTGACCCTTTGTCTCTCCGATTTTGTCCACGATTTTTTATGGTTTTGTAGTAACTCGGAAAAGCACTCCGGATTTTTTCAGATTTTTTTTGGAGCGATTTGACTCAACTATAATTTTATAAACAAATTATTTTTAGCCCAAATTTTAAAATCTGAAAAAAATCCCTTTTCCACAATGAAAAATTTCAAGCGTTGAGTCAAAGTGGGTCGGGTTTCCTTCTGTTTATAACAAGCTTTTTCGATTTTTTTTTGTTTCTTCTTAAATAGAAGAAGGAAGGAAGTGTGGGCCGTTATCCACCCATTTTTGTATGAATTGAAGGTGTTTGAAAAAATGTTTGGATAAGGGCCCACTCAATTCAGGTTTATTCTTCTATTTAAAAAAATGTTTTTTTTGTTTACTTCAATCTGAAAAAATCACAAAAATCCCGTTTTTTGTATGAAAAATTTCGAGCGTTGAGCCAAAATGGGCAGGGGGGTCTATACAAGCTTTTTCGAAAAAAAATTAAAAGGGAAACCTGAATTGAGTGAGCCCTTAACAAACATTTTTTTAATCATCTTCAATTCACACGAACATGTTGGGATTACAGCCCACTCAATTCAGGGTCTCCCTTCTATTAAAAAAAAAATCGAAAAAGCTTATTATAAACGGAAGGAAGCTTAACGCTTGAAATTTTTCATATAGAAAACGGGTGTTCTGTGATTTTTTCAGATTTTTAAATTTGGGCTAAAAATAATTTATTTATAAAATTATAATCAAGTCAAATCAGTCCAAAAAAATCTAAAAAAAATCCTGAGTGCTCTTCAGAAGTACTACAGAACCATGAAAAATTGCGGACAAAATCAGAGAGGTGAAACGGTGTGGAACGTCTCATATGCATTTAGACAGAAAATTGATATTTCAATAAGTAACATCCGACAAACACTAATTATTTTCGTGTGAAAATATACTAAAGATTGTGATGAAACCGTTTGAAAAGTTCCCAAAAACAAAATTAGCTCATCAAATTATCCGAAGTCTCGAGATTTTTTTTTTTTAATTTGTGACGAACGATAAGAGTAGTCTAGTTTCAAAAAATTGACCCCCGAGCAAAGATTGCTTGTTCGAGAGTAATTAATCGTCGGATTCGGGTAATCGGATGTTTCCAGAGAAAGAGAGAGGGAGAGTGAGGGGGAGGGAGAGGATGAATGAGGGAGTCCAAAAAGTACGTATACATTTGAATACAGATAGAAAGGGCGTAGTCGTGAAATTGGATTCTTTTGGACCGGAATAGCCTATTAGAATTTGGCGTCTAACTTGGAATAAAGTAATCGCTGTTTGCATATTAATTGTTCATTAAGAACTGCGCGAGTCCGCGACTTGTTTAAAATTGTCATCGCAGCTGTATATATAGCTATATCGCTATTGTTTTCTTGATACGTATTTTACAACCGAAAGAAGCTAAAGAAGACAAACAGGTTTGAGTATAAAAAAAAGAAGGGTCTACAATATTTGAATTTTCTTGGAACTAGATTGAATATTCTCTCGAAATTTTCCTGTATCATCCCACGATGAAAACCGTGAGGAAAATCGATTCTTTTCCCTCGCAATGACGATGTCACAGCGTCTCGAGGGTGCCATGTATGGAAATTTTTTAAATTATTTCTCCCCATAATTTTTGGGAACAGTGAGTATCTCGGAAGGGCAAAATTTTTATTTAAAAAATGCAAGCAAGGTAACAGACTGAAAATTTGAATTTCAGTAGGGCGAAGTCCCCCAGTACCGGACACTTAAGATTAATTCATTAATAATACTATTATATATATAAGAACTTCGATTTTTTATATTTTTTTCACAAACTTTGGACTATTCTTTGGTGTGTTAATGATAGAACAGATTTAAAAAAAACGTAAAACTAAGAAAAATATATTTTGGATTTTGATAGTTAAAATGGTCGAGTCTGAAAAGTGGCACCTAGTACCGGACACTATGAATATTATTTGAAAAAATGGATTAAAAATGGTTATATTTTGCAATGATCGCAAATATATTCATCGGAACACTCCGGAATATCTGCGCATGCCTTATGAGCCAATTGCTTGCAATTGCCGCACTGGATCCGGTCATTATTGTCATCGAGGCTTTTTTCATATTTTCCTCGTCCATTTTCATTTCGTCATTATTTTTAACCGATTTTTTATAGTGAAATACCACCACAACAAAAACAACATGTTTTACATAAATATTCCAATAACGAAAAAAAATGGCGTCCGGTACTGGAGAAAAATCGAGTGTCCGGTACTAGGGACTCAAAATGCAAGAATAAATAACAAAATGCGCTGCCATTTCACAAACATTTTGAAATTTAACCTTCATTATTTGAAAGAATACTTACGAAAAAGCATCCCAAGCTAAAAAACGGAGCCGCAAAACCCCTATTTTTTAAACAATGAATGTGTGAAAATTACAGCTGACACGAAATATTAATCGCCTCCAACGAAAATCAACTTTCGACAACGCGCGCATGCGAACCGCGGCTAGCTCTCTAGCGCCACCGTTGCCACAGTGGCCACTGTTCGAACAACGCACGAGAACTATTGTTGTTGCTCTCTAGTTTGGCTCATATTAACAGTGTTCGGTACTAGGTTCCATCCGGCATTAGGGGACTTCCCCCTATTTATTGAGATTGAAAATTCGTCGTCAGAATTTTTCACTTTGCTCGACAGTCAAACGTGGATTTTTTTATCTCTGCATTTCTTCGAGCCATGAACCGAGGCACCAATAAAATTGCAGCAGTGAATCTGCTGCAATGATCTGTATCAGTGAAAAAAATACTTTTGGGATTTTCATTATTCGTTGTATGGTTGAGGCAACTTTAGCATTGAAAATTCGACACTTCGCCAACTTGTGAATCGTGAAATACTTTTTGGTCTTTCGAATTGAGCCAGTTGGCTCGGTTATTTCGTGTCTCCATTATTTGCACGATGAGTAACAGATATTCCGTTGGTATACGAGTCTGAAATCGAGGCTATTGCACGTAAGAGACAGATAGAAAATAGTTATATAGGGAGGCGAATAAAACTGATATTTGGAGGAAAAAAGGGTTGGAGTCGAGCGATAGCTCGAATGGCTCGCATTAAAGAGTTTCGAATTCGGGGTGAATCGTAAAATTCGCCAGATCGAGTGAATAATAAGTTTCTCATAGGAAAAGTTTATTAGTACCTCCATCGGAGTTTCTCCGTGTCGCAAAGCATTATACCGTTACTTTCTTTACGATCGAAACGCAACTGTATAGATAACTTGCTGGCACCACTCCGTAACATTGTCGGTAATAAAAGTATTCCATGAACCAAGAAAAAAAAAAACTGACGAAAAGGACAAAGCGTGTGATTTCCAGTTTCGTGGTTTAGTGGTGTCGCGGTGAATATATTTAAGGATGTTGAGTCCCAAATTGCAAATGATGAGAAAATTCTGAAAATTTGGTATGTTTTTGGATGAATTATTCAAGAGGTTGTGTAAAAATTTCACGACGATTAGGAAGCTCGTTATCGAACAATTAACATTAACAAATTAAATTTAATTAAATGTAGTCTTATGGAAACTGATATAACTTTGCGATACGTTTTTTTTACCTCTCAATTTTTTAATATCTACACTATATTGAAAGCAACGAAAACAAAACGAAGTTTACTGATAAATTTTTTTTATTTGTTTAAAAAATTGCTCTTAACAAAATGTTAATATTTTAATAACGAGCTTCCTAATCGTCGTGAAATTTTTATACGACCTCTTAAATACTTCATACGAAAACATACCAAATTTTCAGAATTTTCTCAACATTTTTCATTTTAACCCTTAAGCAGGTTGAAGCAATGATGATAGAATTCTGAAAATTTAATACGTTTTTACATGAAGTATTCCGGAGATCGTGTAAAAATTTCACGACGATTGAGAAGCTATTTATTGAACAATTAATATTAAAAGATTTCATTGGGACTCAACATCCTTAAAATTCATTTTACTTAGCTCCTTCTAAGGAGAGACAAATAATTTTTATCCTCATAACCATCAACATTAAGAGGGAACGCCGCTGTGATGGAGCCAAAAATTGCCGATTTTCGAGATTTTTTTTGTAAGTGGGGATGATTATTTGAGGATCAGGAAAAAGTATCAAGCATACACTCCCGCTCAAAAGTTTGGAAATACCGGTTAATATTTCTTGCAGCACTAGAAGTTGCATAACTCACTCAAAAAAAAAGATAATCGAATTTAAAAAAAATTGTTTTGGCGGAAAGGAATTCAGCTTTATTTTGCTTTTTCGAAATATTTTTCATGATTTTTTTTCGATTCTGTACGCATTTTTGTACGTGACCGTTTTTTTTTTTACTTTTTTCGACCATCGCGAATTGGGCGCATAACTTAAGGACATTTTTTTTTGTCTTTTATATCTGCAGTAAATTTTAATGGGTTAGCAGACGCTCCATCTTTGTTTTTTAAACATTTTCGTACGATTTTTTTTCGCAAAGTTATTTCACTTTTAGCTAAAAATGATAAATTTGGAAAGATGCAACGTAACTAAAAAACTATTGAGGTTAAGAGAAAATGTCAAGTATAAAAAAAGTAGCGCACGTGTACACGGAATTGCCTGGAATTATTTCAGAATTTTCATATGAAATTTTTTTTAAAACTATCTTCGCTCGAAACTCTGATGATGATGACGTCCCAGCGAAAAATTCTATCTGATTGAAATTTCCGTACTTCGTCGCACAATAAAAATCTGAACAAATTCAGCAGCATTTGGCATGCTATAAACAACAATTATCAATAATAACATTGCCCAAAAGTCATTAACAAATTGTTTAAGCAATTTATTAAGCAATGATGAACAATAATTAATAATTATTATTGATCATTGTTTATAGCATGCCAAATATTGTTTGATTTTTTCAGATTTTTATGGTATCACGAAGTACGGAAATTTCAATTAGATACAATTTTTTGCTTGGACGTCATCACCAGTTTTTGACTCTATAGTTTTTGAGTTACGTTGAATCTTTCAAAATTTGTCTTTTTTAGCCAAAAATAAAATAACTTTGCGAGAAAAAATCGTACGAAAATTTTTAGAGAACGAAAATGGAGCATCTGCTGACCCTTTTAAATATACCTACCGTAGATAAAAAAGACAAAAAAAATGTCCTCAAGTTATGCGCCCAATTCGCGATGGTGTAAAAACGGTCGCGTACAAAATGCGTACCGGATCGAAAGAAAATCATAAGAAATATTTTAAAAAGCAAAATAAAGCTGAACTTCTTCCCGTTAAAACACATTTCTTAAATTCGATTATCTTTTTTTTTGACGGAGTTATGCAACTTATAGTGCGGCAAGAAATATTGACTGGTGTTTCCAAACTTTTGAACGGGAGTGTATATTCAACTATATTCATACAAATTTTTATTGAAAAATATTACTAATTGACAAAGTTATTAGTTATTACCATAAACATAATGAAATATTATTAAAAAAATGACTCACCCTGGTGGCAGCGATATGTAGTATGATATGAAAAATCATCTGAAATCAAAAATCAAAACATTTTTTTAAATCTACACAACAGTCACTATCGTTGAGCGTAGCCATTTTTTTCACGAAATGGCTTGAAATTTTTTATATATTATCACAGTTTTGTCATAATTTTTTTAGATTTAAAAAAAATGGCGTGCTTCTTAAAAAAAATCTTTTTTTTAAATGAGGGATGTTTGGAAAAATCTAAAAAAATTATAAGGGTGTATTTTAGACTCAATGCAATCATATGAAAAAAATCAAATAAATCCGAGAGGGTCAGGGTCACGGGTTTCCACACTTGAGCTGGAATACCTCATATATACTTGGAGAAAATGGGGAAAAAAATTCGATTTTTTTTACCCATCACAGTGACGTTTCCCTTGAACAAGTGACATCTTTTTTTTCGAGATCCTTCTTTATGACAGATTCTAGAATTTCTAACAGGTATTATTTTTTTTTCTCTGGCGGAAGGCTATTGGATAATTAATCATTTCAAATCTATGTATTTTATCGATTAATCGCCCTTACGATGACAAGATCCAAAATAGGAAATGTTCAATTTTTCGAATAATGTTTTCCTTCATGTCCCTGTCAATCGATCTTCCCAATGCGATGCACCAGATGGAAATATCGCGATTGATGATCCGTGTTCTGTGAGCTCTTCAAGCGTTAATTTGCATTTTCAGTGGTTATATATAAACGTCTGCGAAACCGAGATACGATAGGTCGATTGAACATATTCGAAAAGGCAAATAAATGTGGACAGGAAATCTATCAAAGTTGCTTCTCTCGTTCGCTGATTGCAAAATTTGAAGCAACATGTTCGTGTGCACGATTCTCGATGCACTTTCATCGTCTGTCATTTGAAACAATCTTTATGAAATGCACTCGTATCACCGTCTGTCACAGATCAATTGGATATCCTTCAAATTTCCCGACGGCAGCAGGAAATTCGGAAAGAGGAATAAAATAAAATTAATCCCTCTTCTGAATTTATTGATTCCATTTTTTAGATCAATTTAATTCTTTCTTTGTTTTCAAATATTCTTTGAAAAATACAGAGTCCAACTTTCTCCAAGAATGCTGTATCTCAAAATCATCAGCGATAAATTTTGTAGGAAAAAAGTGAAGATCAAGAAAGTGTTTGCTTTTCGAGTCAAAAAGTCTCTTCACGACTTTCTCTAATCTTTCAAAAACTAATCTGGTCAATTCGGACCTTTGCTATTGTTGTGAAATTCTATTGGAATTTAATTAGAAAGACTCTAATTAAATTTTGAATGATCTTGCAAGAAATGATGATTCGCAAAATTTTAACTCGGTGAAAAAGTAAAAAAAAAAAATCGGATTCAATGTGTTCTGCGCTCTCGCCATTTTAAATATTTTGATCGATATGCAATGGTCATTCGCCCTTTTCGATTCCATTACACACGAAGACCCTTGAAATTGCAATGAATAGTTTCGATCAGCGGCGCAATTTTCGATTCTCGCTCGATCCACGAGTCGCTCTTTTCAATTTTGGCAATGGGATGTCCGCTCGATCTGTACTCTCGATTGTTAAATTTTCGCCCTCGTCGTGGTACTCGATTGTCATTCGTTCTTCGCGATCCTCGATGATCATTGATTTTTCATTCCCATTCATACTCGAATGGCACGGTCAACACGCGAAAATCCTGGAATTCTCAACCTCTTCCCCCGCATCGAATTGTTTTATTTCAAGCCGATTTCTCGATTTGCCCGACAATGATGGTAGAATAAAATTTCTGTTTACACGTTACTCCATCAGCGCTGAGACCATTGAGGATTTAATTGACAAAAAGAACCGAATGGGAAGTGTTCCAAAATAACAAAATATATGATGTAAACAATTTTCGTATTAAATTTAATAAAAAAATATGAAGTTTTTATGCATATACAAATATATTAATTTTCATATACATATGTATAATATTCCAATACAATTATATGAAAAATCAAATAACTTCTTTTAATTTTGATATACGTTTGTATATTAAAATTCCAATACCTAGTATGATTTTTAAAGCAGAATCATGAAAAAAGATGTGAAAATTAATATTCTTTTGTATATTAAAATTAAAAGAAGTCATTTAATTTTTCATATACTTATATTGGAATATTACTATATACATTGTATATGAAATTTAGTATTCTGTATATGCATAAAAACTTCATCTTTTTTAATTAAATTTAATACAAAAATTTGTCACAGTGCAACTAAAATTATACGCCCGAGATATCCACATTGGGGATATTCGTATGGGTCAGCTCGACCGAAAGTGCAATGGAAGAGCTTCACCCTGGAGGAACCGCCTTAATAATCATGGTATGACCTCTGTGGCAGGTAAATATATTTGGCCCGCTGGCCGTCCGGTATATAACACCGTCATATGCCTATTTCGCTTGGGCACAGAGGTCCGAGCGCATGCGACGCATAGTGGTGGATGCGTCAACTAGCACGGCCGCTGACGTTGATTGTAATTTTGGAAAATAAGTGTATTAATTTCCAATAACGTATCTGAAAAATGCGAAAAAGCATATAGAAACCATTTTAATATACGGGGATTTGAATTTTCAACGTTTATCTTTTAATTTTAATATACAAATATTAAATTTAAGATGAAATTGTTAATTTTCCAATACCATGTATATTAATTTCGATTTCGTATACTTGTTATTGAAATTTCATATACGGTATATTAAATTTCATTATAATATTGAAAAGAATTTTCAATGGCTTATTGCAATTTTAAGAAAGAAGTGTATTAATTTTCAATAATGTATATGAAAATTGCGAAAAAGTATATAAAAACTGTTTTCCTATACGGGTATATTAATTTTTAATGCTCACTCTTTTCATTTTAATATACAAATATTAAATTTAAGATGAAATTGTTAATTTTCCAATACCTTGTATACTAATTTCGATTTCATATACTTGTTTTTGAAATTTAATATACTTTTGTATATTAAATTTAATAACATTTTTTACAGTATGTTAAAGTTTGCATCGTTGCAATGCAGCGAAAATAATTTTGTTCAATTCTTTCTGATGAGATTTACGTTTTGCATGTGTATTTAAAATCCTAAATTCTTAAGGGGGAATATACACCTGGCAGCGTCCGAAAAATCGACGTTTTAATTTTTACATTTTCTTAAAGTTTGGGTTCTTAAAATTTCAAGTTAAAATTCCAAAAAAATTACAAAGTTATGTCGCATAAAAAAAATAGTATTAAAATAGTATTGAAAAAGTATGAAAAAGAGTATTGACAGAATTGGACTCTCTTTTTAGTCTTACAAAAACTGCCAGTTATTATTCGGTCATTAACCCTCGCTGGTCACACTTCAAAATAATTCCAAGTTGGTCACACTGTGTCAATTTTTCCCGACTGACTTTTTGGATGGTTGTCAAAAAAACGGTACCTATCCGAATAACCTAAAAAGAATACAGGAATTATCTTTGAACGTTTCAGTATATGAAACAATTGTTTTTTGTTTTTTTTTCAAAATGTTTACATGGAAAAATCGACTATGGGCGATCCCAAAACCCCAAAAGGGTCGAAATTTTCCATTCGAGTTTATATTTTTGTCTTCCAGCTTTACTTTTCCTCGTGCAAACTCCATCGTTTCCATAATTTCACATCAAGCATTCGATGTAAAAGACAACAATGTATGTAATCGAACCATAACAGTTATGGGGGTTGAAACCCTGAGGAAATTTCAAGTGCTCGAACATATACATGCATAAACACCAAAAAAACATACGACAAGGTTAAATATTTCTCTGGGCAAAGTGGTACAATTTTGCGGAGTCCTGTACGAAGGGTGTACCGCAACCCTCTCTCGGTCGTTCGTTTTCGTTCCCCGCGCGTCAATCGTTCGTGTAGCGCGCGCATATCTTCGAGAAGGGATGATTTTACAGTGCCAAGAATCGAGGGATGAAATTTGAGCGAATGGATGAAAGCGCCAACGCAGGCGAGACTAAAAGAGACAGGGGGAGTGAGAGAGTGAAACTGAGGGAGGTTGAGATGGAATCGAGTAACGAGCCGACGTGCTGGTCGTAAAGGATTTTATTGTTATGAATTTAATTTTCATACAAACAACTTGTGCTTCTACCGAGCCCGGCATCACCGAAGTGCGCTACGCTTACCCGTTACATGTAAGAAAATCGTGGGGGAATATGAACCACCCGCAAAATTCGTCCGTCCATAAAATCCATCAGAGCAGTGGAAATCAAATTTATGGGCGACGCTTTTTCGACCTCTTCCTTTTCAAGACTCCTTGATTCCTAAATATTATCACGGTTCTTTACTCCATTCAGGTTTATATCGAATTAGAAAATTTCAAAAATATCCGGTACAACAGCGGTTCCCACAATTTAAGGGGATAAATTAGTTGATCTATGTGAAGTCAGTGATGACTGGTTTTTTTTTTCAATCGTGCAAATGGAAGTGGCTTAAGGATGTTGACCTCTTACCTAAAAAAAGAGAGATTTTCATGAGACTGTGCATGCACGTAGATAATGGCTTTAAAAAAATGCTTGCCAAATTTGGCGAATTTTAGGAGGATATTTTTAGAAATATTTAATGAAGAAGTAAGCACGCATTTTTATGGAATTCGCACATTAAATGGTAAACTTTTTCATTTCTATCTTTCATTCTGTATGTATTATATATACATAAAATTGAAAAACAAAAATAACAGTATGCAAGCCTGACAAAAAAAATTCTTCGCCAATGTTTCGATGTGCACAATACAACGCCCGTCAATTTGGGGGTTAGGTTGCTCATGATCGTTTTTTTTTTATATTTTCGTAATTTTTTCCCGATTTCGACTAATCTCAGTCGATATTGATACGCCTTTTCCGTCATTCTCTTCCTTTTCCATATACGAGGTTTATTTTCACTCATCGCCTAACGTTTTCGTTCACTCGATTATTTCACTCGTAATTCTAATGAACAGCTGACTCCCCATGAGTACCAACATAAAATCTTCACAGTGCTGCACGATTTATCGTCCTCAAACAGCAGTAACGAACAATTTATTTGTAAACATTATTTTCATATTTCCATCTTTTTTTAAGTATAAATCATCGGAAAAAATGCACTTTTTCTAATTTTTTTTTTATCAACGTCTATTTCTTTTTTTTCAAGCGCGTGCTTTTTTCTTCCCAAAGTTGGCAGCTGACGTACAAAAGTTAGTGACGCAGCATAATAAATACGTTTTTCATTATATATACGACATTATTTACCTAATTAATAAGCGTTTCTTTTGGGTGTATTTTTGCACAAACTTAATGTTTGAGACCATTTTTTTCCAATTTGCAGTTGGATCTCAATTGTAAACATTTTGATATGTCACTAACTTTTGGTCGAGAGTGTATGGTAGCAACATCCTTAAGCTATTGGTAGGACGCATGAGTATGAAAAAAAGCTCCTGAATGCTGACCCTGACCATATTTCCCTGACTTTCCCCACGAAAGAAATCTCGAGTTTGGTACTCGACCAAATGGTTGTGCGGAGTTCTCGTGCTACGTGCCAATGCCGACAGGAAAGGTACTTAGAGCTATGGAAACACAAGGGTTGTCGGATACCCCACCATTCCCGTTGATTCAATGTCTCTCTCTCTCTCTCTCTCTCTCTCTCTCTCTTGCTCTTTCTTTTTGTTGTGCCAAAGTCGTCCCCGTCAAATAGCCCGGGAAGCGTTGTGGGATCAAACCCCTTGTCTCCCCCCCCCCTTTTCCCTGGTTGGTTACCCATAATCCAATAAAACGCGCGGGTACAAGTGCGGAGGAGCGGCGCAGGCAAAATTTAATATCCAACGCTATCAAACGTCACTGGAATTGTTTCCAGTCAGTTGTGACTCCGAACTCTCATACATCCCTTGATTTCCCCTACTACCTCTACCCTACCCTACCCTACTACCTCTGCACCAGTGAACAATTTCATATCATACCTTTTTCCCTTTTCGCGCAACCCCCAACTCTTTCCAGGCTGCTCATCGCCCACGTTACGACAAAACTTTGTTTACACTCGTGACACTCTCCACTATTTCGTGGCATGATTTTTTCTTCATCCCTATGGCCAGAGAGATTGCTGAAGGAGCCTGAGAATTTTTAGACATTTTTTGTAAAACTCATTTCTCCCTATGTGCCATCAATTCTGGAATTACTCTGAGCTGAGTTTTGTAGCTTTTTTTATTATTTCGTCGTATGGTTTTTCCATCCCTTTATTCAGGTAAATTGGTCAGGGAAGCAGTGAATTTTTTGGAAATTTTTGTACAACGAATTTTTTTTTTCGATGTCCCATCAATTCTGGAATTACTCTGACGTGAGCTCAGCGACAAAGTTATTTGAGAATCAGGTCGAAGAATAAGAATATTTTGTACTTGTTGCCGCATATGATTGCACAATCATCGTTGCATTTCCATCGCTATTTCGACCCCCAGTGGTCGTAACGTTGATGACGCATAGCCGAGGGTTGAAGTACATTTTCATATCTCTCTCGCTGGTTTCGTGGAATATTCACCAATGAGAACCACCACACCACTGTCGTGGTTTATCCGTTGTGGTGCAGACGCATTTGTACTTATCGTTATTAATCAGCGCCATCGAGAACGAGAAACCGAATGGTAGACAGAGGGTAGTGATATTAGCGCGAGTACGGTAAATCCGCTTTTCCTCGGTTCAACTCTACATGAATACAGCTATAAGTATATAGGGCATTTCATCCCAAATCGGATAGTTTAAAAAACTTTTTTTTATTTCCTCAATTTTTCTATATTTTTTAGTACCCATCAAAAGACCCTTCCGTTAAATTTTGAAATTTTTTTGATTACCCGTTCAAAAGATATTAAATTAACAAAAAAAACACTCTTTTGGTATTTTGGTCATAACTTCTTTAATAATGGTCCAAATTAAAAGTTTTTTTCTTCAATTTTTTTGTTTTCTTATGGCGTTTTCAGAAAAAAATACAACAAAAATATTCGACGTGTTTTTGAATAAGTTTTTTCAGTTTTAAACTTTAAATCGAGTTTTTAAAAGTTAGTGTTATTTTTTTTTTGTTCTAAACATCTATCTATTCAACCATTTTTAAGACTAGTCCGATCATGGGATCTCAATAACTACTATTTTTTTCGATTTTTGAAAATTAATTTTTTTTTTTTTATAAATTATTATGAATATTAATTTTTATTACTGTATAGTATTTTTTTTCAATACTTAGAATTTATTTTAACCCAATTTTTGTTATATAGTATTTTTTTCGATATTTGGAATTTATTTTGACACTTTTTCATTGTTAACAGATTCTTAAAATTAATAATTAATCGTTAAGTCTGTTTATGAACAATAATAACTACAGTTTTTATTTATTCACGTATTTTTTTGAAAACCTTACATATACGATCATTTCCTGAATTAGAATATTCTTTTGCCAATACGTTTCCGTTGCTCATTGGAATAATTGAATGAAATTTTGGTGTGAAAGAGCGGTTTTTTTATTAATTCAATATCTTTTGAACGGGTGATCGAAAAAATCTCAAAATTTAACGGGAAGGGTCTTTTGATGGGTACTCAAAAATATTAGAAAATAGAGGCAGGCAAAAAAAAATTTTTTTTGAACTGTTCGATTTGGGATGGAATGGCCCGTATATAAATAACGTACACTCCCACTGAAAAGTTAAGATACACCAGTCGATATTTCTTGTCGCACTAGAAGTTGCATAATTCCGTCAAAAAAAAGGTAATCAAATTTTTTAAAAAGTCTTTTACGAGAAGGAATTCAGCTTTGTTTCGCTCTTTTAAAATATTTTTTATGATTTTTTTCGACCTGGTATGCACTTTTGTACGTGACCGGTTTTTGGCCTTTTTTCGACCATCGCGAATTGGGCGCACAGCTTAAGGACATTTTTTTTTTACTTTTTTATCTACGGTACATTTGTAAGGGTTAGCAGAGGCTCTATTTTTGTTTTTTCAAAATTTTCGTACGATTTTTTCCCGCAAAGTTATTTCACTTTTGACTAAAAAAGACAAATTTTGAAAGACGTAACTCAAAAACTATAGAGTTTGTGAGAAAATATCAAGTATAAAAAAGGAGCGTACGTATATACGGAATCGCCTGGGATTATTTCAGAATTTTCTTATGAAATATTTTTTTTTTTTACTATTTTTGCTCGAAACTTATTCTAATTAGAATTTCCGTACTTCGTGATACAATAAGAATCTAAAACAATTCAGCAACATTTGGCATGCTATAAACAACAATTATCAATAATAAAATTGATCATTGTTCATCAATAATAATATTCCTAAAGTCATTCACATATTGTCATTATTAATTGTTTAAACAATTCATTAATAACTTTTGGGCGATATTATCATTGATAATTATGGTTTATAGCATGCGAAATGTTGCTGAATTTTGCATACGTTGCATCTTTCAAAATTTGGTTTTTTTAGTCAAAAGTGAAATAACTTTACGATAAAAAATCGTACGAATTTCTTTTTTTTTAAATAAAATGGAGCATCCACTAACCTTTTCAAATGTACCGTGGATAAAAAAGACAAAAAACTTTTTTCTAATTTTTAGGAATTATTATTTTATGTTTCAAACATTTCTATAGCATTTTCAATCATTTTTAGTAAACCCGTTGGTTATGGCTTGACGATCAATTAGCCGAACAAAATGTATTTTTATTTAATGTGCCCATTAAATTTTAATCTGCGATGATCACCTGTTGAATTAAAATGCTCAAGACTGAGTGGAATTCTCACGTAAGCTCAAGTTCCTCAATTATTTCCTGAATTTTTAACAATGGTAAAACAAATATGTGATATAAGATAGAAAACCTTCAAAAAGTTTTTAACTCATAAGTTCGGAAAATTAAAATAATGAGAGTTCTTAATAAAACAAACAAAGAAATAAGTGGATGAATAAATATAAACATTTGTAAAAAAAAAAAATAGAGTTCCAATAGCTCTCTTGAGATTTTAGACAATATTCAGTTTTGTATTTGAGCGAGTACATTTTTTTCCATTCTGACTTTCCCTCCGAGAAAGTTGCAATTTGCACTTTTTATGGTCACTTTTACTTCTCCAGTAAGTGTTACGTTTGCCACCGTTTTACTGGTAGAAATATATGTGGAAATCGGAACAATAAAAAATTGACAGAAAATTTTTCAAACTCTGACTGCGTTCAATTTCGATAAAAGGAAAAAAGAATCAAAAATGGTTATTACGAAATTAAAAAGCCTGGCTTTCTTGCGGTGAAAAAAAATCGACGTTGAGGCGAAAAAACAGCATTTCATAACCTCGCTCGTATTTGATTTTTATTTTCAACCGATCGCGCTTAAACGGGGCGCTCGCACGGAAGAGGAAAAAAAAGAATAACAATAATTGAAGGAAAAACGTGGGAAATCCGATAATTGCCTTTGCAGCTGAAGTGAAGCTTGTAATCGTTCATTATGAATAAATGTGGAGAATGGGGTCGGTCATCACCGTCCAATTTTTATAAATTTTATCTTTTTTGCGGAATTTTTTTTTCGTCATCACGTTTTTCGGATAGCCGACAATTTAAATCCGGGACGTTGTTCAACCGAGAGATGACACTGGGTTAAATTTTATTTTTTATCCATCTTTTATCATTCTCCATTCTTCGTGAACCTTTTCCTCTCGGTTTATTTCACCGGGAATCCTCTTCGACAACTCGGCCGAGGGTGGATGAAAGAGCAGAGAGGAAGGAAACGTTTTTCGCCTGTTCAGTTGGCGAATCGTGTCGATTCGAGGTAAAAGATGCGCGAGAAAGCATTCTCCGTTCACTTCCATACACGTTATACCGCGATACGTCGATGTCTCTCTTGTCCGTTTCGAGAGTTTATTCGCCAATGCTTTTGTGCGGGAGCAAGTGTTTCGTGTCACAGGACGATTGCCAGTGGCAAGTTCTTTCGGGCACAGCTTTACCGCCAGTGACTCGCAAAAAGCAACGAATTTTCGAGCCTCATGGCATTCACCGCGTTTACACTGAGAAAAATGTATGGCGACGTCAACTATATTTCAACTATAAAATATGTTTCCCTGATGCAACGTCTATAATTTATGGTTAACCTAATATGAAAAAACATTGTAAAAAAAACCATATTTTCGTCATCACACCGATCATCTCTGTATGGCAATTGCAACAATTTGTCTCCTTACCATGCATGAAGTGCTAGAAACTATTAAAAGCATTGAAATTTCATTACTTGCATGGTTTATACTTTCTATTATGCATCAAATTCCACATCCTTTTACATTTTAGCGACAGAAAGTAATGATTCTCATTTAATTGAAAGCATATAGTTTTACTCAGGAATAGTGTATAAGATATTCAATACTGTTGTATCGTTGACGGTAATATATGAAATATAAATTAGCGATTAGTTAATAGTCGACGTTGAGCACTGATATCCCAACCTCGTTACAGTGCTGTGTAGTTGGCAAGAATCATATTGTTGAAATTCCATACAGACACGTGTCAACGCCAGTTTCTATGCTGCACGGAAAAAACGAGTTGGTTGTGGCAACTATATGGTTTGTAACATATGCTTCAAGCAACTAGTCGGTTGGGGGAACCATTCTCGTGCTTCCCACCACCAACTTTTTGTTGGTTGGGTACTTGGCAACCAATCATATAGTTGCGGTAACCACGAAAATGGTTGCCCCAACCAACTAGTTGCTTGAAGTATATCTTACAAACCAGTTGGTTGCCACTGGCCTCACCAACTCGTTTTTCTGTGAGAGTCGTTCTTTCCGTGTAAGAGAAAAAATACTCTCTTGATGGGAATCCTTTTCGGATTCGACCATCTTGCGTTTTGCCGCAAAGTATTAAATATCGATACATAAGTAAGGATATCAAACATCAACGAACTTGGAGACCTTATAGACGTCGAGAGGAAAGTTCGTTTGTGCCAGAGGAAGCCACCTACTGGACTTTTGAGGAACTGACAAATCTGCAAATATGATCGTATGAGATTACGGGTGAATAGGTATTTCAGTAACCTGAGTGCAGTATATAGCCACTATTATAGTGTACCGGTAACCATTCACTAATTTTGTCAAACACATCTCCTATGATCTTTCTAATTTAGCATAGCAATATGTTGTTTAGTTTGTATAAACATGTAACATGTTTCGGTAACGCAACCTCTATATTTTATAGTGGAACGCATTCAAAAATAACAGTAGACAAAGAACTACAATTGTTCCTGATGCCAATTCAGGCCATGCCTGCATTTAACATACATTTCGGCGGCTAAATTTGTTGAACTCAACCTTACCGCTGTGGTAAAGTTGAATGAGCAAGAATTAGAAGTTACTATAAGAATAGTAGCGTCACGAAACAAGATTAAGAAGGTTTGCACGAAACAAAAATAATAATAAATGCGACGACTGTTACATATTATTAACAATTATATAAATGTGTTCAATGAATTATGTTCTTATTGTTGCGGGTTTAACAATAATAATTGTAGCCTCGCGCAGATTGGATATTTATAGACCTCGTCGAAATTGCATGTTTGATGTTACTTCGCGCTTATAGTAAACTCAACCATATTATGGCTAATCTAACCATGAAATATGTTCTCTGTTATTATAATCGGTTTTACCATGGTTGTTTGTTGTAATTACCACGGGTTTTTCTCTCAGTGTAGAATGACGAGCATCGCACGATAGAGACGTTCGATTCCGATTCGAATTCTTTAAAATATCGATTCTTTCCTTTTCGATCTTTAGATGATTCGATTCTTGACTTTGAAAATCGAAAATTCGATTTTTTTATTAAGTTTATTATCTATTAAAGATTGGCAATTAAATAAAGATTGACAAAAGTCTATGGAACATCAACGTCAAGGTTTAAAGAAAAAAGTATGTGGACATGTGAAAACGTGAGAAAAAGAGTTAAAAAAAATAAAAGTTAAAATATTGGAAACATGATCCAACGAAAAAAACAATCGAAAGTAAAAATATACAAATATACCGTAAAACATTAGAAACTTATGTAATAGAAAAAGTCTGTTTATTAAATATATTCATAATATTGTTAAGAATGTATTAAAAAGTGCAAATGTGTAAAAGAATCAAACTATGTTTAGCCAGAATGAAAACTACTTTATATAATTGTTATTTTGTATTCATCATTTTGTATTAGAAATAAATGAATCCAATTTAATCGCTTCCTATAGCAAAAACATAAACACTTACGTAAGCTTTAATTAGCATTTTTTTGCGATTTTTTAAAATCGATTCTTACGGAATCGATTCTTTGGATTCGATTTTTCATGAAAATCGATTTTCTTGATTCGATTCAAAATCGATTAGAGAATCGATTCTTTCCAAAGAATCGAACATCCCTATCACATGAGAATCCTAAAATTACTCACGGGTGAAAAAATTTACAATCGATCGTGATAGACATTGCGAGATGCAGATGGGGCATTCCGCACCGATTTGATCTGGGTCTGACCCTTCACCTCACCGATTTTCTCTGCAATTTTTTATGGTTTTGTAGTACCTCTGAAAAGTACTCAGGATTTTTTTCCGATTTTTTTGGAGCGATTTGACTTAACTGTAATTTTACAAATAAAATAACTTTCAGCCCAAATTTGAAAATCTAAAAAAAATCACATAAATATGGTTTTTTATATGAAAAATTTCAACCATCGAGCCAAAGTGGGCAGGGGTTTCCTTCTGTGTATAATAAGCTTTTGCGATTTTTTTTTTAAATAAACGCAGGACCTTAAATTGAGTGGGCCGTTATCCAAACATTTTGGTATGAATTGTAGGTGTTTAAAATAATGTTTGGATAAGGGCCCACTCAATTCAGGTTTCTCCTTCCATTTTTTTTTTTTAATTTTTGTTCGAAAAAGCTTGTTATAAACAGAAGGAAACCCCTAACCCCTTTGGCTCGAGGCTTGAAATTTATCATATAAAAAACGGGATATTTGTGATATATTTCAGATTTTCAAATGTGGGCTAAAAGTAATTTGTTTATAAAATTATACTCGAGTTAAATCGCTAAAAAAATCCGCAAAAAATCTCGAGTACTTTTCAGAGGTACTAACAAAGCCGTACAAAATTGCGGACAAAATCGGAGAGGTAAAGGGTCAGACTCAGGTCGAATTGTTGTGGAATGCCCCAGATACATTTGCATCTCTACCGGTAAAAACTCTACAGATGGACTTCAAGATATATTTCTACCATTTACAATTCTACAACATTATACAAAAACAACTGTACTGAAAAAAGTTTCCGGGGACTCTATTGACATACTGCCTTACGGATTCTTCTCTGTCATTTACAAATCTACTATTGGTAATAATTCCATTAGATAGAAAAAAAAACATATTTAAAAAACAAACTTCTGGGACAAATCTACCGGATTACAGTTTTTATCAAATATGAACAGCCAGTAAAATGAATCTTCCGGCAAAAAGTACCTTACAAAAAATTAAGGACTATCGCAGAATCAAGTTTCAGGGAACAACTCTACCAGAATACACTCTACAGACTTTTATTGGTCGATCAGATTAGTACCAAACTTTATCAACTATTTAAAAAATGTCCTAAAACTCAAGCCTTAACAAGAACGTTTACTATAAATTAATAAGATATCCGCATATCAATAACTTTTCTCTGGGAACAACTCTACCAGATAATAATCCCAACACATGCAAAAAACTAATCACCCAAAAAATACGCCGTCACAAAGTACTTGACAATATAGAACTAAATTCTGATAGGAACGACCATCGAAGAAGTTATTACCGGTAGAGATGTAAACCTGTCGAGGTACGTATCTACTCGAGGTGCGCATCGACCGAGGAAACATGAAAAGTTAACCGAAAAGATGAAAAACTTCGTTGAATAAATTATTAGAACACATCAGCGGAACGTTCGGTGAACATGCTGACCACAAAAAAATGGACAATTGTGCATTTGGTACACGATTATCGGAATAAGGTTCTCACCTGCTACTGAATTTACAGCTCTCTTTATCGCGTCGTAATTGGAGCCAGAAAAGCGAGAAGCCAGCACGGAGATAAATATCGGACGAGGGTAGATATCGCGAGCACCAAAGCCCCATTAGCGATATAATTCACGGGATTCAAATTCATTTGTAAGTGCGTCGATGATGAACAGTGAACCGAATATAATCACGTTTTACGAGCCAAAACCGCGCTCGTTCCGCATCGTATTTCCCCAAGATTATTCGTCGTAGATCACCGCAAATTATTTCATGCCGTTGCGAACGCCTCAAAAGAGAGAGAGAGAGAGAGAGAGAGAGAGAGAGAGAGAGAGAGAGAGAGAGAGAGAGAGAGAGAGAGAGAGAGAGAGAGAGGGAGCCAAAAATTATTAGTTTCGGCCGAGAATCGGCGATCGAAAGAAGGGCCCGAGTGTGTAGTTTTCGTTGAAGACGTGACGGCAACCGACCGCATTAATTCCTCCCTCCCTCACTTTTGTTTTGTCGGCAATAACGGCGGATCCGCCTAACGAGCCCCTAAACAAGGGTTAGTAATTTCATGTATTTATGCGCGAGTTACGTTGGATCCTCGAAAGGGAGAAAGATGCAAAGAGAGAGAGCGAGAGAAAGAGGGCAAGGTGTGCGTTGGTGAATGAAAAAAAAAAAAAAATTGAGGGGAAACGATGGAACGATAAAGGTGGAATCCTTTCGGCCAGAAACAAGCGAAAAGGGTGAAGCCATAAACTGGAAGGATGGAGGGTACCGTGATGAAAGAAGAAGGAAGAAAAAACATTTCGTGGCGTCACGCTCAACAGGGGGTAATTTCGCAAAGGCAATTAACACCAGTATTCGCGAAAAAAAAACCCAAGCATAAAAACACACGCGCGCACAATTAGGTGGAGGTTAGGAATAAAGAGTGAGACTGCGCGACGCACATTTGCAGATACAGTAGAAAATGGTGAACCGTCGGTGTTCTCTTTAGTCACGGAATAAAGTAAATGTAAATATAGCGCACTTCTGCGAGGAGAAGGTAAAAAGGGAAGACATCTGATAAAGGAAGTCAGTGTAAATGGGAGAAAAACTCCGATGCGACAAACGCCTCCAGTCGTTGGGTTGGATGTTAAGGTGGATTACCAAAGCTTTCAGAGCACTAATTACCATCCGCTTGACAGTCGACACGCAGTGTATACATATTATTTACCGAGTACTATCATCGTAAAGGTGAACCGCAGTCATGAATACCTGGTATGTTTGTGAAGACATATTTGTTGAACGAATAATTCGTATGGAAGAAATACTTACGCCAAATAAGATCCATTGATGGTTTAATAGATTGAGTGAATTTAAATGCTGGATGGCCTCAAGATTTACATGACGTTGACCAAAGAAAAAACTTAATCTCGTTAGGCAACCTAAATCAGCATAGTTTTGACATTTTTGGATTCTTCCAAAAATTTTAATGATATACACTACCGGCGAAAAGTTTCCGGACAAAACTTCAAAAAAGGTCTGGAACATTTATTATGCCATCTCGCCGGAAGTCAACGTGAACTAATTTAAAAAACGGCATTTTAGAGGGGAAGAATTCGGCTTCATTTCCTGTTTTTTGAAATTATTTTTACCATTTGGTTTTAGATTTGGACTCTATTTTGAAAACAACTGTTTTTCGCCTTTTTCCCCTCCCGTAGTAAAAAACTCCATTCGTCGCCATTGAAAAATCCCCATTCATTCCCCATTGCCAAAATAACCAATGGAGATGAATGCCGAATTGCCTAAGGGGATTTTCGCCATTGAATTCCCCATTTGAAACGGAATGGGGATTATCTAATGGGGATTCAATGGAGACAATCCCCTTAGGCAATTCGGCATTCATCCCCATTGGTTATTTTGGCAATGGGGAATAAATGGGATCATCAATGGAGATTCTTTCATATGATTGCTATATATACATGGAATTACGCATTAAATAATCAAGTAAGTTATCAGTAAGTAAGGTTAATCATAATGCTAATATTAGCATAACGACCAATAATTATATCATATATCATATATAGCAATCATATAGCAATCATATATATATATATATATATATATGTATATACATATATATATATATATATATATTACATTTAATAGAAATTATTGAAGCTCAGAATTGAGAAAATAGATTGTAAGTGTATTCAGATGACGATTGATAATGAAAGTATATACGTTTCTCCTCTCACAAATCGAGCTGAGAGGGACTGATAAAATTATGTGTATCTGTTAAAAATAAACGGTTTTAAAAATCATTTATCCCAAACGTACGCGCACTTGATGAGCAGTATATAATATATTTTTTTTAAATATATTATATTATATTTTATTTTAAACTATTATATTATATTTTAAACTGATTGACCATCGATATAATCATCAGCATTTATTACAATTGAAGAAAATATTTGGTATATATGTGAGAATCAGCGACATCTACTCTTACTTAATTTTATTAATTCACCGCCGTTTGAGAAATATCGCATTCGGAAAAATTCTCATCGATCGATGGGTTCAATTGTTCTGCATTGAACCTCGAATATGGATTGCAACATCGTTAACGAATGCTGCTCATCATTCGATCAGTCGTCAATGAAGTGACATTATTGATAAATGTTGATCATCGTATAATTCGTAGTTACTTATTATTCAATGGGTATCCTTGGTAAATGCTGATCATTTCATCGTTAGCCGCATTTGGGTTCCAATGAACATCTGTGGGAAATGCTGATCTTTCAGTTCATCCGCATTGACTTTCCAATGGACATCATTGGGTAAAGCGGATCATTTCGTTTATCAGCATTTACCTTCCCATGGACACCATTGGGCAATGCTGATCGCTCGATGCATCCGCATTGGCTTTCCAATGAGCATCATTGAGTAATGATGATCATTCGATTCATCCGCATTGGCTTTCCAATGAGCATCATTGAGTAATGATGATCATTCGATTCATCCGCATTTGATGTTCAATGGATACCCATTCACTGATCAATGGTCAGCCCTGTACGCCATTGACAAATGCGGAAATCTCAATGGGTCCCCATTCATTGTCCAATGGAGTCGTATGAGGACCATTGGTTGCCATTGGCGATTCAATGGAGTTTTTTACTACGGGCTCTCTTCAGGTGCACCCATCTTCTAAAGGAGATTTTTTAAATACATTTTTACGATTTGATTCATGAAGAGGAAAGTTTAAGCTTCAATTTCCTTTTTTTTAAACATTAAGCGATTTTTTTTCTAAAGTTATTCTGTTTTTTTTTTTTAAAAAGACGAAATTTGAAAAATCCCGTATAACACGAAAACAAAGAGCATTCATGAAAAACTTCAGGATAGCAAAAAGTGGCATCTGATGTCGTTGAGTTCAGACGAATTTTTTGAGATTTTTTTTCCAAAATTTTGTTTTCTCATTTTCTGGGTCGGATATCAGATCATTCAATTGCCATAACTCCAGAACTATGGGATCATTGATGAAATTTCAAGAGGGGAAAATACTTTATTTTACTATTGTCAACATATTGGAATTTTTTTCCTACATTTTTTTTCCATGATAAAAAAAAATTTGGTAAAAACAATCCGAAAAATTCCTCTGAACTCAACATAACAGACGCAACTTTCTGCCATGCAGAAGTTATTCATGAATCCTCTTTGTTTTCGTGTTATACGTGATTTTTCAGATTTCCTCTTTTTTCACAAAAAACAAAATAACTTTAGGATAAAAAAGACGCTCAAAGTTTAAAAAAAAGAAAATTAAAGCTCAAACTTTCCCTTTTATGAATCCAATCGTAAAAATGTATTTAAATAATTTCTTCTAAAAGATAGATGCACCTGAAGAGAGGGGGAAAAAGGCGAAAAACAGGTGTTATCAAAATAGAGTCCAAACATAAAAACAAATTGTAGGAATAATTTCAGAAACAGGAAATGAAACCGGATTCTTCCCCTTCAAAATGCCGTTTGTTAAATTAGTTTACTTTCACTTCCGGCGAAATGGCATAAAAAACGTTCCAGACCTTTTTTGAAGTTTTGTCCGGAAACTTTTCGCCGGGAGTATATTTCTACACAAATTTGGTAGTATTAATATTACGGATAAATTATGTATGAATTTATGAAAATAAAGTTTCAAAATAAAAATGGCTTCAAAAATTTACCTAACGTTCATGAAATAACCACCTATGAGTCTTGTAGAATTTCATCCGTTTGGTTTGCAATTTTCAGAAAACATTTATAAAACGTTGTACAGTTAATTTTTTAGATTTAATTAGGAATTACTTTTCATTACCGGATGAATCAAGTCCATTGTTGAATTTGTGAACCAAAGGACAATGTTGTACGAGGAAATCGTCGAGTAGACTTTGAGTGTTCATAGAAACGATCTGGGAACTTGGGTCAGATCTTAAAAAACAGAACAGGATATCTCTTGGACTTCTCTTAAATCTCAGTATCGTCTGCACGAACCAACAAGCAGTTCTCGTCACTGACTCCTTGGAGAGGAGCTGCGGCGGGAAAGCACAGTGCACCGGGAGCTTAATCTCTCGAGAACCCGAGCAGGAGGATTCCAGAAGACCCCTCGACTCTGCGCGGAGTGTGCAGGAGGTGAAAGTGAAAGAAGAAGATGGAGGCAGAGAATGGAACAGATAGAGCGAAAGAGATAGATAGGGAGGGAGAGAAAGAGAAAGAGAGAGGAGAGAGAGAGTGAGGGAGAAAGAGAGGTAGAAAGACTTTCGGTGGAGAGGGCTTTCATGGTGCTCTTCTGAGGCAGGATTAAGGACAGCTTGGCAATTCTCCCTGGTCATGGTGTGGCTACTCCTTCAGCGGAAAGGACTTTCATACCTACCGGTCCAGCTGGCCGGAGCGCTCTTGCCGCCAGTATCAGGACGAAGCCAAGAGGATTAATCGCCGGAACGGCAGGGCCGTTAACATTAACCCCTCCCTCCGCGCCTCCAGTATCACTCCATCCTTCAAGAGGAGCATTCGCACCTACTGTATTATATGTTGGTATGTACAATCCACGTTCAATGGACATAAACGTTGGGAGGTTACGGTGTAATGGTGCCCTTTATTACTATCACCCCGTGATCCATCGATCCATGCCCGATTAACACGTAAAGGGAGCTTATCGATGGATTGATATTGCAATTATATGCGGATAAACTTGGGTATCCTGTACGGTGTGGTCAAGTCCATCGAGTAGCAAAGTTGGCAAATAGTTTCCACATCGTTTGAAAGATAAACCAGTACAAACTAAAATGGGTTCAGATCTAAAAATCTTTGTTTAACCCTTTAACAGCTGAGTTTTTTTGGAGAGTTTGGCAAAGTTCGTACATGGTGAACATGAATGAACTCATGAATCCCATGAATCTGAATTCATGGGTACCCAATGTGAAAATTATTTGAGAATTTTTCTACCCTCAGAAACTAACCCCAAATAAAAAACCACCCCAATCACTTGAAAACGTCTCAACTTTATTTCCCATCGTTTATTTCTGCCAGAAATTGAGGAAAAGTCATTCCAGAACACGCAGTGGGATTCTGAAGAACTTTCGAATCAATCAACCCTTATGAGCTACCCCTGAATTGAGAGAATTGGACCCCTCAAGGGATAAAATGTTATTATCGCATTTTCTGTTATTTTATCTTGATCTGAATCGAAATATGAGTGTTTTAGAACTGAACATCAATGGCAGTATACTTTTGGGCGTATCACCATTTCTAGGGGTGGTTTTCGATGTTTCGTTACTGTTAGGGGTAGTCTTCTAATTGGATATTCTTGATACACATTTTCGATGTTATTTCAAAGCACAGACATGAGATCGCGACTCTAAAAAAAATGTTGCCTGAAAATTATGCTCATTTCTCATTTTTTCGCAATTTTCGCACTTTTTGACAGGTTGTGAGACTGAAGGGGTGCGACCTTTGCGTTTGCCGAATTTTTCATGATAAGATGCATCTTTCATCTTCAAAATACGACCTTAACAATGTCGATATGTTCATTTTCATGGAAATTCTGCGTTTTCAAAGTAGGTGGGACGTATGTGTCCCACCAGCCGTTAAAGGGTTAATGCACAAAAAATGTGTATCAATGAATTTACAGAAAATTAAATTAGTCCATGCAAATAAATCCAGTGTCCTATTATAACCCAGTTTTCGTGAGGTTAAGCTTCCAATTTCATTTCAATCGAAAAAAATAAGTGAGTTAAGAACCAGCCCCATAATATTGTATTTAAATAAAAAAACAAAACCTGTAAAAGGGGCCATGTCTACATTGAAATCAAGTTTGACTGATCCACCTTTAATCCAATTTCGATGGACGATCCAAACCAAATAAATTTTTCAGTATTAGACGGATTAATTTTTCAGTCAAACGTGTAATCTCTAGGATAAAAACTGGGGAAGCCAGCTCGGCAGAATTTATGGTTTGCCACAGATAACCAAATTTCATTCCCTTTTCTTCTAGTTCTCGAGAAGGACAAATATAACTCCGAAAATACTTGATGTTGTTATCCTTTTTTCTTTCGTCAAATGTTTTTCCATTCTTGGGTTATGTGACGTTGGATGAAGAAGAAGGGTATGGGTTTGAAAGAAGGTAGCTTCAACGACGACGGCACTTTACACTTTGGCGGATATTGCGCGACCCTAAATCAACTCTACCGACCTATCATCCTGCTTCATGGGGATCGCGCACTAAAAATACAATGTATAGAACATAGGTTCTAAGATGGAGGCATGCGCGAGGCAGTTAAAAAGGCCAGAGCCTTGATGTATAACATCATACGGAACCGACGCCTCGTTGCAGAAGATTTAAAACATGGCGTGTTCTACTAATGACTATTAACCAGTTTAGTTCCAATGTTAAACCATCTTCAGCCCACACTAAAAAAATCCACTCGGAACTATACGCTGCATGCTGTCCTCTTGGACTTTCCAAGTACGAAATCTCATCGGTTATTTCGCATCAAATGGGGATTAAGATGATAATTTCAAAGCTCTGGTAATCCACGGAAGAAATTAGGATTTGGTCGACTGTTGCCGAGATTCTTTGAATTACAAACTGAAGATAATTTACAGATGAAGATTAAATGGGCTTGCTTCTGATGAATGTAAAAACACTTCTCACTATCCATGAAACAGCCCATACAATGTTCTCTCTTGTGCGAGGCACGGGTGAGGTTCGACTAACCCCCGCGAGATTTATGCGCCGGATGTGACTCGGCCCACCGAATGGTTTATGAGTTTCGGGCGTTACACGTAAGCAAGGCTCTACCCTGTCTCGTTTCCCACTCACTTCGGTTGCTCATTCTTGCTCTTTCCCTTCCTCCATCATACAGAAATACTGTGACTGGTGTCTGTGTGCGTGTGTATGCATGTGTATAAGTACTCTAGCTAGTCGCAATAATCCGGTTCGGATAACCGTGAGACTTTGCCAAATGACAGAGCTCATGGCAAAGTAGGAGGAAGGTATTTTTTGGTAGAGAAGCATTTTGGACATATCTGCGTCAGTGGAGTTGATGAACGGGAGTCGAACAAAATAAATTGTACTGAAAAAGAAAAGGGTGGAATTAAATATTCTGCCACCACATGAAAAAAAAAAATTTCATAATTTTTATTTTTTTGCATCTTGGCCAAAATTGAGTCTGTCCACTAAAATAAGTGTAATTTTGTTTCCACTCAAAATTTTGGCTCTAGACTGCGCTCATTCTCTTTGTAATCGTTGAAGCTTCGAAACGGTGCTTTGTTCATCCGATTATGATAATTCTTCGATTTTTGGCAGATTTTTTAAGTTCGACTATCGTTTTTTGCAATTTTTTCAAGGCATATTCAAAATTTTGACTCTGGATTGTGCTCATTCTCGTTGTAATCGCTGAAGGTTCAAAACGCCACTTTGTTCATCTGATTTTGATGATTTTTCGAAATTCGTCCCCTATTCTAACCGGCACCTCTATTCTAACCACTTCTGAGCTCTGAAATAGTGACAATAGTAATCACATTTTGAAAATAGTGACAATAGTGACTCACTGGCAACCCTGAAGTATGTTCAAAATGTTCAAAGTGGAAAAAAAATATACGTGGGTTCGTTTGTGGAATTTAATACTATATCATATATAATTGATTAGCGTTTAAATTCCCACTACTCGCGATAAAAGTAATTGTACTTTTTTTCAAAAAAAAAGTAGAGTAACCATTAAACTTTGATTACTTGAAACTCTCGATAGAAATCCTAGAAAAATTGTCGATCAGTTACGAAATGAAGATTCGAGTGGATGAAAATCAGGAAAGGCCTTTCTCTCGTCTGAAAGGATATTCGTGAAAAAAAATAAAAACATAAAATAAAACAGCCGGATTTCGCCTGGAAATATTCAATGACATAGATATTGGTGATCTCCGAGAGAGGCGATCGGAGTTCAATAGTACTTTGGGATTTTTCTTGTATCGAGAGTTCGCCATAACGATAACGTTATATCCATGCCTGGGCTTACGATTTTCGATTTCTCGCTCATTGTATACCGTTCTTATACATATCGCGTTGAAGCACACAGCCTCGATGTACTGTCAAGTGCATTTAGAATCTTTGTTCATGCAGTCAATGGCCATGTTGGTACTACAAAGCTCTCGATATACGCTCATTCTCTTTAACGTATTCGATTCACGTATTTCACGGACGATTGGACGGAAGAAAAAATATAATTTTATTCATTGGACCAAGTTTTGACTGGGCAGACCAATCAGCCATTCAAATTTCGACAATAGGGTAAAAGCCAGATAGTTGCCACACTTAAGGAAAAAGCTCTATTACTTAGAAATTAAGTATCTACTGACAATATGCTTCGTGTATTTTAAAACATTGGTCTTTAATCTTTCATTGCGCACTATTTTTGTAAGCCCAATTAATATTGTTTTTGAGTAAATCCCGTTTCATTTGACCTCTTCAAAGAGGGATAGTTGCCCAACGTGGCGGATAGTCGCCTCACGTCGAAAATACTTCGAAGGAGTTTATAATTAATATTAAGTTACAGATTATTTTATTTCATTATATTTTTTAAATTTTATTTTTTTATTTGGATATTTTATTATCAATTGTATTATTTTATAATTAATAAGTTCATTATTTTTTTAAATACCTTTAATTAACAGTTTTTCTTTTTTATCTAGTTCTTTAAACGTTAGTGCTAAACTAACTTTGGTCCAGCAAGGACTACGTCTGGGTTTTTGGTCATATTGCCGTTAGGACAACTGACCGGAAAAGAATTTGGGGTGACTATCCTTTTCGATACGGATACTTGCCCTTTTTATTAAAAAAATAAATAAAAGTTATTCAACAATATAACATATCAGACCGTGCAGTTGAAACTCTAATGCATGCGAGGAAACAAATAGTTGACTGAATCCTCAACCATAACATTATTTATTCAATAAAAATTAGTCACCAATATTAGTACAACGCTCGTCGAGGTCTCACCGCGGAAGATTTTCGCTCACACAGACGAAACTTGTGGGCCCTGTCCTATGTCTTTTGGACACTGAGGCCTGTGAGAGCATATTAATAATTACAGAAAAGCGCTAACGCTAGGGACATCTCTAACATAGTGAACCGGGGCAACTATACCCCCGGGGCAACTATCCGGTTTTTACCATATTATAAAACCTTATCAATGAAACAATCATTGACTATATTAATTTTCAATTCATGTTTAGTCGCAAGAAATCTTGTCGTGTTTGAAATCTGCGACGATTATGACTATACTTTTTGTTATAACCGTTTCGCACCATCACTTATAGTCACATTACCGAAATGTATACTGCGAAAACAAACAATATTCAGCCATTTGGCTTGGCTCGACAGTCATAAACCAGAAAAGTTACAGTAAAACGTTTTGCATTATCGCGGCGACATCGTGCAAGGCGTTTTCCGTTTTATTTCCTTTCAAACGAATTTAAGAACATACAATAATATCGTAAATGATCTATATAAATATATTTTGGAAAAAAATGTTGTTCGTATGTCTCTAAACCTAAAGTAAGATTTTTGTATACAAATTTGCAAAAATCTTCAAAGTTTAGAATCAATTTTAAACCAAACTGCAGTCAGCCAAAAATAAGTACGTTTTCTTAAACAATTTATAAGGATATTTTGTTATGGAAAATTTATCACTGATTTTAAATCAAGCAGAGTCACAGTCAGAAGACAATTTTCTCGTGAGAAGAAGCAAGAAAAACACTTTACAATGTGTTTTCGAAGATATTCATAATATTGATTTTTTTTTTTGGTGAATCAATATATTGTATAATAATATAGTCAGGACTGATGACGCCCCTGGACGAAGTGCCATTATTCACGAAAATGCCCCGAGACACGTGAATGGTCAAACTCAAACCAGCCCCTTAACGGGTTATACGCAGTCAAGAGGCCGAAAAAAGCGATTTTTCAAGATTTTTTTTCTGGAAAGACATTTCAATTTCTTAACGTAAAAATTTATATACATATTTTTGTAATTTTCAAATTTATTTTGAAACTTTCATTTTAAAGAACTAATGATTCTTGAAGCCAAGAGATCCTCTAAAAAAGGCTTCTCGCGGTGAGCACGATATCTCTGGATTGGATCATCCAAAATAAAATTAAAAAAAATATTTCGTTAATATAAGATATAATTTAGTATTTAATCGAAGGAATAAGTAAAATATGGATTTTCAACAAAATGGCAGCTTCTAAAAAAAAATCGATTCTTAATGAAAATTTTTGCCTTAAATTGTTTATAAAATGGAAAATATTTATCGATGAAAAAAACCTTTGATTAATTACTGAAAAATATATTTATAAAGATTGTGTAAAAAATTGAGACTGACCCTTTCTGAGAAATCTTGCTCACCGACTTTAAAACAGTTTTGAAAAAAAGGCGTTCAAAGTTTCATAAGCACTTGACACATAGTAATTAGGGTCTTACAAATATGCCTGTAACTTCGAAAACATTTGTCGGATTGACATGAAATGTTCCGTGTATATGGGTCATTCCATGTCAAATTGACCAACAGTTGGTATCAACCCCTTTCAATTTCGATGAAATTTGTTCAGAAGTTCTCTTTCGTCATGAAACAAAGTTCTACCAAAGGAAAAAAATGAAATATTTTCTTCGAAAGTTATGGGAAATTCAAAATTTCACCATTCTTTCCATTTTTCAAGTTTATTTTTTTCTTCAAGTTTATTTTTCAATAGCTTGAAAACTATTATAGTTAGGAAAAATCGTTCTGGATTCATCTAAACAAGTGTACTTGGGGCCACGAAAAAAAAAGATATTCCGAAAAAAAATTTTGAAAAATGATAAATTTAGAGAATTTTTAAAAATCGTGAAAATGCGCGAGCAACGTTAAATTGTTGGTTCATTTTTTTTAATTTGATACCTTGTACTGATCTTAAAAGATCCTGAAATTTTTGGAATGGTGTTTTTTTTTCTTTCAAAAGTATGAATTTTTGAACTACCTAAATTACATTATGAAAATGAAATTTAAAAAAATCGATTTTTCGAAAATCCTGACTGCGCACAACACCTTAATTGGACCCCGGGCTCTTCCGGCTCTTCCTTCCTCCGTTCTTCTCTCTGCATCTGTCTCGACAAGACATACCTCCATCTTCCTTGACATTGCGTTTCTACATTCGCATTCGGTGAGATTTCATGCTGCTGCTACGAGCTTACCGTACGATGGTGGAAAGCTTTGCCTCGCGTTCGACGCGAAGCTCACGTATAACGTTTGCGGATATCAATGTTTGCGGTAGTACTAACTGGGAGTGCATATTTGCTCTGCTGATCCAGGTTATATTCCAGTTTGTCGTGGAGGTTGGTCGAAAATACTCTTGGCATGTGCATAGAGACGGCACATAGCCACTGTAAGTACTCTCTTTCTCTTTCCCCCTCGCAAAATCGTCATTGCTTCGCCGTCCCGTTCTTCGCCAGTTTTTTTTCCTTTTGCCACTCTCGATCCAAGAGACTGTTTAGATAGACGTGTGTGCGACGTTTCGCGTGACTTTATCTCTATTTACAACAAGGAGGGACACACAATTCTGGTACCACGACGACCACGTGAACGACCGGTCGAGGGGGAACGCCAAAGAGCTTTTCGACCATCGCCGAGCCCTGTTTGAAGGAATTCATCGTTAACCAACCCTCCCTCGACTCCTTCGAAGTATTCGGATGGTTGCATGCAGTTGCGATAAATACTTGAAATTCCAACTGCACATACAAATGTAGCACGTATACTTTATTTCCACTGCAGTATTCAAAGAGCAAGTAACCTAATTGCACATTTACACGTACCTCGTGAACTTCATTTTTTGTTGGCGAATTCGATAAACGTAAGATACGGATGATTCGCGTCTTGCAATTTCAATCGTTTCATTTTTAAGGATGTTGAGTCCCAAATCGCAAATGATGAGAAAATTCTGAAAATTTGGTATGTTTTTGGATGAATTATTCAAGAGGTCGTGTAAAAATTTCACGACGATTAGGAAGCTCGTTATCGAACAATTAACATTAACAAATTGAATTAAATTAAATGTAGTCTTATGGAAACTGATATAACTTTGCGATAAGCTTTTTTTTGACCTCTCAATTTTTTAATATCTACACTATATTGAAAGCAACGCAAACAAAACGAAGTTTATTGATAAACATTTTTTTTATTTGTTTAAAAAATTGTTCTTAACAAAATATTAATATCTTAATAACGAGCTTTCGAATTGTCGTGGAATTCTTACACGACCTCTTAAATACTTCATACAAAAACGTACCAAATTTTCAGAATCTTCTCATCATTTTTCATTTTAACCCTTAAGGAGGTTGAAGTAATGATGATGGAATTCTGAAAATTTAATATATTTTTACATGAAGTATTCAGGAGGTCGTGTAAAAATTTCACGACGATTAAGAAGCTATTTATTGAACAATTAACATTAAAAGATTTCATAGGGACTCAACATCCTTAAGAAAAATTATTCATGAGAATGTGCGTTGCCCAAATTGTTGCAGCATCTGACGGAGCTCCGCGATAATTTTATGGGGTAACAGCTTGAGATTACCTTATTCCTCTTGAATTTTTTGCTTATGATTATCTCAATAAACTTGAATAAAAAAAATCAAAAATCAAAGTAAAAAAAATTTGTCCCATAAGAATTTGGAATGCTCCTAAAAGAATTTAACAAAAAATTGTTAAAAAAAAAAAGATTTTTCAATGTTCGTGACTAGGCATAACTCCTTAATAAAATAAAGAAGGCCATAGAATGGTAACTTTTTAAATTAGAATGTCAGAATGTTTTTGCATTAGTTCTTGAAAGTTTCCAATAAAAAATTACATGTTACCAAATTGGAGAAATTTCTGTATTCGGCACTTATGATGTTGAAGTTTCCATCGTTGCAATACAACGAAAATAATTTTTTTTTATTCATTTTTTATGACATTTACGTTTTGCATGTGCATTCAAAATCCTCAATCCTCAACCCTTAAATGGTAACGTGTGTTTTTCGGCACCTTAAATGGTAATGGGGCCTGACGCTCGCGCCTGGCGCTTTAAAAAGTGCTCTAAAGAGCTCTAAAAAAATTCCGCAAAATTCATGAAATCTCATCAACTATCTAGAATAAGGACCAATCACTATATTGCTGATCTGATCATTTGTTTAAATAATATAATCATAAAAACAAAGGAAAACGTGAAGAATGCACCATTTTGTTCAAAAAATCATAACTTTGGATGTAATTAATATTTTTTTAAATTTCAAATGGGAAATTAGAGCTTAGGAATCGAACTTTGAGGAAAAAAATATTAAGATTTTGTATGAATAAAAGGAATGCTTAAGTTTTCAGCATGAAAATCGAGTTTTTTCAATGTACATAAAGAGGTTCAATTTCAATTAAAGTAGACATCGTACTTATTTTGTACTCAATTTTATTAATCAGAATGACATCAATTATCAAAGTTCACTCAAAAATGAAAGGAATATAAAAATGAAAAATGATGACGATGCTGAGGCCAAATTACAATGCACAATCAAGGGGCAGTACCATAACTGGGTTCTTTATATCTCTATTCTTAAATAACTCTATGTGTAATTTCTCTACTCCGACAGAACTCTATTCTTAAATATCTCTAATCTTTAGTCGTGCCTGAACTCTATTCTTCATTTCTCTATTCTTAAATAAGTCTATGTTCAAAAATCTGTTGTCCGACAAATCTCTAATCGTAAATATGTCCATTCTTAAATAACTCTGTAGTTAATTAACTGTGTTCTCATAAAACTCTATTCTTAAATATTTATTCTCGAAAATGAGTCTACTCCTAAATATCTCAATTCGGAAATAACTCTACTCCTAAAATTTCGTATCGTAAAATTTCTATTCCAATAAATCTCTACAGATGAATAGATTGATTTGATATTTGATTCCTTCCGTCAAGAATTATAAACAATAAATCTCTGGTACACCCGACGAAATTTTGCAATAATATCACTGTTGGATGTTCAAAACAATCCACTGATTACTGGCAAAATACACATTTTTAAAAATTAAATCAACAGTCATTTGTATTGTTACATGTATCCATTACATTATCATTTTCCATCCATTCTATTAAACTATTTTTTAATTATATGTAGCCTGTTACTTTTAGTATATCTTGATCAGTTTTGATTCTTAATAAATTCGAGAAAATCTCTATGGCGAAATATCTCTATTCTTACAGATCTCTATTCCGACAGATCTCTATTCTGACATATCTCTACTCCGAAATATCTCTCCGTCACTTATCTGTTCCGGAATATGTCTCTATTAGTCGTACCAAAACAATTGAAAGATATGTCAGAATAGAGATCTGTCGGAATAGAGATCTGTAAGAATAGAGATATTTCACCATAGAGATTTTCTCGAATTTATTAAGAATAGAGATTTATTGGAATAGAAATTTTACGATGCGACATATTTAGGAGTAGAGTTATTTCCGAATTGAGATATTTAGGAGTAGACTTATTTTCGAGAATAAATATTCAAGAATAGAGTTTTATGAATGCACAGTTAATTAACCACAGAGTTATTTAAGAATGGACATATTTACGATTAGAGATATGTCGGACAACAGATTTTTTAACATAGACTTATTTAAGAATAGAGAAATGAAGATTATTGTTGAGGCACGACTGAAGATTAGAGATATTTAAGAATAGAATTCTGTCGGAGTAGAGAAATTACACATAGAGTTATTTAAGAATAGAGATATAAAGAACCAAGTTATGGTACTGCCCAATCAAGGCATAACTCGCACCTCTGTTCTAATTAAAACATAATAAAATTCAAATTTCCATTAAAATTCGCGTTAAAAAACCTTTTGGTTAACTTTCAATCAATTTGTAGTCGATAAACATCAACACTTGCAGGAAAACAATCAGAAATGCGAATTTCTATTAAAATTTAGGTTAAGAAACTCTCTGGTAAGTTTAATTTATCGATTCATAATAAAAAAAAACATTGATTCATGATTTAAAAAAAACAAAATTTGAAAAAAAAAATTTACAGTATAGATTGGGTCTGCCCCCCACCCTTCTCCTTAAGCTAGCAACAGGAGGCAGTTTGGGCGAGGCACGAACGCCCCCCCCCCTCGTTACCATCGCCAAGAGTTAATAGAAGTACAAAAATAAGTTTTAATGATTTTCAATTAAACATTTCTCAGCAAGAATGGAATTTTATTGATAAATTGCCAATTGCCGTTACATTTCAAAGATGCAAACTTGAGAATCATACAGACATGTCATCCCAACGTCAGGATAAACCTCTCCACGATGATTCAAATGATTTGTAAATTTTTTCAATTACTTCGTTCTCACGTTAATCTCGACTGATCTAATTATTTATTAACGCGAATCAATGTAAGACGTGGCGGTGGATGTAATACGGCGGGCTTGTAATACACGCATCGCGAGTGCTCGAAAATTATCGTTATTAACGCTATTATTAAACGCCCGAAGCCCTCTGTGCGCCCCTGGAGCCATTAGCGGTGAGTTGGAGTGGCAACGGCAAAGGATTCGCTTGCGGTGAGCATAATTTCAATGAGAAACGATGGGGATGGGAGGGAATGAGAGAGAGATAGAGAGCAGAAAGCAAGAGATACAGAGGGTGGGAGAGCTCGTTGGAACACCTCCTTAACTGTTGCAATAATAGTAGTTTGCGGTGGTGGACGGCGGTTCCTGCTGCTTGGATGCACTTGCTATGTTAGTCAGTGGGCAACGAGCGAAGAAGAGAAAAGCCCAGGCTGATGGGAGCGCGAGAGGGCGAAGGGGATGAAAGGGGGATGAAAAGTGGTTGGGGGCTTTTCTCATGAAGGAACGAGATGCTTCCACTGTTAGCCAGAGATGTTGGCTCAACGTGGTTTCGCCTACTACAGGGATGGATGAATGGGTCGAAACCCTGCGAAAGTGAGACGCAAGACAGCCGAGGGTGAAATCTCGCGTTACGTGGGCAAAAACCACGAAAATTTGAGGGAACAGTTTTGTGGCTCGAATAAATAGTCGGAAGTTCAATGCTAAAATTATATCACGTGGTGGCTCCGAACGCTTAAGGCTCAAGGCTCTTCAAGAGACAAACGTGCAGGTACGAACATTTTGCCGAACAGAGCTGAAATAAAATCGTCAGCTGAATAGCTAGAAGAGTCACCATTTCATCGACTAGCTTTGCCATTCTTTGGCGTCGCGTTTTTTTTAACTCACTGTATAAAAGCCGTAACCTCTCGTGTTGAAAGTGCCGCAGACGCTTGAAGATGTGGTGTGGAAAATATATGTATATAAAAGCCTCGTCACTTTACGATTATAGCTCGTATAGTCGCGCGACGTAAGCTTTCACAGTGAAGGGCGAGTGAAAGCCGAAAGGAAAGGAGTAGGAGAGGAAAAAAAAGCTTCGAGCTTACCGACAGGGCACGAAGCGTTCTCTGTTTACCAGATAGCGCAACGGGGATATTTTTGGTGGTCTGGCAGGGTAAGGTTGCCAAATGCAAAGAAGCAATGGCCCTAACAAACGAACTGGCGTCCTTCTGGATCCTGTTCTCCTTGCTCTTTTTCGCCTCTTCCCCAGGCAGTCCTTCCTCCTAGAGCTCTGTTTTTCTTCCAGCTTCCCTAGGTTTTATTATGCTCAATTCTACATTTTATAATAACCTGAACTAACAAAAATCGTTAACCACAAGAATTCAAACCTCAACTAAAGAACGTGATCACTGACATTTGATACAACTTTACAATTTAAATGGTTGTGTTTACTATATTTTAGTTGGGGTTGCCATAAGCCATAAGGGGTTGGGTTTAAAAGTGGTCGATGTGACATGGAATGCCCCTTATGGTGAAAATGTAGCCATAGGACTGAATTCCGGTAAGGTAAATGTCCCAATTATTGAACAGGTCCCAATTATTGAACACTATCTTGTATTTTTATTGTTTCTCATTCACCTGCATGTATTTACTTATTTATAAAAATTTCATTACATGGAACTTTTAGCAATCGAAATGTTACCTTACTTGTGCAAAAAAAGCTTTAATTAATAGAGAAACAAATTATTTAATCAGCAACGGTGACCCGATTTGACGTCTCGTGGTAACTGCTTATTGGTTTTGCCAAGACCCGCCGCTTCACGCGTAAGGGCATAAAAAATTTAAAAACTGTCGCATCTCAAAAAGTAAAGGCGTTTCAGGTTCCTCAGAAAATTTCTTACAAATAACAATTTTTAAAGAAAATTTTTAATTAATTATTTGTTGACAAATACGGTGTTCGATCATTGGGACATAGAAAATGCAGTGTTTCCCAATTATTGAACACTCGAATTCTCCAAGATGGCGTCATTAAACCCATCAAAACATCGAGACAGTTAACGTGTGACAGATCGTGTGAATCAGATTTATTCAAACAAAAACTGTCAGATCCTGAATAAACTTACCTTGATTCTTTTAATAATAACTCTAAGATTGTAAAATATATTTTTTATTTGTATTTTCGTGCAATAAACATAAAAAGAAAAGTAAAAAGAGAATATAACCTAAATGCAACCTAAAAATACGAATGTAATGTTCAATATTTTTTGCTCTCCGATATTTCAGTCGAAAAACAGGACAGCTGCGACAAAATCAAACAAAAACGGAACATAAAAACGAGGAAGCTGAAAATAAAAATAAAATAAAGTTCGAGTTGAAAAGCAAAAATAAACCAATATGCGAATGAACCAAAAACCTGTCAAAAGAGACTGAATATATATTTTTGTATTTTCACATGATTAATAAAATATTATTTAAGTGTTTGATTTTGCTTTTATTTCTCAATATTGTACCCAAAATAATATTTTCAGAACGGAAAAAGAATTCTCGAGAGTGTTCAATAACTGGGACATGCCTGTTCAATATTAGGGACATAGGCACTTCCAGTGTTCAATAATTGGGACATTTACGTGCTTCACATTGTTATTCTTTTTTTTCATTTGCAATCATTTAAAAATAATTTAAAGGGTGATTTTTCGAAAGTAAAAATATCAAAGTATCATTTAAACATGAAAGCGATGATTTTTTTTCTTGATTTTATATTTTTTTCTCGCCGAATTCAATCCCCAGATCTTTAGCTGTTCAATAATTGGGACATTTACCTTAGAGTTGTTTTCAGAACTATGTTTTCTAGGACTATTTTCAATATATCATATTCGGCAGAGTTGTGGATTGTAGAGATGTCCGTCGGTAGAGTTTCCATCGGTAGAGATGGAAATGAGTCGAATTGCCTCCTAAGCGTTATTGTCCGTCGACAATGTTGCACGTGATGTTATTTAGCATCTGACTGGACAGTTGCTCTAGTGTGAGCCTGACCTATCTTGCGAGAGTTTCAAACGACGCAAAATCCCCTCGGAATCGGCAGATGTCGCGCACGAACAAACACGCATGGTCGGACCTGTCACTCTATCAATATATCGGTGACAGGTCTGATTAGCGGGAATTGGCATTGGCCGGCACACACCCTTTTCATTGGTATACCCTATTTTGTCTCGCACACCGAGACTCGCAGATATGCGTCCCCAAGCTCAATAAACACAACCCCTTTTCCCTGCTTCATCGATATTCTATGTACGAATGCATATTGGAATGAACGCCTAAAAATTATGATTGCTTCGAATTTCAAACCAAAATAGAAGAGGCTGGAGCACAACGACCCCCTCAAAAATTTGGTAAGAAACAAATTTTTGGTTTCCTGTCAAATTATCATAAATTTGATGTATTTTTAGGCTGATCTTCGATCAGAATTTTTTTTCTTCAAATTATGATGAATTTAATGTAATCATCAATTTTAAGGCCGATGCACTACATCCGGAGTAAAATGAACCATAAAAAAAAAATTGAAAAAAATTTATTGTCAACAAAATTGAAAATTTTTCAACAGAAGACAAAAAATTATCTATTATCTAAAGATTAATTTTTTTTTTGAATCTAAATATTTTTTTATGTTAAACAAATAAACAATATTATTAATTATGATTTGTGGAAAACTAGATTTGAAGATAGAGAAAAAAACAATGTTTTCATTTTTTCGAGGGGAGACGTGCGCCAGAATTTTTTTTTTTTGAGTTTCGGCAAAATGTCGGTCAATTCGTTCAAGATAGAACAAAAGTAAACTGATTTTATGGTTAAAAGTCACAAAAAGTATTAACCAGCTTAGCTGCCTTTTATAGACGAAGAATTTAAAAAAATTATGAGGAAAAGAATTATTCAAAAATGATTGGTCGAATAAACAACAAAAAACGATTTTTGAAACTATTCCAATTATTTTTGCAAGTAGATAAGGCGAGAGAATTTTTTTCTCGAACATAAGCAATTGATTTTTCATCCGAAACGCGTTGAATTGCGATTTCATCGCAAAAAACAATTATCTGCGAACAATGCTGATAATTTATATTTATAACACGACAAATATCGGAAAATACATTACAATGCACCGATTTCTAAAGGCTCATTATAAGAGCGCGATTTCCAATATTGTGTTTTAATGGTTATCAGCGAAATTCATTTACGAAAATTATATCTCAAAGCTACAAATAGCCCAATCACCGATCCAATAAATTTGCCATTAATTGGAAATAAATTTAACTTCATGTGTCCAAGTTCGAGATGAAAAAAAAAATGAATAAATAAAACGTTCAAGCATATTTTATATTTCATCGTATATTTTCCATTAGAGGAGTTAAAGTAGCGTGTTACAGTGTAATCCCGAATTTCCGTGCACTTTACGCCCGGAACGTTATCGCGAATTTATTACAATTCACCCTGTATCACAGGACCGTGCGAAGTTTACTATTGTACGTGTTATAGATATATGTACGAGAATTGCCAGTACATAATCACGATCATACAAAACGTTCGCGCTAATGCCACTATAAAATTACCCACGCTACATTGGCCCCCTCGTTACTGATGGACGGGGGGAGGGGGGAAGGGAGCGAGGGGGTGGGGGATGGTCGGGTTGAGCCTGCTGTCCCTTCACGGTACTTATTTTAATGCCGAAATAATGAAGCAAGGCCGCTGCATTCAAATGGCAGCAGAGGCAAAATGGTGGCGGGGGTTGAATTCGTACCAACATTGTACACATTGCCAGTAACGAAACAGTAAAAGCGCGTAATTGAACGCGGGGAGGCAAAAGCCTCGTGTGTCACCCCCGTGTGCACCTATTAGTCACGTAATACGAGAAATATCCTACGAGTATTGGAATTCCGCACGAGAATGAGAGAAAATGACACAATGGCCAGTCCGATGATTACTTTAGGCTTTTTTTTTTAACAAGACCCCGAGGATTAGGTTTACAATGACAAGATTTTTCATTGGTACTGAAGAAAAGCTACAGTTTAATTCAACTCTCGTGAAATTCTACTCCTTTTTCTAATCTGTGAAAGGCGCATATGTTGAAATTTTGTTTTCAAAAAATTTTTAGGCCTCAGGCCACTCTACAGAACCAAAAAAGATTATGCTCAAGTTTGCATCGTTTTAAGGATGTTGAGTCCCAAATCGCAAATGATGAGAAAATTCTGAAAATTTGGTATCTTTTTGGATGAATTATTCAAGAGGTCGTGCAAAAATTTCACGACGATTAGGAAGCTCGTTATCGAACAATTAACATTAACAAATTAAATTAAATTAAATGCAGTCTTATGGAAACTGATATAACTTTGCGATATGTTTTTTTTTGACCTCTCAATTTGTTAATATCTACACTATATTGAAAGCAGCGGAAACAAAACAAAGTTTATTGATAAATATTTTTTTTATTTGTTAAAAAAATTGTTCTTAACAAAATTTTAACATTTTGATAACGAGCTTCACGATCGTCGTGAAATTTTTACACGACCTCTTAATCCATTAACGCCGAAGCGTCCCGATTTTTTACCAAACTTTCAACGCGATTATTTTTTATGTTATCGGCGTTGAAAAAATGATGTTTTCAGATATATTGACGTAGAATTTTATGCTCTTTCAGAACACTGGCTTAAAATTCCGACTAGACATAAAGAAAAAAAAATATGGCCGATTCAAACGTGAAAAACGGGAACATTTTTGAAAAAAACTTTTTTTTATATTTTTTTTGCAATGTTACCGCAAAGAATTCATACTGTAACCATGATCAGGGATGATCACGATAGTTAAAATTTAACAGGAAATTTTTATGTAATCATTGAATCACTCCTTCTTACAATATGACGGCAAGAACGTAAATATGCTACAAAAATAAGCTAATTTTTTTTTTCGGAAACAAATTATCTAGGAACAAGAATATCTTAGAATTGGTCAAAGAATACCCTCAAATTTTTTAAGAAAAAAAAATTTGGCAATTTTAATTTTTTTGATATTTTGGAAAACCAAAAATCATCTCAAAAAATTTTAAAAAAATTTGAGGATATTTTTTGACCAATTGTAAATATTGTTGTGCTTACATAATTTGAGCTAAGCTCAATAGTTTCCGCAAAAAAAAAAATTAGCTTATGTTTTTGTAGAATATTTACGTTCTTGCCGCTATATTGTAAAAACGAGTGGTTCAATGATCACATGAAAATTCCCTGTTAAACTTTAACTATCGTGATCACCCCTGATCATGATTACAGTATGAATTCTTTCCGGTAACATTGCAAAAAAAAAAAAATACAAAAAAAGTTTTTTTTCAAAAATGTTCACGTTTTTCACGTTTGAATCGGCCGTATTTTTTTTCTTTATGTCTAATCGTAATTTTGAGCCAATATTCTGAAAGAGCATAACATTCTACGTCGATATATCTGAAAACAACATTTTTTTCAACGCCGATAACATAAGAAATAATCGCGTTGAAAGTTTGTTAAAAAATCGGGTTAATGGGTTTTAAATACTTCATACAAAAACATACCAAATTTTCAGAATTTTCTCATCATTTTTCATTTTAACCCTTAAGGAGGTTTAATTAATAATGATAGAATTCTGAAAATTTAATATGTTTTTACATGAAGTATTCAGGAGGTCGTGTAAAAATTTCACGACGATTAAGAAGCTATTTATTGAACAATTAACATTAAAAGATTTCATAGGGACTCAACATCCTTCGCAACGGTAGTAGTTTATTTTTGATAAGATTCATTTTTCCAGAGGAATTTTCGGAGTGAAAAATCATTAAAATGTATTTTGAGGTCTCTATTAAGGACTTAGAATTTTTTATGCACAAGCAAAATGTAAATTTCATTGAAAATGAATTATTTTCGTTGCATTGCAGCGATGCAAACTTCAACATTATTCGTTGATGATATATTTCTATCGTAATGTATATATTTGTTGCTTTGCCTAGCCAATATCTTGTTCTTGTTTCTGTTATATTTCTACGGAAAAAAAAATCTCCCCACATCGGATAATGATGTTGAAGTTTGCATCGTTGTAAATAATTGTTTTTAATTTATTTTGGATGGGATTTACGTTTCGCATGTGCATTTAAAATCCTACATCCTTTATAGAGGTACAAAAATAAATTTTAATGATCCTCAATATGAAAATTTCTTAGAAAGAACCGAATTTTATTGATAAATTGCCAATTGCCGTTGCATTTCAACGATGCAAACTTCAGAATCATAAAAAAAAAGCATACTTCGTGATTTTTTTTTCAGCGAAACCATAAAATAAAACGGCTTTACAAGAAAAGTATTTTATTATACATCTAATTGGCAATACAACATTATTTTTTCATGGCAATATATGTCAAAATGGCGACGTTGCAGCATTTTTCCGATGACGGAAAACTCCTCTAATTTTTGAGTCATAATGAAACACCAATGTTTTTTCGATTATATATAAGAATAGCTATAGAAGTACATAGGATTTTTTTGATATGTTGTTTTTTGTAAAAATGGTGCATTTATAATTCAAAAAGTATAAAATGCCATGAGAAAATCGCCAGGAAATTGTTTATAAAAAGGAACTATGCAATATAACGAAAAAATCTTACCTAGTGCTTCAGAGAACGTTATTTTGAACGTACAGTTGAAATTTAAAATGAATCGGTTGAAATTTGTTTGAGTTAAGAGTTTGGCCGACATGAAAAATGTAGTTACGAGATAAACGCGTTTGAAGTTTGTAAAAAACTCGCTGCGGATGAAGAGGGGTCGCCCTAGAATACGAAAATCGAGTACTTGGAGATTTTTCATACACATAACCTTTTGGAATATAATTCTATACATACTAAGCTACTTTTTGAACAAAAAAAATTGATTTTTTCAAAATCCTAGAGTAGCCTAACCCTTTAATGCTAACTGGTTGTCCAAAACTTTGGAGAATCATGCTGATAAAAAAAATTGTATCCCCTTAAGCATTTTGTACAATAAATGCTGCAGTTACTTACTAATGAACTTTGCGAAAAGTGAAATTGAAATTTTGTGATATCAAGGTTTTTCCAGTAAGTATAAGCTTTCCAAAATAACGTGGCGGCACAAAAAAATTGATTGTTTATAAAATGGTTCGATTATGACTGTCACTTGGTGTTTAAATGTATCAGAAATAATATTCTTATCACAGTGATAAAGGTACACCAAGTTGATCTCACATTAAGGGGTCCAATTGAGGGTCGAAAAAAAAAAATCCGAATTCTTGGGAACATTTTTGTGAGCAAATCTGTAAAGATTTTTCGATGCATTCATTTGGATTTTTAAGAGCATATTTCCAAGCATATTTTGTATTTTCTGTATACAAGATTTTCCACAAATATCGTAGATATAATAAGTATAAAAAATGCATCTCAAAAAAATGTTGTGTTCAAAGACTGCTTCTTCAAGACAGAAACTAGACTCATGAAGGACTTTTTGCAAACAAAAAAAACAAGAAGCCTTGTTGGCTTCTCGTTTTTTTTTTAGTTTCTAGAATATCGAGTAGTGCGCAAAAAAATCACTCGATCAGCTGATTGTTTCTGAAACAACTCACTGGAATACTCCCAAGAATTAATCAGACTGGACCTTCGCGCCCCTGTGTTTCCATTTCCTCGGTAGATTTATTTTCGTTGTATCTTCTTTTTCGCGACATAAAAAATAAACGCGCTACGTGGTGAGCGAATAGAGCAGAATGAAAGATAGAATGGCGTTTGCGAGCCGTGAGAGAAATGATGAAAAATAAGTTTTTCGCACTTGTCCGAGTGTCGGTATGTATAAGAGGAAGAAGAGGATGAAAAAAAAGGAAATATCGGTGAAGAAAAGAAATTCGAGGGTCGAATACCATAAGATGAAGGTAAAATGTGCTCTAGGGTCGCTATGGGTGTTAGTGTACAATGTATATGGGGCAGTCCATGTCAAATCAACCACTTTTTAACCCGACCCCTTTCGATTTGGCTAAAATTTTGTTTTCCTTCTCTCCCCCATTAAAAACATTTTTCAGGACATTTTCAAATTTTTTTACCCAACCCCAAAAAAGGCTTTTTTTAAAAATGGCTATAACTTCTTCGAAAATTGACTAATTGAACCGTTATTTTTTCGAAATTTTTGTTTCTAAATGTACTTTTCGAAAAAAAAATACAAAAATATTTTAAGATATTAAAATCTATGAAATTTTTCACTTTTTCGAGAAAAGTCGTATTTTTACCGAAGTTTGCCATTAAATTTTTTTTTTATCTCACTCACAAAATACTTTGATCAATTCCGGAAAAAAATGCCACCCAACACGGAGTACCTAGGCCTACTTTTCCTTCTTTTTTTTCACTTAAAAAAAAATCGGAAATTACCACTTTCAATTTTTTCGTTCTTCTCAATTTTTCAAACTCCGAGGTCCTTTATAAATCCTCAAAAATTTCCAGAGTGATATTGAAGGAAATGTCGGCCCACTCCATATTGCGCGGCATTTTTTGCGGAATTGATCAAAGTATTTTTTGAGTGAAAAAAAAAATAAAAATAGCGGACTTCGATAAAAAGATGATTTCTCTCGAAAAAGTAAAAAATTGCATAGATTTTAATATCTTAAATTTTTTTTGTATTTTTTTCGGAAAGTACATTTAAAAACGAAAATTTTGAACAAAAAAACGTCCCAATTAGTCAATTTTTGAAGAAGTAATAGTCAGTTTAAAAAAAAGCCTTTCCTTTTGGGTTGGGTGAAAGAATTTGAAAATTTCCTGAGAAATGTTTTTAATGGGGTAGAAAAGGAACTTCAGCCAAACTTCAGCCAAATCGAAAGGGGTCGGGTTTAAAAGTAGTTGATTTGACATGGAATGCCCCATACGTATTGTTTTATATACGTTCGTAGTGGGCGAGACCCTCTGCGGGCGCCAGTGGAGAATGGCAAAGAAAGCAATGAGCATCGGGGGAAATCTTCCGAAATAAGGAGAGGCGAAAAGGCCGGATGACGTCGAAGGAGCGCGAACAAGAGGGACGACGAGCAGAGAGAGGATGAGATGAAGGGATTTGATGAAGAAGGTGAACGCATTCGGTCGGACGATGGTCGGTCCTCGAGTAGCTTCCGGGTTTTGGGCGTTATCTACAACGTCGAACTTTCCGTACGAGGGAGCATCAATGTAGAGGGAAGAAAGTAGATAAGGGCAAAATCGAAGAGGTTCGATGCTTCTACCTATTTCGCCTTCGAGTGGTCCGTTTTTTCTCATTCTTCTCAATCTTTACCTCCGGTCTTTATTCCCTTACATTTAGCCACGATCCTTGAAACTCTCCGGCTCTTAACACAAAATGAACACACTTTCGTTGTGACTTCCGGTTTCCCACCAAAATTTACCATTGCTGAGCTGAATTTTGAACGATATGTATGATGTGTCAAAAATGCACTCAGAAAAAAGATCTAGTACATTTAACTAAATCCTAGTCAAGCCAAATAAATTTTTTTAGTTGTAGGCTGGCCAAATACAACTCTATTCATGTAAACGAATTTTTATTTTGAATAACCTAATAGGAAAATATATTGCGATCTAATAAATTTTTATTTAATATTAATAAATATTATTTCAAACTGAACAAATATGTATTTAAATGAAATAATTCTTTTTTAATATTTACACAATATATATTTTTAAACATTTCAATCTTTGAATGTATAGCTACACATATGAAGTCTACAATTTCGTAAAGCTTCCTCTTTTCTTTAACAGAAGGTAAAAGAAAAAAGACCCTTTTTTGTGGGAATCCCTTTCAAGGATTCGACCATCTTGCGTTTCGCCGCAATGTTCAATGTATTAGATATCCATACTGAAAAATAAGGACATCAAACATAGACGAGCTTGGAAAGCATATAGGCGTCGAGAGGCAGGTTCGCTTGTGCGAGAGGTAGCCACCTGGCGGATTTTTGGGGTACTGACGAATCTGCAGATATGATCGGATGAGATTACGGGTGAATAGGTATTTAGTAACATCGAATAGAATTTTCCTTCAACGCCTGTTTCTCGATGACAGGGAATTCAAATAAATAAATATAGTGGTAGTAAATATCGCTCAAAATTAGATGGAAAGAAAATTTTCTTTAAAGTAACTAAAAAATAATCAAATAAACGATTATAGTACCTACGACTAGATCTTTTTTCTGGGTGTGTTTGACATTTTTGTTCTTCTTTCGTTTATTTTTCAAAAGGGGCACTTGTAACTTTATTCTTGAACTATACCCACGGGAGATTGCGATCGACACAACGGGGAGCAATCGAGGGCTGTATGGATACACCGGTATACTCTGTTACGTCAGCGAACAACATCCACGTGCTGAAATTCAATGGCTTGATTTACGCTGCTCGTAAGTCAACTCGCAGGGGCGGGAATGACTGCGGCATAAACAGTAAAAAAATCAGTTCCGAAGCTTGAAATGTAAAGGGTGTTTTAGAAAAAGGTATAATACGTTGTGACACTCGACGAACGAATGAGCTTTTAATTTTTCGATCGATTATCGACCCAAAAAGTTCACTAAGGTCTACTTTAGAAAGCCAAAAACCGAGCAAAATTTTAAGATTTTTTTTCTCATTTGCTTCATCAGATATAGCTATAAAACTGTTTTTGCAACATTGTTGCATCCTTCGAAAATACAAAAAAAAAATCTATTTATTTTAATTCTTTGAATAATTTATAGAAGCCGCCGAAATCGAAAATGTCTTCTGCCATGGTCGACAGTTAATCTCAGGATTAGCAAGTCTGAAACAAAAAAATAAAAAAGCATTTTAAAGAGGAAGGTTTCTTACACAACAATTTACCACCGTTAATGAAAAATCAATTAAAACAAAAATCGGCGCATGTTTTAAATGAATAAGAACCATTAAATTTCCGCAATTTTTTTTAAAATCGATTTTTCATTAATAGTGGTAAATTGTTGTGCAACAAACCTTCCTCTTTAAGATGCTTTCTTATTTTTTTGTTTTAGACTTGCCAATCCTGAGATTAACTGTCGGCCATGGGACTAAACATTTTCGGAGACTTGACTTTGGCGTCTTCTATAAATTATTCAAAGAATCAAAATAAAAAATGAAAATATTTTTTTTGGTACTTTCAAAGGGTAAATGAATGTTGTATAAAAAATTTTATAACCATATCTGATGAAGGAGCTGAGAAAAAAATCTTGATCTGCTTTTTTTGGCCGTCCTCAGTGGACTAGTACCTTAAAGGGTTAGGCCACTCAAGGATTTTCAAAAAATCGATTTTTTGTTTGTTAAAAAGATAGCTAAGCATGTATAGAATTATGTTTCCAAAGGTTATGGCCGTGAAAAATCCCTAAGTACTCGATTTTTGTATTTTAGTGCAACTCCTCGTCATCCGCGGCGAGCTTTCCATAAACTTTAAACGCGTTTATCTCAGAACTACATTTTTCAAGTCGGCCGAACTCATAACCCAAACAAATTCCAACCGGTTCATTTGAAATTTCAACTGTACATTCAAAATAACGTTCTCTAAAGCACTACGGAAGATTTTTTAATTATATTGCAGAGTTATTTTTTTATAAACAATTTCCTGACGATTTGCTCATGTTTATATTTTTTTTATTTAGAAATGCGCCATTTTTACAAAAAACAATATATCAAAAAAATCCCACGTACTTCTATAGCTATTCTTATTTATAATAAAAAAAGCTGTAGTGTCTCATCATGACTCAAAAATCATAGAAGCTGTTGGTTCGGCCGTTGACCTTCCAGAAATAAAGGCGTCATCGGAAAAACGCTGCTCGGTTGCCGTTTTGACATATATCGCCATGAAAAAATAATTTTGTACTGCCAATTAGATGTATAATAAAACATTTTTTTGTAAATCCGATTTATTTTATGGTTTCGCTGAAGAAAATCACGAAATATGCTCTTTTTTGCTCTTGTAGAGTGACCTAACCCCTTAAGAATAATAGAACATTTTTCTCTAACCACGGACATGCTGTTTTTTGAAATTCAAATTTTCAAGGAACCTCAGATTTATTTGCGAAATCATCGTACAATTAGCTTACTTTATTTTGCCAACAGCTTGTAAGAAAATTTTCCAATTCTTTTTTCGATTTTTTTTCAGTCAATAGATCTACTGTATGCGAAATACCCCATATATATCGTGGACATACGAAGTACCAGTAGATTCTATGGTGGATGTGGGGGCAAGCACAGCATGTATCCCCTCCACCTTTACAACCCGCTGGAGGATGCTGTGTCCTCTAATATTTCTCTCCTCTTGCCTTCTTCGCTGTTGCAAGCAATATATCCCCTATACAATCCCGTTTGCCGGGAGATTTTTTTTTTTTACGGTCGCTATTGCTCGCGAGGTCATAAATGGAAAAACTAATTGCTTGCGCGGGCAGTTGTAAAATAAAATAAAAATAACGAAATTGGCTGGAAGAAGATGAGAATGATTCGTCGGTTTTTTTTCGAGCTCTCAAGCGGGAGGAATATTGTGCCGGTGATTTTTGAAGTTCTCTATATCGTTCGATTGATCCTTTGATAATTATTATTACTCATTGAAATCATGAAAATGCGATATTTCAAGGAAAATACGGTCGTGTCGTCACCCAAGCCTCTTTGCCCAAGAGTGCAGCAATCCAAGCTGGAGAAGCTTGGAATAAGTTTGGAGAAAATCGATTTGGTAATTTCGGCCTGTTGTTTATTTATATTGAAATTATTCGTGCAGCGTCGCATTGCAATGTATATATACGTATATATATATTTTTATGACAAGAATGGCAGGGGTGCCAGCGTTTCAGAGGGTCAAAAATAGTAGAATAGTGACTCATCTTTCATAGAAATAGTGACATAATAGTGACTTTCTCGTCTAAATAAGTTATAGGCATTCAAGGTTGTTTAGAAGCTATGAAACCTTTGAATGTTAATTGTTCAATAAATAGCTTCTTAATCGTAGTGAAATTTTTACACGACCTCCTGAATACTTCCTGTAAGAACATACCAAATTTTCATAATTCTATCATCATTACTTCAACCTCCTTAAAGGCTAAAATAAAAAATGATGAGAAAATTCTGAAAATTTAGTATATTTTTGTATGAGGTGTTTAAGAGGTCGTGTAAAAATTTCACGACGATTAGGAAGCTCGTTATTAAGAAATTCACGTTTTGTTAAAAACAATTTTTTAAATAAATAAAAAAAATATTTATCAATAAACTTCGTTTTCTTTCCGTTGCTTTCAGTATATTGTGGATATTAAAAAATTGAGAGGTAAAAAAAAAATTTATCGCAAAGTTACATCAGTTTCCATAAGACTACATTTAATTTTATTTAATTTGTTAATCTTAATTATTCGATAACGAGCTTCCAAATCGTCGTGAAATTTTTACACGGCCTCTTAAATACTTCATTGAAAAACGTACCAAATTTTCAGAATTTTCTCATTAAACGTGATTTGCTTCTAAACAACCTTAAAATCTTGCGATTATGAGGTTTTTTAAAATAAGGCTAAAATTGAGAAAAAATGTTTTTGATGAAGATTCATAAAAATTTGATTTTTTGAAAATACTATTGGTAGATTCGTATTTAGGAGGACAAAATACATCGATCTAAGGTTTGGAAAAAAAATTTAGAATTTTTTTTTTGTATTTTGGCAAAAATTGAATCTGTCCACTCAAATAGGTATAATTTTTTTTCCAAGTCAAAATTTTGGCTCTAAACTGCGCTCATTTTCTTTGTAATCGTTGAAGCTTCAAAATCCCGCTTTGGTCATCCGGTTCTGACAACTTTTCGATTTTTGGCAGATTTTTAAAGTTCGACAGTCGATTTTTGTCAATTTTTCAAGGCATACCCTTTCCGTTTTTGTCGGCCATTTTCAAACTGCTGTCATTTCTACAAAAATTAATTTATAAGAATGAACCAAGCGGCAATCCCTAAGTTTGGTGACAAAAGGCTTATGTACGAACAAGAAATTTCCGAATCGGTCAAAACGATCGAAAGTTATGAGCGTCTGAAATTTCGCGATTTTGAGTTTTCTCAGAATTGGACTGAAATTGTACAAAAATGTTTTTGATGAAGATTCATAAAAATTGCAATTTTTTGAGAAAACTATTGGTAGATTCGTGTTCAGGGGGACAAAATACATCGATATAAGGTTTGAAAAAAAATGTTATAAATTTTTTTTTTTGCATTTTGGCCAAAATTGAATCTGTCCACTAAAATAGGTGTAATTTTTTTTCTACTTAAAAACTCGGCTCTGGACTTCACTCATTCGCTTCGTAATCGTTGAAGCTTCGAAACGCTGCTTCGTTCATCCGCTTCTGATGATTTTTCGAAATTTGTTCCGATTTAGATTTTTGGCAGATTTTCAAACTTCAACCATAGATTTTTTCAAATTTTTAAAGGCATTCTCGAAAAATTTTGGCTCTGGACTGCGCTCATTCTCTTCGTAATCATTGAAGGTTCAAAGCCCAGCTTTGTTCATCCAATTCTGATGATTTTTCGAAATTTGTCCCCTATTCTAACCGGCACCTATATTTTAACCACTTCTGATCTTTGAAATAATGATAATAGCGACCAAATTTCGAAAATAGTGAGAAAGTGACACGATTTTAAAATAGTTACCAATAGTGACAATAATTACTCACTGGCAGCCCTGAGGAATGGTGGAGAATTTGTTTTATCCACGTCAGATAAATTTCTGAACTTGTTGATTATTCCTTTTGACATAATGCAACGATAAATTTGACCTATTTCACTCTCTTGATGCCTCTTGATACCGAGAACGTTCGTTAACTCGCTGTTCAAGTACGGTTATTTTTATAGCAACGTGCCATGACGAGGGATGATTGTTTTCGTTAAAGGAACTCATTCGACAGCGTGGCCAAAAGTTTCTCGGATAGTGGGCGAACGAGAAATGCGATGGAGAAAGAGTTGGCCCATAAATTGAGCGAAATGAGGCGACGTGCTCATAGAAAAGCAGGAGGGTGATACAAGACTATTTTGTTGCTCGTTTGAGATTTTACGAGACGAAACTATTCCGAGTACTTTTTTTCGTCCGAAGGATTTTGTGGCCCAAAAAATGGGTGAATGTCCAAATCTTTGTTTAGAATTAAAATAAAGACCTTGAACGATAAAACTATGCAATAGAAGAGCGAGCTTTTTCAAAATTCAAGCTCATGCAGACCCCTTAATTCCATGCCCGAAATATGTAAGTTGACAAATGCAGCATCGCGGTAAATTTATTCCAGATACAAAAGTTTTCGATATTTCCAACAAAAAACGCTGACGAAGGCATGAATCCTTATTCTTGAACGACCCCGTAATATACCTATAATGTATCTTCTCTCTCGGAAAGTCGTCGATGCAACCTCCCTATCTTGTTTCCGTTCCAATTTCCAAATGACCCGGATAACTCCGATACTCGCCAGACTAATTCAACCGAGCGTACATTAGATTTGTGGAATTCTGCGAATCGCGTTATTACCGCCTTGGGCCAAAGTACACTTTGCCCCACGTATAAGGAAACCTTAATTGAGACGAACAACTTTTATCCCGCTGTCGTTTAACTCGTAACGAATTTTCTTGCCCGAGGGATGTTTCACTCCGATGGTCGAGGGATGATTCATTCGTTGGGTCTCTGACCGATTAATTGATGAAATAGCGGAAATAGCGAAGTCTCGCGAAAAACAAAAAGCTTCCAGAATAAATGTTACCTCCGTAAAAGAAATTTCTTTTTCAATAAAATGCCATAATCTTGAGTCTTATTCTATACCGCCATCAAGGTCAAAGTTGGCGGAAACAAATTTTGTTTTTTTTTTCATACAGGAGGAATGGAACAGTGCCAAGACCTGTTGAGGACCCTTGAAAGGGACTTTTTGACTCGCTGATGCACGATGAAAAACTTGAAAGAAGATTGAAGAGTAGGGGATGAAAGAGAAGGGTATTTGAAGGCTCGAGTAAAACGCGAAATTTTGGTAATTGCCAGTCGTTTAATTGCGTGGATATAAAGAAAGGCGTCGTTGATCGAATCGACCTTACTCACACCAGTTAATAACCTTTACGGTGCAGACACAAGGCGTCTTAACACCTTCAATGCCCTACGGCCCCTATCGCGTTCGTTCGTTGGTTAAACGGTCGCAGACGTGTCTCAACGACGCTTTAGGATGGTCGTTAGCGTTGATTGGCCTCGAATGGAACGAACGAGGAAACGCTCGGCGTTTCCCTCTCCCTCTGGACTCGACACGAAATTAAGGTAGATTTATCGTCGTTCGCGACGTTATTTCGCGCTTAACGTGACCGAATTGACGCCTCTCTCCTCTTCATTCTTATCGGTGACGACGTGTGTAAAGAGAATAACGGGTGTTGGTATAGGGATTCTCTAATGACGCCGGTGACGTCTAAAATAAGAGATGAGCCAGGAAGTTTGTAATTAAACTTTGAGAACCAACGATGAATCAAACTGTCTCGGATCATTCAAAAGTCAATCAATGAACGAATTTAACACGGAAAAAATGACTTAGCTATATGGTAACGAAAAAATTAGTTGACTCAACCAACTATCTTAGTGCTTTGAGCGCCAGAAGTTAGTTGAATCAACGATTTTTATAAAGTTGCTTCATAAAAGGCCGACCAACTAACTTAGTTCGGTCAACCACGAGTGAAATGATTCTCCATAAACTATTTTGCTCGTGGTTCATTATAATTTTTTTTTATATCTACACAATATTTTTAAACATTTCAATCTTTGAATGTCGCTACACACATGAAGTTTACAATTTCGCAAAGCTTCGTCTTTTCTTTAAGAGAAGATTAAAGAAAGTTGGCTATACAGTGCCTATCAAATTCGTTATACATTCTTCACTTTCTGAATACTATTTTATTAGTTAGACTGACTATTCAAGTCAGTTTTGTTGACTACACCGAGAAAAAGGTTTGGTAAAGTGAAAAAAACTTGGCTTGAATTAACTAAACCCGGCGGTTACGGGTGGCGAACGAAATGTGTAATTCAGTCAACTCAAAACGTGTATCAAAATGGAAACAAAAATTGCATTTCCATAAATACATATATCCTTGACCCAACAGAGTAGAGAATCTGTTCAATTGGAAATTACATCGTTTTGATTCTATATTTGGTAAAATGCACTCAATATGGATTGCATAACCAAATGGATTAGTTGAATGAACAGTTTATAGTTTCTATGGAATTCAGATGTTGTTCACCGGAAAAAAATCCATTCAATATAAAGCTAGAAAATTTCAATTGAAATAACAAAACATTTGATGATATGCAATATTTGTTCAAGCTACGTGGGCTTTTACTTAACTAATTAATCGTGAGATTAAACAGTTGAGTAAAAATTTAACTTATTTATCCTTGCGCCCATAAAGAGCACGAGCGCCACCACAGCGTAATGGTGATCTCATTAAAATATGTAGTCTTTGGTCCATAGAACTACACGACCACAGAGCGCGGGTAATGATCCATCAATTTAAAGTTAATTGATGACTCCGATGCTGGTAATACACTGGTACTTATCGGTGCTCAGTGGCTGTCTCGCTGGCGCGAAAGCGCGCGCCGATCGTCGCCACCTTACGGATCTCGGGCGAAGTGCCGAGATCGTGGTAGTTACTATACGTACTATCGACTAAATGTGTTGTGGCCGCATTGAAATATTAAGTCAAATTTATCAAACAATTTCATCGACTTGGAAGCATTTACTATTCTTTTTAACTGGATGAATAGCTCAAATTAAACTTAGATTTTGTTGATGAGACGAAACATACAGTTAAAACAATTTTATTTACTTCCAGTAAATGACTAAATATTCGATTGAATGAGAAAACAACTTGTTGAATCAATCTCGTTTGAAATCATTTTGATCCAATGTTGTAATTGCGGTGAATGCAGTACACATTCGAAACAACGACACCAGTTTTATTATCTCAACAACGGGGTAATCAAATCAAATATGTGATGATTGATTCAAATGAATTTTCCGTGATAGCAGCTAGGTAGTTGATATTACTAAACCTTTTTTTCGGTGTAGTCGCGTCAACTAACTATGAATAGTAGATGGAACTAATGCTAAGTGGTTATTGTAACGAAACAGATGGTTACAGTAACCAACATATATTCAACTAATAATCAGTTGGTTGTCCCAATCAACCATTTTTTCCGTGAATGGTCGTAAAAATGTTTTCCTATGAAACTGTGACATTAAAATTTTGTACGGTTCGATTTACGAGTTCATTATTCTTTCTGTGGTTCTAGTACATTTTTCTGTCTCTCAAGCCCTCTTCGTGCTTTCCACTCGAGCTTTATCGATTAATTCGCTGTGCTGTGCACGACTGCAAGAATTCTGACTGTGGCTCGTCCAATTTCTCATTCTCTCAGCGTTAATAACTTTTGGCTGTAAACAAATTTCAGGCTGCTCAGTTTTAACATGACGCGGGGTTTATACGACCAGTCAAGAATCTCATCAGCATCCAACCGTCAGGGAAAAACCATATTCGCGTCAATTTGCACGACATGTAGAAAAATTGAAAAGGAAACTGTGCGAAACCGTCCTCAGAGCATTTTTACTTTCAGATGACCTTTTTTCACCTTGAACGAACGACGAAATTTATCGATATATGGAAAACCATATAAATTTGTAACTAACGAGTTAGGGGCCATTCATTAATTACGTAAGGATAATTTTGGCCATTTTCGACCCCCCCCCCCCTTCCCCATGTAAGGACACAAGATTTTTTAGACTCCTCCTCCCCCTTCTTACGTAAGATTTTACTTAGTTTTCCTAAAAAGCATTTAACATAGTTAAATGTCGTTTGAAAAGGGTCAGTTACACTAAAACGTGTTACTATTTGACATAAATAAATTATTTTTATTTTTTTAAAAATAATTATTTAATCTTCGGAAAATGCATATTATAACTAAAGATAAGAGTCTGAACAATCTTAAAGGAAATAAGTCGAAAAGTAAGAGTCAGTTCAGTTCAGATCATCAATCCTTCTCCGGGCTGAATTGTATGCTGTTTCGACCGTTTGAATTGGAATTTTTTAAAAATTAAATGACATAATTGTGTGATATATAGTAGAAAGGAATTTTTTACAAATAATTGAAGGAATATTGATATACGAAAAAAATGTACTATAATTTTCATTTATAAGTTTCGAAATGTGTAAATATCAACACATTTAAGATTTTTTAAACTTAATAAACAATACACAATTTTAACGTAAGAATATGTAAATTAAATTGCACATTAAAAATGGAAAAATAGATCTCATAGTTGCTTCGCCTAATGCTTTGCTCTCAAATGTCCATCACTCTACATTGCAAAACGCACATTCTGTATTGTCGTAAAATATTACGTAAAAATGGTTTTTACCCACCTTCCCCTCGAGGTAAGGTCATGTAGTGATTTTTTAAACCCCCATTAATTAATTAATTGCCCCTTAGAAGAATCGAGAAGAGAAATTCGATAATTTTCAACAATTTTCTGACAAGAGGGATTGCGATAAAAATTATTGCTGGAATATTGATACACAGGAGGGATGTAAAGATTACTGATATGAATGTCAGGTCGCCATTTAACTTGACGTATAGCGTTGAAGCAAGTGGCACACCATCGGAAACGGCAAATTCACTTTGCCACGGTTCACGTTCTTATCCAACCTGACTCTGCAAACTCGGCAAACATTTACTCAGCAATTCTTCCACGATTTCACATCCTGATCTCCGACAGTCAACCTATTCCATCGTTTTCTACATGAAATTCGCGCCGTAACAGCAAAATTCTCTCGATCATTCTCGTTCTCTCGATTTCGATTCTTGATCCCATTATTTGTATAGCCTGATCCTAGATTTGCCGGCACTGTATCTGTAGAGAATTTTTCACCCAAATGCTTTCATATCACTTTATAGACTCTGAAATTTATGCACATTCATTCAAAATTGTTTTACTGCGAGGTTACAGTTGAGACATTATTTGAGTTCTTGGCTTGAACAGGTTATAATCGAAAAAGACGTATTTTTGCAATTTTTATAAAATTGTAATTATGTACTTAAACAGAAATTCGATATTTAAAAAAATAACATTGAAAGAACCATTGATCAATTTTTTTGTGTTCGAATTTAGAATTATTAATGAAGTTTAGACAGATTTAAAAAAAACGACTTTTTTTTGTTTTTCGAAATAACATATTAAATACTTTCGGGGAGGTGAAAAAAGATGTCTGTTAAAAGCAGAGCTCTTAATATAAATACTTAAATATATCTCATCGCAAATTTCTATTTCCCATTAAAATAAAAACAGGAAACAAAATGTTCATACTTTGGAATTTTATACCTCGGCTTCGAGTCAATGTACCGAATTGAACGGTACGTGTTCTTGTAGGGAATTGAACGCTCTACAAAAAAGGTCTATTATGATTTTTCGATGAACTCACTCTTTCAAAAGTTATTAACGGCCGAATATATATGTATATTAGACTGTAAATATGGGTGAACTACAATTGGTCATTTCTTTAAAAATTAGGTAATTTGTGTTAATGCAATTTGAACTTTGGTTTCAAGAAAGATTTTACGATATTTAGCTTTTTTGTAGAGCATCGAATGTTTTACATAAATGTGCAAAACTACTCTCCTAACCTCAACGATTAAAGTCGAATAAAATTCCAAAGTTAAAAAAAAATGTCATAAGTTATTTAAATGGGAAATAAAAATTTGCGATGAGGGACCTCCTAATTTAAATATGAAGGGCTAATACTTGCAAAAGGTTTTTTTGAGATGCCAAACAATACATTTTCCATTATATCGAGGACAAAAAAATTAGTCATTTTATTTGACCCACCCTAATATATATGTATATTAGACTGTGAATATGGGTGAACTAATGTTGGTCATTTCTTTTAAAATTAGGTAATTTATGTTAATGCAATTTAAACTTTTGTTTCAAGAAAGAATTACGATATTTAGTAATAAGTTTCAACATTTTGCCGGAAACTAAAAAAAAAAAAGTGAAATTTACTCTAAATTTAACTTTAACCTTGACTAACTTTTGAAGGAGTGATCTTATCGAAAAATCATAAGAGATATTTTTTGTAGCGCGTTCAATTCGAATATGAATTGATCATTTTGGTACACTTACTTGAAGCCGAGATATAAAATTTCAAAGTTTGAAATTTTTTTCCCTGTGTTATTTAAATAGGAAATAGAAATTTGCGATGAAATATATCTAAATATTTATATTAACAGCTCTTCTTTCAACAGGCATCTTTTTTCACCTCCGCAAAAGTATTTAATATATTATTTCGAAAAACAAAATATAGCCGCTTTTTTGAATGTTAAATAAAACCAAAATGGCACATTTCCAAAGTGAGAGTCTTGTTTTTGCAAAAATATTGCAACTTCCCTTCCATAAAATCGAAGGTATACGTCAGAAAAAAAAGCTACCGATCAAATACTAGATTTTTATAACTAGAATAAGCCCAAAAGCTCACAAAGAGCTCGATGCAATAGTTTTCTTAAATATCTCGTTTCGAGAAAAGTGTGTTTTAATTTTAAAAAACCGATAACCCCTAATTGAGGTACTTCAACCCCTAACTCTGTAAACTTCAATCCGGTTGCCTCGAAATTTTCAGTAAACTTTTCAAAGCTGATGAAACGTCAGAAAATGTTGTTTGAAGGAAAAAATCACGATCGTAATTTCCGACTGGATATTACCTCTCAATTGCCTCTCGCAAGCATGAACGAAGTGCCGAGTACATGACCTACATCCTACAATTTCTCCAGTAGGTCACATAAATCCAAGGTCCACTGTTGAGCTATCTTATCAGTCGAGTGATTCTCTTTTGCTCAACCACTCGGAAACCGGGTTGCTGTATAAGCCCAAAGAGAGAACATACATGTATCAAAAGCACGCGATACAACGGGCCGGAAGGTATACATACCTACAATGGAAGTGCAGTCGTCGTTTCGTGCACTTTTCCCCATCCGTCATCCCTTAGGGTCGTACACAGCGGTTTAATTCTGGTTATAACCTCATCCCCATTCTTATCCCCAACCTCCACAGCGAGGGACAAGTCCGGGAGGGTGTTGAGGACAGGCTGTAGTTGCGCCTTACTTGGGCCAAAGAGGGCGCGCGTGAAAGGGGTGAAAGAGGGTACGAAAAGAAAAAGTGGGCGCAAACAAAGAGAGAGTGTCGTGAGTTCGGTGGATGGTGCGAGGGATGAAAGAAAGAAGCGAATGGAAAATAGGAGAAAAGAGGAAGGGTTTCTCCCCGGGGGAGGATGCTACATTTGCATCCTACAGCGAGTCTCGATCCAACTGCAGCGCATTTTTCCCACCGGTAGTGGCTTTGCCCGTTTTGTTCCTTCGTTTTCTCAGTCCATGAAAGCGCGTTTCACTGTGACCCAGCATTGGGATTCACAGGGGTGAAAAGTGAAAACGGATTTCTCTCTCTTGCACCTCGGTATAAATAGCAAGTGCACAGCCAGTGCACTACCCCAGCGGAAAGTAGCTGAACTACCGGTGGCTGGGATTCACACGACTACCACATCCCGCAGTTTTTTCCGCCTTCAACTTTTTCACGCTTTCTCGATTTCTATCTCGTTTGTTCATCGTCTTTCACCCTTTCTGCCTCGCACCCGTATTCTTTCCTCGCTCATCCAACCGAATATTTGACGTAACAGTGAAATGTACCACATTGCCGAGCTCTCACAATCGAAAACGTTTGCAAGGAGCTCTGCTGAGACTGCGATCTATCAAGTATTGGCGTCAAAATAATCGATCCACTGTAGAACAACTGATCAATCATTTTCGATTGCAGTCACGTTTTTTGTTACTTGTTGCAATGCTTGTGTCGCGTCCCGCTCTCAATAATTAGAAAATAACTTATCTTGCGGCATTTAATTGAAGGAATCAGAGAAAATTCAGTCGAGTCCATCTTTCATCGATTTTGAAATTAGGTTCAGAACGATTTTGATCAGTCAAAATCATTCTGAACCTAATTTCCCAAATGGCGCTGATTGAACATTGGACTTGAAACTGGCATCAATCTTTCAAAAAAATTGATTCAGAATATCCCATGCTCATCAATATTCAAGTTCCGTCAACGCGAACAGACTTTGCTAAATCATTCCAGATGATTTGATCGAAATTTCCATTCCAGTATTTGATTGAAACTTCCGTACTTCGTGATAGAATAAAAATCTGAAAAAATTCTGCAACATTTGGCTTGGCATAAACAATATTTATCAACAATAATATTGCCCGAAAGTAATTAATAAATTGTTTAAACAAATAATTATTTGTCAATTTTTTCAGTAAGTTCTTTTTTTTCTTGCGAAAATCGAATGCGTTAATTTTTCTGAACGCATATGAATTTTTTTTAGAATTTTCTCTCTATTTTATAATCCCCGTTTTTAAATTTTTAGAATGGCTGTATTTATGTATTTTTTTGCCTAGTGTCTGAAACTTTTCAGAGCTGACGATAAACCTGTATGCAAAAACATATACAACATTGGCAATTTTTTGTTTGTATTTCGGAATGTTTTTTATAATATTTCAAAATAATGGAGTTGAAGTTCCGAACGTTTAAATGAACGAAAAATCAAAAAATTAATTTTTTTAAAGGGCAGTTCTAAGGCTTTATTAATACTTTGGAAATAATTCTTAAAGTATCTGATAGATTTTGAAATTATTATTCACTAAGCTATTCGCAAGCTCTTCTAATTTATCATTAAATCAATACTTTTTCTGATTTTTTGGTTCAACTAAACGTTCGAAACTTCAAGTACATTGAAAATAGACAGAAAATTCTTAAAAAAATCATATGCATTCAGAAAAATTAACGCATTCGATTTGTTTAAGAAAGAATACAACTTACCAAAAAATTGTTGAATAATTATTTGTTTCAACAATTTATTAATAACTTTTGGGCAATCTTATTATTGATAATTGTTGTTTATAGCAAGCCAAATGTTGCTGAATTTTTCCAGATTTTTACTGTATGACGACGTACGGAAATTTCAATCAGATACAATTTTTGGCTGGGACTGTATAAGCAATACATCTTTGAGACTCATATCAAACCAGAGTTGAGAAAAGAGTAAAAGTAATGCATTACCGGATTACTTTAAACACTGTGTATTGGACAAGTTTTCCATTATAAATAAAAAAATGTAATGTGTAATTGATGCGTGTTCCTTTACAATTAAAAAAAGTAATGTGTAATGGATGCATGTGCCATTACAAATAAAAAAGTAATGTGTAATGGATGCCTGTTCCATTACAAAAAGAAAGTAATGTGCAATGTAGGCATGTTCCATTACAAATTACAAAAGTAATGTGTAATGGATGGGTGTTCTATTACAAATAAAAAAAAGTAATGTGTAATGTATGCATATTCCATTACAAATGAAAATGGCAGTGTGTAATGGATGCGTGTTCAATTACAAATAAAAAAGTAATGTGTAATGTATGCACGTTCCATTACAAATTACAATTTTTAAAAAAGTAATTTGCATTGGAGAATGTCCTATTACAAATAGAAAAATTGCCGTGCTCATATTGGAAACTTGCACATTGCTGTCTCATTATTTTATTTCGCTCACTATAAGTTCATCCACAATTATCACAAGTGAGAACATGCACATTATTTAGGGATTCAATAAAGTGACAAATTTTGTATCCGTAACTTGTAATTTTTATTAGATTGCTTATAATTATGGATAACAGCGTGTAAAAGCAAGTTCAAAATAAAGTTGGATAATTTTTCGGGTTGAGTACATTTTCGTACACATTACTTTTTTCATTTGTAATGGCAGATGCATCCATTACACATTACTTTTTTTATTTGTAATGGTACACTTATCCATTTCACACTATGCAGTGTAATGGGTAATAAATACAGTAATGCATTATCAAAGTAATGCATTACTTACAACTCTGTATCAAACTATCTGTTATTCCTACATCATTCCCAATCGGAGAACAAGCTAGCTAAACTTCTTTGTGTGCTGTACATTCGAATTAGGGGAGACCGGGGCAAAATGGTATAGCGGGGCAAAACGGTACCGGGGCAAAACGGCACTGGGGCATAATGGGATCGGGGCATAATGGGATAGCAAAAAATGAAGTTTCTTGGGTGCTTGATTTGGGGCAAAATGGGATAGGGGCAAAATGGGACAGAGAGGAGTGGAATATCAAATTGGGGCAAAATGGAATCAGGGCAAAATAGGACACACAAAAATGAAGTGTCGCAGCCCGCTGAATTTGGGGCAAAATGGGATGACAGGAAAATTCATGTTTCGGCTCTATGAAAGAGCTGTTGAAACATAATCTAATCTAAATGGTACTTGTGGTTCGTTTCAGTCCACATATACGCAGATAATACGGACTGACCGATATATTTGTCGGAACATATCCGTCGATTTCATGGGGAGCGGCGGTCCTAGTTTCATAAAACAATTTACGTAAAAATTGACAAGAGTTAGATTTTCATCAATGGCTTGAAAATCAGTATCAGTAACGTGCAGGATTTCTATCGAATCTCTTCAAAACATTTCGTCCACAGAAAATCTCCTTGACGAAAGTTCCGACAGTTCGAGCCAGGTTTTGAGCCAAATGTCAATTGACGAAACAAGGTGCTCTGCCGTATATAATTTCAATCGAATTACGAGTCCTCAAGCTGAGTGTTCAAACAGTGTATCCATAGACGTAAACGGAATCGACGCTGCCGAACATATGGTGTTATCAGGTGTATCGTTTGATATTGGATCCGACAGTGATTCGTTCATGAGAAAACGAGGACACGTATACACTGGACCTCTCGATGAAGATCACGATATTATATGCTCCACGATGGAAGAAAAAATAAATGGAAATCCGAGAAAGAAAATGCGAACCACTGCTGAAACAGTCGTCGATTCACTGCAAAAATTAAAGTCTCCCCCTTCGAAGACTCAGCCCTTCGAAATATCACCATCCCAGCTGCTTCCGATATCGGCAGGCAAAAAATCAAAACGTAAGGAGACATCAAGAAAAGGTACAAGTGGCATTCTCACGAATTCTCCGTACTACAGAGAACTTCGTGAGAAAAATCCAGCGGCGTCGATAACAACCGACGATGACGCATCATGCCTTTTCTGCGGGGGCTTATATTCGAAATCCAAGGAATCCTGGATTCGTTGTAATTCATGCGAGAAATGGGCCCACTATTCATGTGCCCATGCTGACGATAACTTTATCGAGTACGTTTGCGACAATTGTGCCCATAAAAATTAGCTTAGTTAAACAAGCAATAAAAATTAAACATTGCCACCATTAAATTATAGTATCGTAAGTAGAGTGTGACCCAAATATCGTGTAACATTCAATAAAACCTGTTTTCACTCATTTATTACCCCTCGTTTTTTACCCCTGCATTTCTTTCGTTTCTGCATCGAATTATTCCACTGTCTTATTTTGCCCCAATCTCGTGAAATTAGTGGTCTCCGATTTTTCCTGTCCCATTTTGCCCCGATCCCGTTTTGCCCCAACCGCCTCTTTCTGAGGAGCCTGATTTTCTCCGGCCCATTTTGCCCCAGTCCCGTTTTGCCCCAATGACGTATTTTCCAGCAGTGTTGATTTTCACTATTCCATTTTGCCCCAAACCCGTTTTGCCCCGGTCCCATTTTTCCCCGGTCCCATTATGCCCCGCTATACCATTTTGCCCCGGTCTCCCCTACGTAACACCAATGGCAGAAAGTTAAGTCTAGTGACGCCGCATGCAGAAATTCATGAAACAGGGGGCTAATGTTATATATTTCCTGATGTATTCATACTTACATAAATATGTTGGCAACGTGTACATGCAAGTTGGACTCGAGGTATTCCTAACCGTAACAAGCGGGCGTTTCATCCGGTAAACGAGTACGAGGGAGGAAGGACGCTGGGACAAGAATTAGGGAACATCAAGAAAGCAACGCCCAGCGTCGGTCCCTTTTGTCCGTTCTCTCGATGTTCGGTACACCGGACGTTGTGTCCTACGGTGTACCTTCGTATTATATTGCCGGGCAATGGTGTACGTGCATAGTCACTGGCTGTCCAAAAACCCTTCTGACCGGAAGATCGAGGAACTTTGACGCGTAACGCTCCACGCACGCTCTCCTCATTCTCACCCGACACGACCTCTCGTTAGTCTCTTCACTTCGTTTCCGGTCGTGCAACATTCTCCCCTTCAACTCGGTTTATTCTCACTCCGAACGAGAGAATTTCGCCGGTCAAAAGCTCGTCGGCTTTTACACGTACTTTGGTCAAACGAGCTGCCTTCCACGAACATTGTTACGAATGCCCTTCAATCCTGTTACTCCCCTGATCTTCGCCTTGTTCGTGGTCTTTGATCATCCACAGAACTTTCAGCTTTGCCGATGCTACGGCATCATCATTTATGCCAATTTACAGTTTGTTCCGTGACCCTCGATTGATGATAACGTTACGGATGAGCAATCTGGTCCCTTCGCTTCCTAAATAGGGAATGATTTCCGTCGACCAATCCATTGCCAAAGTCTAGCCACTTTCGTGCAAAGTTCTTAGTATGTTTTTTTTTATCCTGCATCTTAACGGCATATTCACGCAGCTCTGTCACTTATTTTCTTACACGGAAAAAATGAGTTGGTTGTGGCAACTAACTAGTTTGTAAGGTAGGTATTAGACTGATTCAAAAAACCGACTATTTTTTGTTTTTCGAAATAACATATTTATACTTTCGGGGAGGTAAAAAAATATGCCTGTTAAAAGAAGAGCTCTTAATATAAATATTTATATGTGTCTCATCGCAAATTTCTATTTCCCATTTAAATAACACACGACATTTTTTTTTTCAGACTTTGAAATTTTATATCTCGGCTTCAAGTCAATGTTCCAAAATGAACGATACATATTCTTGCAGAGAACTGAACGCTTCACAAAAGAGATCTCTTATGATTTTTCGATAAACTCACTCCTCCTAAAGTTATTCAAGGCTAAAGTTAAATTTAGAGTAAATTTCACTTTTTTTTTTAGTTTCCGGCAAAATGTTGAAACTTATTACTAAATATCGTAATTCTTTCTTGAAACAAAAGTTTAAATTGCATTAACATAAATTACCTAATTTTAAAAGAAATGACCAAGATTAGTTCACCCATATTCACAGTCTAATATACATATATATTAGGGTGGGTCAAATAAAATGACTGATTTTTTTTCCTCGATGTAATGAAAAATTTATTGTTTGGCATCTCAAAAAAACCCATCGCAAATTTTTATTTCCCATTTAAATAACATATGAATTTTTTTTTCACTTTGGAATTCTATTAGACTTTTATCGTTGAGGTTAGCAGTTTTTTTAGCACTTTTATGTAAAACATTCGATGCTCTACAAAAAAGCTCTCTTGTGTCTAATCTATAAAACAAATCGTTCAAAAAATAATCGGTTATAAGTGGATAATAAGTGATAATTATCACCGATTATTTTTTGAACGGTTAGTTTTATCGATTAGACACAAGAGAGCTTTTTTGTAGAGCATCAAATGTTTTACAAAAATGTGCTAAAAAAACTCTCCTAACCTCAATGGTTAAAGTCTAATAAAATTCAAAAAAAAAAAATTCCTACGTTTTTTAAACGTGAAATAAAAATGTGCGATGAGGGACCTCTTCATTTAAATATGAAGGGCTAATACTTGCAGAGGGTTTTTTGAGATGCCCAACAATACATTTTTCATTATATCGAGGAAAAAAAATAGTCATTTTATTTGACCCACCCTAATATATATATATGAGACCGTGAATAACTTTTGAAGGAGTGAGTTTATCGAAAAATCACAAGAGACCTTTTTTGTAAAGCGTTCCATTCCCTACAAGATCACGTATCGTTCAATTCACTACATTGACTTGAAACCGAGGTATAAAATTTCAGAGTATTAACATTTTGTTTCCTGTGTTGTTTAACTGGGAAATAGAAATTCACGATGAACCGTATCTTAATATTTATATTAAAGGCTCTGCTTTTAACAGGCATCTTTTTTTAAATCCCCGAAAGTATTTGATAGATTAATTCGAAAAACAAAAAATAGTCGTTTTTTTAAAATTAGTCTAATAGGCATGCTTATAGTAACTAGTTGGTTGGGGCAACCATTTCCGCGGTTTCCGCAACCAACTTTTTATTGAATGGATGTTTGGCAACCAGAGATGTCCCCTTCGTTACTTTTGAAAACGCGCTATTTTTAATTTTCTCTGTTACTTGGTAAAAACCAGTTATTTTACAAAAATAACCCACAGGATTTGTACCTGGATATGTTAGCTCTTCAGTTTATGTACTAAATCACCTTTTTTTACTGCATTTCTGGAAAGAATCATTAGAAGCAATATAACGCACAAAAGTAACGCTCAGTTACTTTGTCAGTTACTTGTTTCGTTACATTTCTTGCTTATGTTTTTTTTTCAGCAACGCAGTAAGAACATAGTGATTCACGATATGAAATGCAAAGTTAACATATATGTAGTTACAAATACTGTGGCTTATTTTAGTAAACCAATTGGTTATTGGCAAGTAACAGAGAAAATAAAAAGAGAGCGTGTTTTCTTAACGACTAACGAAGGTGGACATCTCTGTTGGCAACCAATAATATAGTTACGGTAACCACAAAAATGGTTGCCCCAACCAACTAGTTACTAGAAGCTTATTTTACAAACCCGTTGGTTGCCACAACCAATTCGTTTTTTCCGTGTACCAGAAATACATCTTTACTACAATCAAACATAAAATGGTAGAGCTGTAAGTGTGCCGATTTGAACTTTAAATTAAAATGTGTCGTGAGGGGTTAAAACATATTCCCGGTTATTTCTCTATCCTGGTTCATGAATCAGCTTATATCGATTCTCAATTCTCCTGCATCATTCCGTTATTACCAGTGTATCGATTCTAGCATTACGCCAAGGAGGTTATGGTATTGAGATCCGAAAATCCATGATAGCTGAATGTTGTACGTTCCATTTGTTCATCGTCCGTGAGTAAGTTAATCAGAGGTGGATCAGAGTGAAAATCCCCGGCATGATTAGGGTTGATATCGCAGTGGAAAATGAGAGGGTCTCGCCTCGAATATGTTGCCGGTATTCCATTTTAGGGTTCCGAGCAACTCAACTGGAACTATCGCTTCCATCATTGAACCCTTTTTGTCCAGTTGTACTTTACTATCGTTTCGTAAAGCTTGAGTCTGTAAACTCCCGAAATTCGACAACAAGTTCTACGTACACTGTAACGAATTATCTGCTGCAAGGATCTCTATGGTCAAACATTACTTCCTTATTGCAAATTTTTCTTTTTATCCAGGTGAAATTTGACTCCAAGTCTAATTTTCAACCCTGGCAAATTTATCCTCGGTCGAGCCGATTTCTCGCCAGATCAAAGGTCTTATTTCCGTGCAAATTCAATTTTCGTTCATCTTTAATAATTGAAAAGGCAGAGAATTTTCATCAGCATTCAACAGTTCACATGAGACCCCAATCTGCCGAAAAGAGAGCATGTTTTCATCACTTTCGTATCGTCCATTCTGCATGGACTTCGCTTTTTTCCTCTCAACCCTGAAACCCTATTTCTATTTCACTTTTTTCCCATCCTACAGTCGATGGCTTTCGGATTTTACGGCAAAACAAATGAGCACCAAAGTCCCTTCACCGGCTTGGTAATCATGAATCCGCATTCTCGTCGTTTCCATCTATAATATGGAAGAGAGGAGAGGACCGATTTATTTTACAGTGTTTTTATGTTCGATTTCCTCGTATCGTGCACGATACGAGAAGACGCACTTTTACTGTTCATCGAAACAGCGCTCTTTCTATGCTCGCATCACCTGTAATTCGACCTCGACCATGGACATCTTTACCTCGACTCGACTTTATTATCAGAGCGTGTTTTTCCCTTTCTCCTCCCTTCATCTCGGCCGTTGTGCTTTTCTTTCCTCTCTCCCTTTTCACGTTGCTGCCGTTGCGTATTGCTTTTACTACCACTTCCGTTGGAATCGATGCAGTTTTTTTTACTGTTCTTGCAATCCATGGATTTCTGGTGGCGATACCACAAGGTGCAGAGGGTGAGATTCACGTTTCAACAAACTTTGAATATGCTTCGGAATCGCGGAATACTCGCAGTATGATATTTTGCTTCTCATAAATTGTCTGGACGTTGAACGTGGATAAAAATATTCCGCCAGATCGATTTGTTAATTACAAACGACGAGGGTAATTAAAATTATCGCTCGTTGTGATATTTAGAATATCAATATTTTTGTCGATGACTCATGGAAAAATTGATTAAACCATTTCGAATGATTGGAATGAATTATTCATTAATTTTGGTCATATATTAATCATAGAATTATCAATCCAAGAGATTAAAAAATTCAAATTATGAAATTGCTGCTCATTAACAAAATTATCATCGTCAATGGTATTATTTTTGTTTCAGGTACGTTGAGCAGCATCCTCTTTAGCATCATCGTCGATTTCTGAAACGATTTTCGCTATGAAAGTAAGCTGACTTCATTTATAATGTTTAATTAATTTTATTTTGAGATGACTTGAGATGAAAATCGGGAAATTCGTATAAGTAGCCTAGAAGAATTTTGTCGAACTCTCTTGTATTTCATAACAAATCCATTAAGAGCGCCATTATGTTCATTTTTGTTAAAATTTGTTGTTGTCTATTTTGGGTTGATGGATAAAGTCTGGAATTGGAAATTGCCAGGAAAACATAAGAAATATGCAATTTGTGATGGCTACATTTCTTATGGATTGCGCTTGAAAGCTTCTAAAAATTTTCAGAGTCCATCAACAAACAAGACGAGAATTAACCCTCAAATGGTGACGTGCTTTTCGGCACCTCTAAATGGTAACGGGGGTCACTCGTGCCTGGCGCTTTTAAAAGTGCTCTAAAGTGCTTTAAAAAAATCCGAAAAATTCATGGAATCTTATCAACTATTCTGGAAAAAGTACCGATCACTATATTGCTGATTTGATCATTTGTTTAAACAATATAATTATATAAACAAAGGAAAACGTAAAGAATGAAACATTTTGTTAAAAAAATCACAACTTTGGATGTAATTAATTTTTTTTTTTAATTTCAAACGGGAAATTAAAGCTTAGGAATGGTGCTTTAAGGAAAAAAATATTAAGATTCTGTATAAATAAAAGGAATGCTTAAATTTTGAGCATAAAAATCGAGTTTTTTCAATTTTATTAATCAATTATTTTATTTTGACATCAATTATCAAAGTTCACTCAAAAATGAAAGGAATATAAAAATAAAAATTATGGCAATGCTGAGCCCAACTTACAATGCACAATCAACGCATAACTCGTATCTGTGTTCTAATGAAAACATAATAAAATTCAAATTTCTATTAAAATTCACGTTAAAAAACTCTTCGTTAACTTTGAATCAATTTATGGTCGATGAACATAAATATTTAGAGAATAAAATTTGAGGAATGCGAATTTCCATTGAAAATTATGCTAAAAAAATCTCAGGTAAGTTTAATTCATCGATTCATAAAAAAAAACATCGATTCTTGATTAACAAAACATCAGAATTTGGCAAAAACAATTTTATTTATCTCACCCTTTCAGTTAACGCGAATGGCAATGGGGGGTCACTGGTGACCCAAGGGTGTTTTCCTCTGGCTCTCACAACAGTTGTTTACGGACTAAACTATGGGCACTTGGGTAACTTATAGCCTACTGGTGTCCAATTATTTACGGTATAGTTGGGGTCTGCCCCCCACCCTTCTCTCTAACGTAAGCTAGCAAGGGGAGACGGCGCGGGGAAGGCACGAGTGACCCTCCCGTTACCATTTGAGGGTTAAGTCATCCCGATCAAAGTAACTTAACAAATGTGTGCCCCAAAAAGTACCTAAAAATGGATCTATGAATTCATCAACATGAACGGCGTTATTTTTCTGTCAAACCATTCTGACGATGGATTTTTCTTTTACATCAAGTAGAAAGCCTTCAATTCACTTTATTTCGTACCAACTTCCACTGTAAAAGGTGTATGAAGAATTTTTCAACTCCAAGTGCTCGATCAACTTGATTGTAAGATATCCCAGGTGGGATTGGCCAGAGCTTGTCACATGGCCCAGCATTGGCCCAACGCAGTGTGCCGATGCTGGCATTGTAACCTCGGGCCAAGTCTGGCCAACCTTTGAAGCCAACGTCGGGCCAACGCTGAAACTGAGCGTCGGGCCAACAATGGCATAACGGCTGGCCGAGCACTGGGCCAGTCGCTATGCCAGTGCTGGGGCAGCCGTTATGCCATTGCTGGGCCAGGCCCGGTTATCTTATACACTCGGTATGTTTAGGAGGTTATGTTCGCACACGTAGATGTCATTCGATCATCGTAAAAAATGTTGAAACCACGTTCCAGTATTTCGAGAGTGAAAAAATACCGTTTTTTTTTAAATTGCGTTCCGAAAATAATCAGTGAGGAAGATATAGAACAACCGGCGAAAAAGCAAAAAAAAAATGATCGTGATTTGATGGATCCGATTGTAACGATTCAATTTTCTAACCTTGAAAATTCGCATTTCATTGTCGAAGATGACAACGATGACATCGAGGATGAAGTAGTTTCTTCATCACTTGACGAATCGCCAAATGACGAATCACTTAATCAAGACGTCAATTAATTGTTTTTTTTTCTTACTTCAGAAATACGTTTGTTGAATATTAAATAAATATTTCTATAATCATTTTTATATAATCTGGTCTGAGTTTGAAAATTATTTCTTAATGCGATCCGCATTAACATTTATTTATATCCACCTATTTATATCCAGTACTAGGCCATGATTGAATGCCAGCGTCGGGCCAGCATCGGATGCCAGTACAGGGCCGTCATTAAATGCCAACGCCGGGCCACGATTTGATGCCAGCGCTGGGCCAGCATTGTATGCCAGCGCTGGGCCGGCGTTGTATGCCAGCGCTGGGCCGCCATGTAATACCAGTATTGGGCCGACATTGCATGCCAGAGTTGGGCCGAGGTTAACAATCCAGTACCGGCATAATGCTGGCCCGATACTGGGAGTCAGCTTTGGGCCAAGCCTGTACGCCTGGCATTTAGTACTGGCCCAACGTCGGGCCATTTGTTAAATCCCACCTGGGATCCTCCAAAGCTTCTCGGTTAAAGTTAGTGCCACAGATATAAAATACAATATTTATGACTATTGGCGTTTGTTCAATTTGAAAAAAAAAAATTGCAGGCGTATTCTCACACCGATAATCTCACGAATACGTTAAACGTAAGCAGCAAAATTTTACGTTAGATGCACGCAACTTGGAATCTACCTTAGACCATCCAGCTCAACCGTAAACGCTACGGGTTTGATATCACATGCTGCCTATTGAACCACGCCGTAGTTCGTAAAACCTTGTGCCATGAAATCGTGGGTGCAAAGTACGAGAAGAGAAACACGTGAGAAGGCGGTAAAAAGATAAATTTCGTGCGAAGCCAAGAGCGAGCAAGAGAGAGAGAGCAATGGAAAAGGAGCGAGAGGAGGAGAGTTTGCCAAGAGGTTTCTTCTCGTGTTGCAAACACAGGAGCCTTCGGGGCAAATGGATACTGCGTACGTTTCACCCCTTTACTTTCGCACTTTATCAAAGACCCAACGTGTTGGGGATATTCCGCACGACGTGCGCGCGAAAAAGAGATGTTGCCCAGGGCGCGAAAGTGAAGTCGGAAACAAGGTGAAAACGATCGAGAGTTATAACGAGAAGCGAAGAGAAGGCAAATAAAAGCAAAAAGTATTACAAAAGAGTCTAACGAGGCGCGAAGCTCCTCGTGTCCGATTTGTATCAGTCGATATCTCCCGTTTGAATTCTCCTGCCAATCAAAGTTAGCCTCATTTTTCCGCCCCTCAGTCTCTAAACTCGTGATACTCGGGATGAAAATATACGCATTGGAGCTTTTATCGGTATCAGTGGACTATACAAGATAAATTTTCTTTTTCTGATCCAGTTGCCTCTGGAAAAATCTAGATACTTCGACCCAACGAGAGTGTCAATGAAAATGTATGGATGTAAAATAGTTATGTGAGAAATGTATGAGCTAAATGCACTGAGAAAAAAAAAATGGTTGGAAATGCAAAATCGTTATTTGAATACGGGCAACTAAATATTTATTTGGTCTAACTAAATAATTAGTTTCTTGAATATATCCGCGCTTCGGTTGACCAAAATATTGTTCAAGCAACAAAAATTTGGATTGTACAACTAAATATTTAGTTGCACGTATTCAACTAAACGATTTTGCATATTCGACCATTTTTTTTTCTCAGTGTGGAAAAGGATATACACTGTCGTCCAAAAGTTTGGAAACACGCGCCCCGCTTCCACGCCTCACAAAAAGTTTCACTGCTCTTTTAAAAATAAGCATATTTCAATTCAACAAGCGGCGTTTTAAAGGGGACGTATTCAGCTTCATTTCACTTTATCAAAAAAAAAATTTTGATTTTTTTTGAACCCGGTACGCCCTTTGAAACATGGTTATTTTTTCATTTTTTTGGCATTGGAATTTTGGCGCGAGACCCATGAAATTTTTAAAATAAGCTTCAATTTCGTTTTTTTAAAGTTTCGTACGATTTTTTTTCTCCAAAATATTCAACTTTTCGCAATAAACGACCATATTTATAAAATGTAGCGTACCTCTAAAACTAATGGGTCTTCGTGATATCGATAGAAGAGTAAGAAGTTGCATACAAACATTCTGGATTTAATGGAACTTTGTCAGAAATTTTTTCAAAATTTTTTTTCCAAAATTTGTCGTGTCAATGAGATATTTTTTTATCTTACGTTATACAATCGGGTCCCTTACCTCATCAACACGGGTTTTTCGATGGAAAAGCCATGTACATGACGTTTTTCGAAAAAAAAACCATGTAGATGAGGTAAGATACTCGATTGATTAAGATAAAAAATATCACGTTAAAAAAAAAAATTTCGAGAAAAAATTCTTGATAATTTTTATTGAATCAAAAATGACTGTGTGCAAGTTTTTCACCCTCTCAGTGATTTCACGAGAACCCAGTAATTTTAGAGTTACGCTACATTTTATAAATATGGTCGTTTTTAACAAAATTGAATATTTTTGCGAAAAAAAAATCGTACAAAACTTTTCAAAAAACGAAATTGAAGCTTATAATCCCCCGTATAAGTTTTTCGTGCAAAAATCAGTTAAACAAATTTCATGGGTCGTGCACCAACATTTCAAAGCCAAAAAAAAATCAAAAACGACCATGTTTCAAAGGTCGTACCGGGTGTAGAAAAAATCAAAAAAAATTCTTAAAAAAGGGGAAATTAAGAATGTTGAGTCCCTATGAAATCTTTTAATGTTAATTGTTCAATAAATAGCTTCATAATCGTCGTGAAATTTTTACACGACCTCCTGAATACTTCATGTAAAAACATTAAATTTACCGAATTCTATCATCATTACTTCAACCTCCTTAAGGGTTAAAATGAAAAATGATGAGAAAATTCTGAAAATTTGGTATGTTTTTGTATGAAGTATTTAAGAGGTCGTGAAAAATTTCACGACGATTAGGAAGCTCGTTATTAAAATATTAACATTTTGTTAAGAACAATTTTTTAAACAAATTAAAAAAATATTTATCAATAAACTTCGATTTGTTTCCGTTGCTTTCAATATAGTGTAGATATTAAAAAATTGAGAGGTCAAAAAAAAACTTATCGCAAAATTACATCAATTTCCATAAGACTACATGTAATTTAATTTAATTTGTTAATGTTAATTGTTCGATAACGAGCTTCCTAATCGTCTTGAAATTTTTACACGATCTCTTAAATAATTCATCCAAAAAGACACCAAATTTTCAGAATTTTCTCATCATTTGCGATTTGGGACTCAACATCCTTAAGCTGAATGAATCTTGATTTTTAAAAGAACAGTGAAACTTTGTGTGCGGCGCGGAATCAGGGTGAGTGTTTCCAAACTTTTGAGCGATAGTGTACATGTGAAATGCATATTTTTTGCAAAATATTCTTTATGTAACATTCTTTTGGGCTCGGAAATATTTACTTCCATGGAAATTTATGCAGGCTAAATATGTGCAAGAAATATACCTGTAATATAGAATTTTGTGACGGAAATGTTTTTTTAATGTTTAATTTTCATATTTCGTGTGTATAATTCTTAACTGCATAATTTCTGACTTTCCGCATATGTTTATTTTGTATAAATTTTTGATGACAATACTTTGTATTTTTCAACACTATTTCTGGTACAGATAGTTACATCGCTTTCTTGACCCAGATCGATAGTATGGAATTCCGGATATGACGTAATTTATATCGGTGTCTCGATAGGCCACAGTCGATTTCCTGGTCGACATATCTCTCCTTCTGTCTCCCTCCCACTCACGAGAGATCTCCACTTATACCGTTATAAACCATTTCCTTGGCCCATTTCCTTGGAGAAATCAGCCGATCTAATTGTCATGATCTCGGAAAACGATATCCCCTGCGAGAGCCTTTGAGAAAACTACCCCAAGGAAAATCCCTCGACGGAGAAGGCTCTTGTATCATTCTCGAGATAACGTTTATACGCTTGCCATTTTTCGTGAAATTTATTTAAGCATTTGTTATTCTAAATTGGTGCTCTGGTTTGATTTTTCTTTCTTGATAATCCGATAAAAAGAACGGAAATCAGAAATGCACAAGGTAACGATTTTTTTTTCCTTTTATATTTGAGGGGAAGCTTCGACTTAATTTTCAATTTAAAACTCCTTAAAAAATTTTTAGAAATTTTTTCGAGTCTTTTCACGACTCTTCAAAGCGAGAATACAATTAATGGATAAATATTCAATTTTTTAAATAATTCTATAATTTTTCTAATGCCCAATTTATATTTTCACAATCCAACATTTTTTCTATTGGCTTGAAAAAAATTATTTTAAGCAAACCAAACTAGACAATAATGATTGTATATTTTTTAACTGTACTCAACGATTTTTCCAAGTGTAATGTATGCGGTAGAGAATTTCAATGATCGATTTTCCATGTGCAAACTGAAATGTAAAAAATTAATTGGTGGTTAGAATAGAAATAAATAACGAAAAGGAAAATTGATACTATTGTATAATGAAAATACTTTCAGAAATAAAATAAAATAGTTTTGTAATTAGAATTATAAGGTATTTTCCAAAATTGTATGTTTTTTTTCTTCCCTACTTAAATATTTCCAACAAAACTTCAAAATCATGCAAATTTGAAATTTGCACATAGCTTCCTCATTTTTTCCCGTCGTTCCTCAACCTTCCTTTATGAGGATCTCTTTGAGCATTTTGATCATAGCTTCCTCATAAAGGAAGCTTCACAAACGACGGAAACAAATGAAGAAGCTATGTGCAAATTTCAAATTTGCATGATTTTTTAGCATTTCTGTTCAATTTCATAATTAATTGTTTTTGTCGTCCAGTGTATTGGTGCTAAAGAAGTGAACTGGATAGCTGCTAAATTAGAAAACTTAGTGTTAACGATTATTTGTCGAAAATCTCAAAAAAAATTTGCGAACGAACATCTTGAGCGTTTTTCACCAAATTTAACCCTAACCATTCTTATAATATAGTGTATTTGTGCAAAAAAATTTAGCTTGATACTTCTAAATATGTGAATGTTGGAGCGTTAACAACATTTTTATGAAATTTTCAAAAAAATTTTTTAACCGAACCGCTCACGCGATTTTTATGAAATTCAGTATTATTTTTAATTGTCATTAAATGTATTGTCACAAAAAAATTCAGCTCGATGGATGCAAAATTACAAAAGTTAAAGAACTTACAAATTTTTTGTAAAAAATTAAATTTTTTTTTTAAACCGAACCTCTCAAGCGATTTTTTCCAAATTCAATCCCAACCGTCCTTACTATGAAGTGTATCTGCACATAAAATTTCAGGGTAGTAACTGGTAAATTACGAAAGTTAGACGACTAACAAACAATTTACAGAAAATACAAAATCCAGCCAAATAGACAATTATTTTGCAATTTCATAAAAATTTGCACTGAAACCAGGGACATACGTAGTCTACTTGTATACCGAATTTTAAGTTGATCACCCAAAGTGTTCTCCAGATATATTTATTTTAAAGAAAGCACAAAGCGTACACACACACACATACGTCCAGACATTTTTTCAAAATGTGATTTCTCAACGTTTTGGGACATTTTGAACATACTGACATGAAAATTGCGAAATTTTTTTTCGCGAAAACAAAGCTTCCTTTATGAGGAAGCGAAAACCGCTATAGTCTTCCCTTAACGTTATTTTTAATAAACCCCAGCGGCCGTTACCAAAAACTATCTTTAATTAACGTTTAATCCCCAGCATTCAGCATTTTTTTGAATTCTTCTATTTTCAGAGTTCACCTTCGTTATTCATCACCCTAAATTTTCCCTCAAGCTCTCGCTCTCGGCTCTTATCTCCCTCTTTCGTTTCCGACCCCTCGAGCTTTCATTAAGCGGGAATAAAATAACGTCTCGGAGTTGACTCTGGATGGCAATGGAAGTAGGAAACTCGAGTTTAAACGAGGCGAATTTTACCAGCTTATATTAAGACTTGGCAGTGTCTAGCTGAAAAAGCAAAACCAACAGAATAACATGTCGCGTACTTCACAACGCGTTCATCCATACATCCAAGGTCACCAGACCGAGCAATAGCTACGAGGGTGCTCTCCTACTTCTTTGCCACTTGCACCCTTCTTTTCGTCGACGAAAAAAAATGTCTCGATTGCTGCGGGTTAAGTTTCCCACAATTTAAGTGGTCGGAATTCTCGCGCATTAGCATATTTAAATTTCCACCCCCATTTCTCAAGGATTTTAATTTCATAAAAAACTTTGACCAGTCGTGTTAATTCTTCAGATTGGATAACCCCTATTTTCAAAATGCTCTTGACCACGAGAGAGCGTGATATTGGTCGATGTCAAGTGTGGACAAAAAAGGGTTATCAAAGGGAAACGAGGAAGGGTAAAAACACCAACATGGCTGATGACACAATGTCGGGAGGTTATACGACGATGATACGGTATAAATCCACGAGTGGTTAGCAGGTGTATCGTTATAAAGTTCACTTCATGTTTCTCAAGGGTGTAATACGCCAGGTCGAGTGGAAGCAAGCGTCAAGGGCGTTGAAGGGAGAATCCTTTAGGGTATGCAGCGCCGATATGCTCCTGCTTAAGGGGGATGATAATTTCCATAAACCATTCATTGAGCTGTGAAATATTTTATTAAAAGATCCACAAAGTTTCGCTTACCTAAAAGTTAACTAAATTGCTTTCTGCACTAATGAAATAAGTGCTAAATTTTTTTTTACATAAACAAGAGGCTCGTATCTTATAATTCTTTGTATTGAAATAATCGATTGGTAAATATTATGAAAACGTTTATCTGAAAGATAAAAAATCAGCTGAGGTGGTGAAGAAAAAATGACAATCAGACCCAGAGAACAATCAAAAGCATTGACTTTTTTGCTTGTTTTTGTTTATAAGGAAGACGAGCTTGTTCACTGAAAAGGGATCTCATCTGCAACGAGTTTAAAGAGCACAAAATTCAAGGGAAAGAGCCTCCCCAGCAAGAAGGCCTTTTTCGCAGCCATTTTAACCTCAAGCTCTCCTTGCATATGCAGAAAATAAAACTAGGTCGACCCATCCTGCTCCATTGCTTTTTACCTCCTACCCCACAGATATGCACCGTTGATGCTGGAAGGGAAAAAACTGAGAAAGGAACTTCAAGGGGTTATGCTGCCTGGTTAAATTTGTTTGAAAAATTAGGTTTTGGTACTTTTACCATTTCTCAGGAAAAATACAGAGTATATCCTTTAAAAATCTGACCTACTTTTTCATGCTTTGTTTGTACATGGCAAAAAGTATTTTTCAATATTTTGCAATGAAAATCGATGCACTAACTTTTGACTTAAGGTACTAGTCTACTTTAGAAGGCCAAAACAATTTTTTTTTAAATTATCAGTTCCTTTAATAGATATGACTATAAAACTGTTATTACAACATTGTTTCATCCTTCGAAAGTACGAAACAAAAATTTATTTTTTATTTTCATTCTTTGAATAATTTATAGAAGGCGCCAAAGTCGAAAATGTCTTGTTTCATGGCTGACAGTTAATCTCAGGATTGGCAAGTCTAAAACAAAAAAATAAAAAAGTATTTTAAAGAGGAAGGTTTCTTACACAACAATTTACTACCTTTAATGAAAAATCGTTTAAAAAAAATGGCGGATGTTTGAAATAAATTGTGAATAATTCAGTTTTTCATTTTAATTCAAAACATCCGCCATTTTTTCAAATCAATTTTTCATTAGCGAAGGTAAATTGTTGTGTAATTTTTTTGTTTCAGACTTGCCAATCCTGAGATTGACTGTTGGCCATGAGACAAGATATTTTTTACTTTGGTGCCTTCTATAAATTATTCCAAGAATGAAGATAAAAAATACATTTTTGTTTTGTACTTTCGAAGGATGAAATAATGTTGTAATAACAGTTTCATAGTCATATTTGATAAAGGAGCGGGGAAAACCAATTTGTAAAATTAGCTTCTTTTGACCTTCTAAAGTAGACTAGTACTATAACTTACTTCTATCTACATGATTATTTTAAATAATTCATCGTTCTCATTCTGAGTGAAAAAAGTTAATTTTCCCACGTCATATTTTTGTCTTAATATAAGACTGGGACGGAAATTGGCGAACGAAATGGGAGGTCCAAAGATTCGGAGTGAAAAAAGAATAGATAAGAAACCGTGGGTGTGCCACTTATCACCGATGACCCGAGGCTTCCATGAACTTTCAGTTGGAATTGATTTCATCGGGCTGGTCGGATTTTGCGGCCGCTCCGAAATCAATAATCCATTTCTCGGTTCTTCTATTCATTCGTCTTTCCCCGTTTGTCTCTTTCTGTTACGCCCAGAATTAGATAAGTACATCAACGAAAACGTTCATTTCTCTTCTAAAATTAATAAAAGTTCATTTCCCTTACTACAAATATTACGACCAATTTTAGTTACTGAATTAATGACACTTAACAATTTTTTGCTGGCCTTAATTAGGAATATTAATTTAAGAAGAAAAACTGGCGACAACCAAGAAATAATGACTAAGCAATTTGATTTCATTCTAGAGACTCTTTTTAATACAAAAAAAAACCCTCTCTCGCTTTATATGATATTGAAGATCGATCAATCAATCATTGACTCTGTCACGTCTTGAATCTCGTTAATTTGAGGCAAAGCTAATTTCTCTTCCTCAACGAATAAAAATATGAAGCAACGTCATAGAATCTTTAATAGCAAATTTGATATTGTTTTGCAGAATTTTTCACACTTTAGAAAAACTTGAAACAACCAAAATGATTACTAATTATTTGAGCTACTTATAATCGAAGTTCTTAAATTCATAGTAATTAATAACATCATTGAGTAATATTGATGAAAAACCATGAAATTATGAGTAAGCAATTCGGTCTCAATTTCAATACTCTTTTTTGCATGAAAAAACTCTCTCTTTCTCTCTCTCGTCAACGTGACAGAAGAAGAGATAGAGCGGAAAGGAATCGGAAGATACTATAGTGGCTCAAAGTTCACTGGCACACCGCATAGCAGAGCATAGCACCATATAAACGATGGCTCCGCTCGATCGACTTTTCATTATGACTTCCAGCAGAGTCATGGAATATCGATAAAAGCGAGAAAACGATAGAGAGAGAGAGAGAGAGAGAGAGAGAGAGAGAGAGACTGTGAGAGAATGAAAAACGCACGCTATATCATCGCTCTGCGAGTGTGTTAGTGTCGGGCAGATCGTGCTGTGATCCATCTGTGTTTATATGAAAAAAAAACGAACTAATCCTTTCATCGAATTTTTTTTTATTTCATACCAGTATTCATCTTCTATATTTCACGTGCACCGTTTTTCATTCTACGGATATCAAACATAACAGTAGGAAAAAAAAACTATACAAATGTATAATTGATACTGTCACGATGATGGATTATTCATCGCCGATTGAACTATTAATCGAGGAGCAGCCAAAAGTTAAATCGCCAACGAGCAAATATATATATTTATTCCTACAATTCCACAACCGTCAGGAATTCCGCATAAAACTTTTGACACTATCTCGACATTTTTATTCATACCCGGTTTATATGCAATATGTTTGAAAATGTTTTTTTTTTTGTTTCAATTAATTGCTTCTCGTTTTCAGTGGACGCTCGAAAGCGTTTGTTCAATTCAAAGATTCATACGGAAAAAAACATCAAAAGACACACATCAATAGAAAATAAATCATCGCTTTTGCTTCCTCATAAAGGAAGCTTGGTTTTTGTGAAAAAAAAATTTTCGAGATTTTTCATGTACTTGAACTTTCGAACGTTCAGCTGAATGAAAAATCAGAAAAATTATTTGTTCAACAAAAAATTACAAGAGCTTGAAAATAATTGACAAATAATAATGTAAAAAATTCTAACATATTTCAAGAACAAATTCTCAAAATTGTTTTGTAAAAGAATAATTTTGGCATTTCTTATCTGAACGTTCGAAACTTCAAGTCCATGATTTTTATGCCAATGTGTTCAAAATGTCCCAAAACATCGAGAAATCATATTTGGAAAAATGTCCGGATGGATGCATCCCGAGGTTCAGATGCAAATAATTAATAACTCGAGAATGCTTCGAGATATCGAGCTGAAATTTGGCAAACTTGTCGAGCACAAATTGCTCTTCAATTTGGGTTCTAACGGGTGTTCAGATTTGATCGACTTTATTCGTTTTTGCAAAAATGGTGTAAACGCTCTAACTTCTGCAATTTTCAAGATATTGCACTCAAACTTTGTACAGAATTAGTATGGCTATTAAGGTTGTTGGGTATTGAATTTGGTGAAGATGAATCGAAAGATTAAATTTTTATGAAATTTTGAATTTTTTGAAAAATAGCGCAAACGCTCTAACTTGCACAATTTTTAAGATATTGCACTAAAACTTTGCACAGAGCTAATATAGCTATCGAGATTGTTCGTTATTAAATTTGGCGAAAATCGATCAAATGATTAAGATTTTATCATTTTTTTTTTTAAATAGCGTTCTCTAACTTCGGCTATTTCCAGAAATTTTGTACACATTCAAAATAATGATCAAGGTTGTTCGCTATTGAATTTGGCAAAAATCAAATTTGGCAAGAAGTACATTTGAAAAAATTCGGCAAATTTGCACATTGATTGCTCATGTTTTTCGATAGTTAACAAAGCTTCCTTCATGAGGAAGCCAACTTTAATCGCCATACTTTCTAATAAAGGAAACTATGTGAACTATGGATAAAGATGAGGAAGCAACGTGCAAATGTTCAATTTGCAAAGTGTTTTTAATTTCTATTTGTTGAATCACCGAAGTTCAAAAACTTTTAATTCCAATCAGATTGTACGCGAGAATTTTGATCCAAGGATGACCTAAATAATGAGCAAAATTTCGTTCTCTTTAATCTCCTATTCGAAGGATTCTTCGGGGGTGAGGTTGGGAACCCTCGAATCGAGTTCAAAGGATTGTGAAATCAATTGAAGATTCAAAAAAGAAGTCAGTCAACCATGATTTCTCGTGGTTTGGCAAATAAATGCTAAACCTCGAGTGACAGAAGCGCGCTGGGTTTTGCGGAAAATGCAGACGTTGAGGGTGCTTCGACGGGGGGGGGGCTGTATGTGCAAAAGAGAAGGGGTGCAAGGGGTTATCCGAAACGCGAAGATCGTCGGAGATGCCCGAGGCAACGGAAACGTCGGTGGTGGGAGGATTGGGGGTGGTGGGTAGGTCGTCCGGGGGGTTGGAGGGTTGAGTTGCGCGCGGCGGATCGCTGGAGGTTTTCTCCCCTTCGGGATCAATACGCGGGACTGTTGGGTTGGCGGTAGACCCTGTTGTAATACGGCGGTGGTTGGTTTTCCCGCCACCCCTTGGCCCGTTGACGCACACACACACACACACACACACACACACACACACACACACACACACACACACACACACACACACACACACCGCGTGCACCAGCCGTATAACGAGGAAAACCGAAGGCTGAAAGGACAAGAGGGACCAGATACTATGCGTTATGAAGAAAAAAAATAAATAAAAAAGATCATTCACCCTTGTGCTGGTGGAAGAAGGAAAGTGAAAAAAAGAACGTCCCGAGGGACGAATATGCAGTCTCGTCGTGGTTGATCTTGGAGTCAGTTGACTCGCGAATAATCCTAATCCTGCAGGAAGTTGATTGTCGTTGAGCTAGTGTATTGATCTATTACGAGACAATTATTGTCCAACTATTCATAAATTGAAAATCAACTATTCCGAAACAGTTCAACTATTTATAAATTGAAAATAAACTATTCTGAAACAGTTTTGAGACATCAGTCAAATAGCATTATCGATTGGTCTAAGATTCACCCTTGATCCAATATCAAGAGACTTTTATTGATTCGTTATTGGCTCTGTAGAAAGTTGATGGCCCTTAGCTAACGTTTTGCTAACCTATTATTAGAGAGTTATTATCACATAATCGATTAATAGAAAATCAGTTGTTGTGAACTACTTTTGAATCAATGCTTAAATGATATTATTGATTGACGGAAAATTGGACTGTTAATATAATAGTGGTTGACTCTTTTTGATTCGTTGTCTGTTCTAGAGGAAATTGGCGGATGGAAGGATGGACTTGGAGATTTGACTCTTATTATAATATTGGTAGACTATTATTGATTCGTTATTGAATCTCTAAGAAGTTGATGATATTCAGCGAACTTATTATTCAACAATTACCATTCAACAGTCGATTAATTAGAATACAACAATTATGAACCATTTTTAATTCATCAGGCATCTATTATTGAAGATATTAGGTTATTATAAGTTGCCTATAATGGCCCCTTAATCCGATGAACATTTTTTTTTCACAGAATATACTACATTGTTTTTTATCTCGGTTCCATTTATTATTAAGGTTTTATAAAACTTCTGATCCTATGGGCGATACTATATTCTTTAATTTACTAGCAACTTCATATTAACTAGTGAATATTTAGTTAAATCAGGATACAGAATGTACGATGGATTTGAAGATCGCCTCATCATCAAAAAGATTCGGAAAAAAAATTGTATGGGTTGATAATAAAAATGCCATAAGTCCATCAGAATACAACAAATACTTCCAGAGACTCGAAATATTCCCATACCAAACAACTCTTTACGTCCATCGTTTATGATTTACAAAAAAAACGGTTAATCTGGTTGATTCAGGTATTGGTCGTATTTATAGTGGCCTATGAATAATGCTCGCTGTCGAGGATCGATGATAGTTATTTCAGGTTAAAGCGTAAGCTTATACATTATTCTCGAGCGACGTGGAAAGTGGTTAACCATCCTTCCACTTGGCATAAAGTTGGGTAATCCTTTTCGGATTCGGAATGAAACAGTTCTCGCTTCATCCTTCGCCATTCTTGTTGTTCGAGAATACCTTACGGGGTCAGATCGATTCGCTGTATCAGAGGTAAATGAATTTTAGAGCGAAATGGCTCAGGAAACACGATGCTGAGTAATTGAGAAAATAAGAATGTCGTAACAACTTTGAAACTTTTTCAAACATCAATGTAGTGAATAGACCGCCTCCTTTATCGTTCCCGCAAAAAAATTTATATAGGTTAAATATATATCTAATGAAGAATATTTTGGTGCAAAGACTATGAATTACATATATACACTGTCGTCTAAAAATTTGGAAACACTCGTCTTGATTCCGCGCCTCACAAAAAGGTTTCCTGCTCTTTTAAAAATGAAGGTATTTCAATTCAACAAGCGCGGTTTTAAAGGAAACATATTCGGCTTCATTTCACTTTTTCAAAAAAAAAAAAATCCATTTTTTTTCAACCCGATGCGCTCTTTAAAACATGATCATTTTTCGACTTTTTTTGGCATTGAAATTTTTGCCCACGACCCATAAATTTTTTTTAAAACTGTTTTTCACATGAAAAAATTTTGGAGGGGAGTATGTGCTTCAATTCCGTTTTTTTAAAGTTTTGTATGATTTTTTTCGCAAAAAACGACCGTATTTATAAAATGTAGCGTAACTCGAAAAGTACTGGGTTTTTGTGAAATCACTAAAAAGGTGAAAAGTTGCATACAATTATTCTGATTTAATCAAATTTTTTCAGATTTTTTTGAAAGGATTTTTTTTCGAGATTTTTTCCTGTCAACGAAATATTTTTTTATCTCAAACACTCGAGTCTCTTACCTCATCTACACGGCTCTTTCATCGAAAAATCTCATCTGTATGGCTTTTTTATCAGAAAACCCGGATAGATGAGGTAAAAGACCCGATTGGTTAAGATAAAAAAATATCTCGTTAACAAGAAAAATGTTTGAAACACAAATTTTGAAAAAAAATCTGAAAAAATTTCATTGAATCCCGAATAATAGTATGCAACTTTTTGCTTTCTTAGTGATTTAACGAAAACCCAGTAGTTTTAAAGTTATACACTTCATTTCATAAATATGATCGCTTTTTACGAAAAATTGAATATTTTTTCGATAAAAAATAGTACGAAACTTTTTAAAAAACGGAATTGAAGCTTATACTTCCCCCCACAAGTTTTCATACGAAAAACAGTTTTAAAAAATCGTCATGGATCGTGCACCAAAATTTCAACGCCAAAAAGAAGCCAAAAAGCGTCCATGTTTCAAAGGATGTACCGGTTTAAAGAAAAAATCGAAGCAATTTGAAAAAAAAAAAGCAAAATGAAGCTGAATACGTCCCCTCTGAAACGCCACTTGTTGAATTGAAATATCTTCATTTTTAAAAGAGCAGTGAAACTTTTTGTGCGGCGCGGAATGGGGGCGAGTGTTTCCAAACTTTTGGAGGGCAGTGTTTATGCATCAACATATTTTTTGCTTCATTATACTGTATTTCACATATATTTTATACAGATATATTAATATTTAGCACTCTAAAATATATTGTCGCATATATATCATCACCATACCGCTGTTCCCGCCCGATTTATCCGCGAATTTCTAGAATAAAAAATTTGAAAAATGAAATCATCATATATCAAAGTTAACGTAAAAAAATGTCCGGTCTGAATTATCCCAGTTAATGCTGTAGTGTGATGCTTAAAATACACGGCACAAAATGGGTCGTTGGGATATACATAGTAGGGGAGGAATTCCAAATTATGATTGCAAGTGGGAAAAAAAAGGCTCTAAAAAAAGCGAAATGATGAGGGTGCAAGCTAGTCATAGAGGTCGAGGCGAAAGAGGGGAGGGTGACAACGAGGAGGAAGTGAGCGAGAGTGAACGGGGCCCAGTGGCAATTTCCAGTTATAACGGTTAATCCGTATTTCATCGCCTAAACGGTGAACTCTGGGGCTCTGGTTTCACGTTGGTCTTCGTTTTCCAGGGTGGGAGGGCGCAGAAAACGGTGCTGCATAAGAGGGATGGTCGACTGGAGAGAGAGAAAGAGAGGGTGAGAAAGAGGGTGAAAGAGGGAGGAGGGTAGCGTCGTCGTACTGGGATGGAAGTCGGAGTCGAGTCGCAGTAAAATATAATTGCGTTTCGAGGATTATCCCGCCGACGAGGTAGATCTCCGTGTGACTAGTACCCCTGGGGGATTCCTTTTCCTCGTGATATCCCACCACCCCCACCCCATTCCACCCATCCCCCTTCCGCGCTGTGTAATTCTGCTCCACTCACGACTCTGACCCACCATTTCCGCAGAATCTGCAGTATACAGGTCGCATCTTCACTTTGAGATTTCTTTTTTAAGCCTCAAGATGGTCCATCAGCCGACTTATTAATCATCATAAAACTTCCATAAATGTGGCGTATAAATAGTCGCGCATGACGAGCATGAAGAAGATATCATTAAAAATACGGGATGTGTGTGGTTTTATCCAATCTAAAGGTATATCAAAATTTCGGCTCAATCTCGGATCCCAGAGTATTATCTTTTTAATGGTCGACCATAAAATGGCATATTTTGGGGAATTTCTTTTTTCAAATTCATGAACATTCGTTCGTGGAGAAATTCGATATTTCAAAACAGAGCTGAACAGTACTTGAAGTACCCGGTACTTGCGACGTACTTGAAGTACTTAGAAAGTACTTCAAGTACTAAGTACTTAGAAAGTACTTCAAGTACTAAGTGCTTACAAAGTACTTCAAGTACTAAGTACTTAGAAAGTACTTCAAGCAACTAAGTGCCTTGAGTACTTGACCTGTACTTCAAGTATTGTACTCAAAATTTCAAATACCTTCCAGTACTTCAAGTACTCTTTCAAGTACAAGTATCAAGTAATTTTGAATGTGTCTTGCATGATGGTTGCATGTACAAAGCCTTTGAATATGTAATTGAAAATAATATTTCATGACGTATGGGGACATACTGTCCCTCAACTGTCGCCTACGACAATTTTTTGAAGACAAACACGAAGTTGGATTAGTTTTAACAATGCATGTATTATATTCTTTATTTCTTCTTTTTCAAATCTGTAATAAAATAAATCGTTATTACAATCGTCAATGCCATTTTTGAATTATTTTCAATTCTTTGTTTAAATACTTCTGTTCCAATCTGCCTAACAGCCTAATCTCAGTCAGGGTGACCACTAAATCAAACGAAAAATATTCCCTGACATTTCCCTGAAATTTCCCTGACATTTTTGAAAATTTCCCTGACGGATTTGTGAAAAAAGTGACAAGGAGGAACATTGCATTTTTCATGGGAAAAAAAAAACAGAAAAAAATGTTCACCCATAATTTTTTTTCAGCACTGCGCAGAAAAAAATGTTCATCCATAATTTGTTTTCGGCGCTGCGCAAAAAAAAAATGTTCACCTATACCCTTTTTTTTCTCAATTTGATATTTCGTGATTTCCCTGACACTCAACAAATTCCCTGACATTTCCAGGTTTTTCCTGACAGTGGCCACCCTGTCAGTATATTGCACAAGGTGTAGATATGTTTTGATACAAAAAGTACTCGAATAAAAATCAAATGAGGATAAGAAATTCAATGCAAGTTCTGGAACTTACGAGATATACCGGAAAACTTGAAAAGTACTTGATACTGGGTACTTGATTTTTCAAGTACTTGTACTTCAAGTACTTTAAATCTTGAATACTTCAAGTAATAAGTACGTAGTACTTCAAGTACTGCCGGTACTTGATGCTTCAAGTACTTACGGTACTTTGTACTGAAGCACTTATGGTATTTTTCTATGTTAAAATGTATAAATTTAAAATGAAGCTCGAGCTAAGAATGTCTGGGAAACATGACGCAAAAAAATGTTATCCAATCAGCAATGCAAAATTTAAAAAAAAATTCCTGAATTGTCAAACATAAATAAAATCGCTGCTACTTATTCAAGTAAGTGTCTTTCTTTCTTGAAAATAATTGGCATTTATTCATTAAATCGAAAGTATAAAAGAAATAAATTCCAAAGTTATAAACGTCAAAAAATTGGGAAAAGTCGATGCAGCAGTTTTACACATAATTTTATGATCAGCATTGAAAACGAGGGTCCAAGAAAACGCTTTTGAACTTTCAAAAGTGGGTTACAAGTAATAAACAACCGTCGACATAAAAGTCTCAAACTCTGTGAATTGTGGTCCGATTGTCTTAAAATTTTAAGGCAACTTTAAAAAGATAAGTGGCTTAAGCCAAAAATGGATTATTCGACATTTACGATTAGAAACATCCCTTAAATACTCTGCTCAAGACTGTTTCACCATTTTTCAGAATTTGTCCATCAACGAAAATGTATAAAATCCAAATTGTAAGGGTTTCAAGTCCAGCGGCTATCTTTCGGCCTAGGGAAATTTTACAAGCGACGAAACGCCAAATGGGTGGGAATTAATATTCGCGAGGGTGCAGTTTGATCAATGTATGACGAAAAAAGTCGGCGCTAAACGAGTCCAGGCTTCGAGCACATACGCGCGGAACCACGCTTGCATCGCAAATGCGAGCACGAAGCCCTACCTTGAAAAAAGGAGCAAAAAAGAAAATCACCCCCTATTTTCATCGGATGGAAATCGAAAAAAAAAGTTTGGCCAGCGAAATGTTTCCAAATGGCTATTGAAGATCCCAAAGGGCATCGGCTCTCGCTTAACAATGGGATTGTTCCATGGGATTCCATGGAGTCTGTTAAGGCCTATGGAGCAGCAAAAGAGTGCAGAGGGTTGGAACACCGGCAGATATAGAGAGGCGTTGAGCCGAACGAGAAGGGAAATAGACCGGGCGTCAGTCCGGTAAATTGGCTCCATTCATCAGTAGGTATTCCCGTCGCGACTCTGCTTCGCTGTTCTCCATCATCCCCTCCATGTCGATGTATATGGGTCATTCCATGTCAAATCGACCACTTTTGAACTGACCCCTTTCGATTTGGTTGATTTTTTTTCCTTTTCTACCCCATTAAAAATATTTTTCGGGAAATTTTCAAATCTTTGTATCCAACCCAAAAAAAAATTATTTTTTCAAATAGCAATAACTTCTTCAAAAATTGACTGATTGAAACGTTTTTTTTCAAAATTTTCGACTTTAAATGTACTTTTTGAAAAAAAAATTAAATATATTAAAATCTATGAAATTTTCAACTTTTTCGACAAAAATCATCTTTTTCTCGAAGTTTGCCATTATCAATTTTTTTTTAACTCAAAAAATACTTTGATTAATTCCGGATAAAATGCCGCTCAACATGGAGTGGTTCGACATTTCCTTCTATTTTCTTTTCACTTTTTTTAAAAAATATGAAATTTTTTTCGAGGATTACAACTTTCATTTTTTTTTCTTCGCAATTTTTCAATCTCTGAGGTCCTTTATAAATCCTCAAAAATTTCCAGAGTCGTATTTTGTGAAATAAGCTCAGCTGGATTTTTTTTTCTCAATCGGTAAAAAAAATAGAAGGAAATGTCGGCCCACTCTATGTTGGGCAGCATTTTTTCCAGAATTGATCAAAGTTTTTTTAAGTGAAAAAAATGGCCAACTTCGAAAAAAAGATGATTTTTCTTGAAAAAGTGAAAAATTTCATAGATTTTAGTATCTTGACATTTTTTTATTTTTTCGGAAAGTATATTTTGAGACGAAAATTTTGAAAAAATAAACGTCCCAATTTTTACCCAACCAAACAAAAAACGTTTTTTTGGGTTGGGTAAGAAAATTAGAAAATTTCCTGAAATATGTTTTTTATGGGGTAGAAAAGGAAAACAAAATTTCAGCCAAATAGAAGGGGGTTGGGTTTAAAAGTGGTTGATTTGACATGGAATGCCCCAAATATAGATGCTTCCTACAGTGCATCCTCGATGCTGGTCTGCCTCCCTCTGTCACTGCAATCCGCTTCCGTGTCTTTGTTCGATTCGTCATAGTCGTATCAGAGTTTATCGTAAGAGCAAATAATAATAATGGTTTTTTTAGCCTCTTGCAATGAAGGCACCCTTCTGATCCCCCCAATTTCTCGAATCATTGAATAAGATCCACAACATTATTTGACTACGATTAGAGCATTCAAGACTCAAACTTTTTTTCAGTATACTCTAAACAATTGATTTTTTCCGAAAAATTTAAAATTTTCAAAATCCCTCAAATGGTCTTTGTAAATTTTTATGTGGGTTAAGTTTAGTCCCCAAACCGTCAACCGGAATTTTTTCAGCTCGTTATAGCGAAATTTGCGGAAGCTAGAGCTACTTTTTTGAAAATAAAAAATTGTAATCACATGAAAGTTACAACTTTTTTCATGAGGAGGTTTTCTTTTCCAGAAAATGCGTCGATGTTTCGTGCATGAGCTAATCAGAATGAAAGTACGGAGAATGAAAGAAGATTAGGGGACAAAATGTGAGGTAAAAGTCGGCTTCAAGTGGCAACGAAGCGTTAAAATAAAACGAAAAGACGATTTTAAAGCAAGCCCCCTCCTTTGCGCATCCTGACTTTTCTCGTTTTCTCTCTTCGCCACGCCGGATAAAAGATAAGCAGATAAGAGAAATGGCCACTTTTTTCGTCGTACAATTTTAAATCTCGGAGCTACTCGTCGAGCAATTTCTTTCTCTCTTCCTGTTTTGAGAGAAAAGAATGAAGGATCATCCGAGTAATTCCGGTAAACGTAAAATGCCAAAGTTCCGCTGAGAAATTGCGTCCAATATTAAAAACAATGGATCCAATGTATGATTTATCATCAAGGTCTTTCTGATTAAAAATTTCGGAATTTAAGAAGGTATTTTGGTCTAAAGACAAATATTTTGAGCGTTTCGTCAAGCTCGATAATAAAAAACAAGAAATTTGGGTACCCTTCTTGTTTTACAACATATTTATCAATATTTTGACAATAAACAAAAAAAAATCGAGAAAAAAACGAAAATTAAATAAATTATGAGCTGGTAGAGTTGAGGCTAAAAAAAGGGGTGTGATAGATGACTCGATTACAACCCTTCTAGTCATTCGATACAAAATTCAAAAGAAGATTCTTAATTAGTAAGAGTGTCATTGTAGCTCATATCTCAGAGAAAACGGAAAAAAAATTTCCTAAAATGGCGGCTGTTTGAACAAAAACGGCGTTTTTGGACACATGTTTTCATAGTTTTTGAATTTTTTACAATAGTAAGGAAAAAAATTTTGATACCAAAGTGGTAGGGGTGACTGAGAGTTATACATTGAAGATTGGTAAAATTTTTTAAGTAAATCGGTTCAGTATAACTGGACATATCAGGCGTATTGAGAAAAGTGGTTTTAAAAAAAATGTCTACCGGGTGTCCCAGAAATGAAGGGCAATACCGTGAGGGTAGATGCGCGACATTATATTAAGTAGAAAAGTCTTTTGCCATTTTTCGATATTTTGAACCCCTGAATTGTTATTAATTAATTAAATTAATGACCATTCAGAGGTTCAAAATATCAAAAAAAATGGCAAAGGACTTTTCTACTCAATATTACGTTAATAATAAGTTAAATTGATAACAATGCAGGGGTTTAAAATATCATAAAATGGTAAAGGACTTTTCTACTCGATATTACGTCACGAATCTACCCTCACGGTATCTGCCAATTTGCTCTTCATTCCTGGGACACCCTGTATAGTCCGATTTGTTCCGACGCGGTCACTGAAATAGCGATAGCTCCGTAAATTATTGGAATTAAAAAATTTCCTTTCAAGGATACATTCTCAAAGGTCTAAACTCTAAAAATATGAAAGAATAAAATTGATTTTTTCAAAATTCTAGACCAGAACACCGCCTTGGAGCGTAGCGTCATTTTAGGGTTAAAAATATAAACAATGACGCCAATTCCGAAGCCCTAGGATTTTAATGGTTCTGTATCAAGTACTTGAACTTCATTTTACGAACTTCACCGGCAATTGTGCAATTCTGCATGAAGCATCGGAGTGGCTCTGGAGGATAGTGGAAAAGCTGCAATGCAGCGAGAAGCAGAAGCCCATGGCTGGAAGCCCTGGGGTTGACTTTGGCGAAGCGTCCAAAGGAACGCGATATCTTTGCGAACATTACAATAACAAAGGGAGTCGGTGCGGTTATGCCCTCGAGTATATGCGCCATATTCAACCCTAGGAACCATGCAGAATTTCGCACATGTATATCTCTCCTGGAAATATTAGCATACACGAGCCTTAAGCCTTCGCCGTTTTCAACGGTTACACTTCTTCATACGAGACTCCGCGACGTAACGAAAGAGAGAAAGTTTCAAAGTGCCGAAAAGCGACTCAAAATTTTACCATTAGCTCGAAGGATTCAGAGTCTGAAGAAAACTTTGCTTTTCAGTCTGTCTAAACGTTAAATCTGCACATCCTTAAAACGATAGTTTTTTGATTAGTGTTGATTCAGTATTGAAATTAAATCAAGCTTAGTTAACATTAAATCGTTATTGGTTTAATTATACAATTCATTTATTGCAAACCGTAGAGTTTGCTCGAAGTAGTTAAAGAAAATGCAGATTTTTTCAGATTTTTTTTAGATGAATTGCAGAATTACTGTACAGTCGAAGTCCCTATTTCTTGACCGTTCCCACATCTTGACTGAGTTACCATGGCAACCGTTTCCACATCTTGACTTCTCCTATTGATGATTGCACCACTCTATAACCCAGTAGTTTGTAGGCGCGTGCGCAAGTGTGCCGAGATCAGAACAGCGCGTGCGCGCTCCCACGAGCATGCGCGTGCTCACCCAAGCATGCGCGCTTGTGGCGTACAATATGGCGTCGTATCGAAAGTGGGGACTGTAGGAGAAGTCAAGATGTGGAAATGACCTACATTCGTCCGGTCAATAAATGGGGACTTCGGCTGTACTTTTATCATATTTATCTGTACGTTTATTTATTTGACTTTTATAATAGTGAATCTACTATAAATTTCAATTTATTCCAAAGTGAAGCACATTTTCGTCATAATCTGTATTCTCACTGCAAAACAAGCAACTACAAATATGTAGTTTGATTATTATAGTTCATTATTGAGTAGTTTATCATTAACATTTATTTTAATAATAAATTTAATAAATTTATTTATTATTAGTTTATTATCAAGTCCTCTATTACTAAAATTTATTTTTTCATTGCATTTAATTAAATGCAATGAAAAAATAAATTTTTGAATCACATTGATGCCAGTGGGATGCCAAATTTACAAAGGTTGGCTAATGACCATTAGTTATGCAGGCAGCTAACCAAAATGCTGGGCGTTTAAAACTTTCTTCACCGCTTTGCCGCAACCTCATTTTCCGTATTCGCCATCAGCGACGTCGCAGACAGTTCCACGTTGTAACCTGCCAAACTAACAGTGGTGTTTATCTTACGAATTTATTATTGGCACGTTGTTTCGACGCCTGTTTGACTCTGTCACTTTCTCGTGCCTCAATCTCGTGAATCCGCATTACCGACGTTTGCGGCACGTGATTTCGTCCTCCCTCTCTTATTCCACCAGTCTTGTTTCATCGTTTAGTTTTCCCAAAGTTACCGAGATCTCATCTTGGTCCTTGATTAACTCTTGAAACTGTCGCCCGAATGTACACACAAACTTTCACACAGTCGTGCCAAGCAACAGTTACTTTTCTTTTTTTTTATATTCTTCCTCCTTCTCTCTCTCTATCTTTCTCTTTCCTTCTCGACAATGAAACAACTTCTAGCTTGGTTCACATAGTTTCCATCGAGTTTCGACGAAATTGTATTCAATTGCATTATCTGTGGTTTAGACACGTTGCGATTCACCGCAAATGAATATTCAGAAACTCGCTGTGTATGCATATATGCGAGAAGATAAATTTATGTGCATAATATGTTCGTGTGTGTAGGTTCGATATAAACTGTGATAAAATAGGTTTTTGCGGAAATTATTAGTCCTCGTGGTTTGCGTGGAAGAAAACATCTCCCGAAAAAAATGGTTGGTTGGGACAACCTATTGATCATTAGTTGGGTATATTTCGGTTACCGTAACCATCTGCTTCGTTACAATAACCACCTAACATTAGTTCGGGTGGGGGTCGAAGAGTCGACTAACCAATATTTCGAACGGCCGAAATCCGAATTTCACGATTACGAGCGTTCGAATAACGAAGCGCCGAAATCCCGAATGCCAGAAAAGCGAAAACGGAGAGAGCCGCCCCATGCGTAAGAGAGAGAGAGATACGCCTCCTCTCTCTCTTACGCAAGGGGCGGCTCTCTCGACTTTCTCTTTTATGGCGATCGGGATTTCGGCGCTTCGTTATTCTAACGTTCGTAATCGTAAAATTCGGGATTTCGGCCGTTCGAAATATTGGTTAGTCGACTCTTCGAACTCCACCCATTAGTTCCATCTACTATTCAAAGATAGTTGACACGACTAGTCAACATAAATAACTTGATTAGCCAGTCTACCTAATGAAATAGTACCTATTCGAGAAGGTAAAGGATGGACAACGAATTTCATAGGCACTGTAGCCAATTATATGATCATATCTGCAGAGTTGTCAGTAACCCAAACATCCGCCAGGTGGCTTCCTTTCACACAAAAGAAATTTCCCCTCGACGCTTGTGAACTTTCCAAGTTCGTCTATGTTTGATATCCTTATTTTTTAGTATGGATGTTAAATACTTTGCGGCAAAATGCAAGATGGTCGAATCCGAAATGGATTTCCATAAAAAGGGCTTTTTTTTATTTTACCTTCTCTTGAAGAAAAGACGAAGCTTTACGAAATTTTAAACTTCATATGTGTAGCGATATTCAAAGATTGAAATGTTTAAAACTATTGTGTAGATATAAAAAAAAAATTTATAATAAACCACGAACAAAATAGTTGACACAACCATTTCACTTGTGGTTGGCCGAGCTTAAAAATTAATTGGTCTGCCATTTATAAACCAACCATATAAAATTCGTTGATTTAACTAATTTCTCGTCTGGCGCTCACAGCACTGAGATAGTAAGGTTGAGTCAACTAATTTTTTTTACCACAGCTAAGCCGTTTTTCCGTGCCGATTAGAAATCTGCCTGCTCAGTATTTTTACGTCATTAAACGTTTTTAGGGGTTAGGCCACTCTAGAATTTTCAAAAAATCGATTTTTTTTTGCGTCAAAAGTTACCTTAGTATCTGTAGATTTATATTCCAAAAGATTATGTGCGTGAGTTATCCCTAAGTACTCGATTTTCGTATTCTAGTGCATCCGCAGCGAGCTTTCTACAAACTTTAAAGGCGTTCACCTCACAACTACATTTTTCAAGTCGGCCGAACTGATAACTCAAACAAATTTCAACCGATTTATTTGCAATTTCAACTGTACATTCAAAATAACGTTCTTTAAAGCAGTAAGTAGAATTTTTACATTATGTTGCACTATTTTCTGACGATTTTCTCATGGCATTTTATACTTTCTGATTTAGAAATACGCCTACTTACAAAAAACAACATCTCAAAAAAATTCTACGTCCTTCTATAGCTAGTCATACATAATAGAAAAAACTTTGGTACCTCATCGTACCTCAAAAATTATAGGAGCTGTTGGTTTGGCTGTTGACCTTCCAGAAATAAAGGCGTCATCGGAAAAATGCTGCACAGTCGCCATTATGACATATATCGTCGTGAAAAAATAATTTTGTATTGCCAATTAGATGCATAATAAAACACCTTTTTGTAAATCCGATTTATTTTATGGTTTCGCTGAAAAAAAATTACGAGATATGCTCTTTTTTGTCTGTAAAGTGGCCTAAACCCTTAAGGAATATCTTCCTAGGAATTTTTCGTAAAATGTTTATTGCCAAAAAAAACATTACCAATTGCTCAGATTTTCCCAACAATTTCTCTACAGCAGAGATCTGGATATAATCATTCTTGGGGTTGTCTGTTTAAATTTGTTGTATTTTAGGGTGATGAGGATCGATCCCGGATGCTCAATGAATCCTGCCCTCGACTGGAATATTCAACTCAGCTCAGTATTATGTAAAAGAGATGAGAAAAAAGAGGAACTCGGTATTACAGCCTAATGAGACAAAGTCTAGATCACCCGCGTTGTTTTATGCACACCAAGCGATTTCTTTATTCTCTTCTTATCCTCCACTCTTTATTCTCCGGTCTCCTTTTCGTCCCATAAATATTTAATCGTCACGACGCCATCGACCTCCCGTACGGTCAGCTTTCCCAAAGCCACATTGCATCGCATTTGCACGATTCTGCACTTCGTACACTGGAACGACTTGAGGCGCTTTTTACGTTTGTATTTTTAGTATTTTTTGGAATAGGCGAGTTATTTTCATCACTAGTTCAAATACAGATACAACGACTGCATATGTGAATACGAATTTTTTATCCGATTCGATCGGTTGATTTTTCGCAAAAATTAAATTTTTATAGTTCCAGTGCGTTGAGTAAACTCAACGATTTTTCATTTTATTTTTTATCTTTCATTTTAATATCTTCTAAACTAACTCTGAATCTGTTAGATTTTTGTTTTAATTAGCAAAACAGCGGTAAATGTTTAAAAAAACCGCGTAGCAAAAATCCTATGCAATTTCTACCATAAAACCTAACCCGCATCCTAAAGCATTCCTGAATGCAGAAACCAATGGAACTTATTTATAGTATCCAAGTGACGCTTCGCTTGCGCGAGAGCGATTCGCCCGGCGCCACCTGGCGGATTTTCTACACACTACATACTCTCGATGTACAACACTACGCCATTATCATGCGAAGGGTACGAAGTGCATTTTTCATAATATTCTCTCAAGGAATACTTTCTTATCTTATTGAAGCTCAGCGAAATCTGATAAAAATAATTTATCAAACGTATGTTCTGGACGGTACGAGCTCTTTGAGGTAAAATCTACCTTTGCACAATGCGATCAGAGAGAATAAAATCCCGAAAATCCTATTTACCATTAGATAAAAACCATCTACCAAGTTGCAGAAGTCGGTAATGGTATCCCAGTCGATGGTAGCTATCCTTCATAAAATATTAAGGGGGCAACTGAGTCAACAGAAAAACGAGCTCAATTATTTTGATATGCAAAGAAAAACGTCCCAAAGAGTATTTCAAATGTGTTCTTAACGTGTAAGACTCGATTTCTATTTCGGAAACTGTTTATTTATCAGTTTCTCCTTCTGATATGAATTTTTGATGAAAACTAAATGTTCAAGTTTATCGACGAGTCAACCAAGAGGGTTAGAAAGAAAAATTGATAGCGAGAAAGCTGCTGGATGCTGTGATTGGATTTGACGGGTGGGCTTATTCTTCGTTCTATTGGTTAATGTATATGGGTTAATGTATATGGGGCATTCCATCCCAAATCGGACAGTTTGAAAAACTTTTTTTTTATTTCCTCAATTTTTTTATATTTATGAGTACCCATCATAAGACCCTTCCTGTTAAATTTTGAGATTTTTTTTTATTACCCGTTCAGAAGATATGAAATTAACAAAAAAACCGCTCTTTTTTTTGGTATTTTGATCATAACTTCTTTAATAATGGTCCAAATTAGAAGTTTTTTTTCAACATTTTTGTTTTTTTATGGCCTTTTCAGAAAAAAATACAACAAAAATATTCGACGTGCTTTTGAATGAGTTTTTTGAGTTTTGAACTCTAAATCGCGTTTTGAAAAGTGATTGTCATTTACTTTTAATTTTTTTTTCAAACATCTATTTATTCAACAATTTTTAAGACTGTCCAATCGTGGGATCTCAATAACTCCTATTTTTTTCGACTTTTGAAAATTTAAAAAAATATTTTTTTTCATGAATCATTATGAATACCAATTTTTGTTGCTGTATATTATTTTTTAAATCATTTTGAATTAATTTGGACACTTTTTCGTTGTTAACAGATTTTTTAAATTAATAATTAGTCGATGAGCAAATAACAACAGTTTAAGAATTGTATGAGTGGGCATTGAACCTTAATAGTCTAACGAATATTGCTATCAAATTTTCACATGAGAAACATTATTCAGATGCAAAAGAAAGATTTTATTTGCGATAAAATACTGCGAAGTCAATCACAGGGGGACACAAAAATTTCATTCAATTATTCCAATGAGCAACGGAAACGTATTGGCAAAGGAATATTCTAGCTAATTCAGGAAATAATCGTATATGTAAGGTTTTCAAAAAAATACGTGAATAAATAAAAACTGTTGTTATTATTATTATTCATAAACAGACTTAACGATTAATTGTTAATTTTAAGAACCTCTTAACAATAAAAAAAGTGTCAAAATAAATTCTAAATATTGAGAAAATACTATACAGTAACAAAAATTGGTATTCATAATAATTTATTGAAAAAAAAAATTTTTATTTTCAAAAATCGAAAAAAATAGTAGTTATTGAGATCCCACGATCGGACTAGTCTTAAAAATTGTTGAATGGATAGATATTTGAAACAAAAAATTTAAAAAAAAATCGAAAATGACAATAACCTCTAAAAACGCGATTTAAAGTTTAAAACTCAAAAAACTCATTCAAAAACACGTCGAATAATTTTGTTGTATTTTTTTCTGAAAAGGCCATGAAAAAACAAAAATTTTGAAAAAAAAACTTTCAATTTGTACCATTATTAAAGAAGTTATTACCAAAATACCAAAAAAAGAGCGGTTTTTCTGTTAATTTAATATCTTTTGAACGGGTAATCAAAAAAATCTCAAAATTTAACAGGAAGGGTCTTTTGACGGGAACTAGAAAATAATAAAAAATTGAAGAAATAAAAAAAAAAGTTTTTCAAACTGTCCGATTTCGAATGGAATGCCCCATATATATATATATATATATATATATATATATATATATATATATATATATATATATATATAATACTTGGGTCCACATATGCCGGAGTATTCGGGACTGTTAATAGGCGTCGAATTATCCGCGAACGATTAAAGCATCCGTGTAAAGTCTGGACCACTCGCTCAATGTGATTTTGCGTACCCACGTCTCTCTGTCTCTCTCCCTTGCTGGTCCAGAAGGGGGAATTCGAATGCGACGAATAATTTAAGCGAACGACCAGCAGGCAAATAACGCTCGTACGATAAACAACGGAACCTCCCACGCGAGTTAATCGCTCCATTGTCCGATTGCGTCATCGTCGTCGAGGGCGCAAACGAGAGTGTGCGCGAGAGAGATAAAGGGAAAACGCTCCGAGCGACGCGAATTCCATCGGGAGCGCCACCGGGACGAGAGAAGAGCGACACGAGCGTGTCCAGTACGGTGACTTCACGCTACAACGCAGTCACCGTTGTATGCGTTACTTTCTCTCCAAATTGTGTTTCCCATCACGCGAGTGCATGTCGAATATCGACTCTTTGATTTTCTCATCGGGCTCACATAAACTTTACGGCAATGACAATCCAAATCAAATTTTCAAGCTTTACAATCTTGATTTCATTGTAGTGAAATCTAAAAACACCAAAAGAAAATGATATTCAACGTTATCATGCTATTAATTTAAATGAAATGATTTTAAATAAATAAATAATTAAAAAATAAATTTGAATTTTGGTAACTTCAGAAGAAGCTGATTTTTTTATAGATTCAACAGTGACATTAATTATGAATGAAAATTTTAAACGTGAAAACTCATTAACTCTCCGTCATCTATGACTGAGATACCATCAAATCTGACTTTGCCACTTCTTTTCGATTTTATCTGTTTTGCATTGTTTATAAATTTCATTTTGGAATGAAAACTGTTGTACTATTGAGACGAGACCTAAAACTCATTCTCTGAATTTATTGAGAATTTTATAATACTAGGGAGTGGTTAAAAAACAAGCGATCATGATATCGCCCGGCGTAGTAAAAAATATAGGGGTCATTCCATGTCAAATCGACCACTTTTGAACCCGACCCCTTTAGATTTGGCTGAATTTTTTTTCCCCTTTTCTACCTCATTAAAAACTTTTTTCAGGAAGTTTTCAAATTTTGTTACGCAATCGAAAAAAAGTTATGAATTCTTTAAAAAAAAAAGCTTTTTTTCAAATAGCCATAAATTTTTCAAGAATTGACCAATTGGGACGTTCATTTTTTCAAAATTTTCGTCTCTAAATGTATTTATGTGTGTATATAATTGTGTATATTTTTTACTTTTTCGAGAAAAATCATCTTTTTCTCGAAGCTCGGCAGTTTTTTTTCACTAAAAAAAACCTGTGAAGCTTGTACTCAGGAGTCAGGAGGTCGAAAAAGCAATTTTTCAACAATTTTTGTCGAAAGAGACATTTTAATTTATTAACGTAAAAATTAGTGTACCATTTTTAGTAAAATTTAATTTTATTTTGAAATTTTTTTTTGTAAAAAATAATGATTCTTGAAGCCACTGTAGCCGATCGTCGAGAGGTCCTCTCTAAAAAAAAGGCGTCTTGCGGTGAGCACGATATCTCTGGATTGGATCATCCAAAATAAAAAAATAAACAAGATTTCGTTAATGTAAGGTATAATCTAATATTGATTCGAAGGAATGAGCAAAATATTTATTAACAACAAAATGGCGGCTTCTCCAACAAAATTTCTATTTTTGATGACATTTTTTGCCTTAAATTGTTTATAAAACGGAAAATATTTAATTAGTAATTTAAATAGTAATTACGGGTTCACAAATATGCCTTTACATTCGAGAATATTTGTCAGATTGACATAAAATTTTCTGTGTATATACTTAAATCTATGTCCATTACGAAAATGAAATTTAAAAAAATCAATTTTTTGCAAATCCTGACTGCGCAATCTTAAGGAAATTAATCTTTTTGTCTCCTTGAAAAATAATAAAAAATAGTAAAAAAAAAATACCTTCTTATCTTTAGAAAAAAATTAGTCATTCCACATAAAAGAAGCTACGTAATTTGCTCTCTCATAAAAGAAGCTTTAAATGGCAATCAGCCTAAAATATTCCAGAACGTCGAAGAAGCACTCGTGGAAAAAATGTCTCGATGAATTTGAGGGTATGTATGAATATATGCTTGGATATAAACGGGAGTAAATGCATTCGACTTCATAACAATTCGAGAACTATTTGAGGTATTCCGCAATCGCGAATAATAAACATAAAAAATTCAAAATCCAATAACTCCGATCGAAGGCAAATATTAAAAGAGAGAATCCCCCTCACGTATTTATTTAGTACATCGATATGCGAGAAATATTTCACGTGCTGATCAAACATTGCCGGAAATATGGCGATAACTCGAATATCGGAAAAAATGAAATTCTCATTTACCGCGAAGCTAAAAATAAGCAATTGGCAAATAATTCGCTTCGGGATGTGCCACATGCTGGCCTATAAATGAAAAATCATCCCCTCATCGATCGGTCGTAAAATTTATCGAACGAATTCTTCACCTTCCCTCTCGTACAAATTATACATTTCGACGGCAGTATAGAAGAACGTGCTATCTCAAATTGTGCTAGAAGAACGTGCCATCTCAAATGATGAGAGAAGAAGGTGCTATCTCAAATTTTGATAGAAGAACGTGCTATCTCAAATTGTGACAGAAGAACGTGCTATCTCAAATTGTGTTGGAAGAACGTGCTATCTCAAACTATGAGAAAAGAACGTGCTATCTCAAATTGTAATAGAAGAACGTGCTATCTCAAATTGTGATAGAAGAACGTGCTATCTCAAATTGTGTTGAAAGAACGTGCTATCTCAAACTATGAGAGAAGAACGTGCTATCTCAAATTGTGATAGAAGAACGTGCTATCTCAAATTGTGTTGGAAGAACGTGCTATCTCAAACTATGAGAGAAGAACGTGCTATTTCAAATTGTGATAGAAGAACGTGCTATCTCAAATTGTGTTGGAAGAACGTGCTATCTCAAACTATGAGAGAAGAACGTGCTATCTCAAATTGTGTTGGAAGAACGTGCTATCTCAAACTATGAGAGAAGAACGTGCTATCTCAAATTGTGATAGAAGAACGTGCTATCTCAAATTGTGTTGGAAGAACGTGCTATCTCAAACTATGAGAGAAGAACGTGCTATCTCAAATTGTGATAGAAGAACGTGCTATCTCAAATTGTGTTGGAAGAACGTGCTATCTGAAACTATGAGAGAAGAATGTGCTATCTCAAATTGTGATAGAAGAACGTGCTATCTCAATTTGTGATAGAAGAACGTGCTCTCTCAATTTGTGATAGAAGAACGTGCTATCGTACGTGGACATATTTTCATTGATCCGGCACTGGAATTTGGGTACTTCAGTATACAGGGCACTTTTTCTGTTAGGTTATTTAATTTTTTTAAGTGATTTAGCTTCATAAGAGAAAAAAAATAAGAAAATTTTGAATAAACAATTTTTTTTTAAATTATCGATCGAGATAGCACGTTCTTCTATCACAAATTGAGATAACACGTTTTTCTATCACAATTTGAGATAGCACGTTCTTCTCTCATAGTTTGAGATAGCACGTTCTTCTAGCACAACTTGAGATAGCACGTTCTTCTATCACAATTTGAGATAGCACGTTCTTCTATCACAATTTGAGATAGCACGTTCTTCTAGCACAATTTGAGATAGCACGTTCTTCCATACTGCTGTCGATTTATACTCTCGGATCAATTTCTATCTTCTGCGAGTGTAAACAAGAAGGACACATGTCATTCTGGGCTGACTCTTCATCGTTACGATTAACAATCCCAGCCACAAAATAAATATGCCGATCAGTAATGTCTCCCCCCGGACAGCGTAAGAGTCGAAAATTTCGCGTGTAAATCCGTGCAATGAAATGCCGTTGGAAAATGCGTACAGGGAATTGCCACGTTCGTCTCCCCTTCGCAGAGTTCGCTGTACCCAATCAGAACTATACAAATAGGAATTAACGTTGAGCCACGTCCAAACAACGCGCTGTTTTCTCCCCCCTTGCATAATATATCCACGTCATCCCAGATTGATTGACTTTTTGCCGTCGTCTTTGTGGGATGTGTGCGATTTCGCGACGTATTATCATCTCCCTCCTTCACCGAGATTCCTCCGTCCTCCCTCGGAACGAACCCCTGTCTATTGTGTCCTGATTTCATCTTCCTTTAGTTCCTTTTTATGGGGGAAGAGGGAAAAATTCTGATATGATGACTTCGGCATTTTGATTCTCAATGTATAATATCGGTGGAATTTTTGACTCCACGTTGAATTAAAATTGCGACACATTTCTGTGTGATTAAATGTTCGAGATAAAATGTTGTATTTCAAAATGCCCCTTTCGTACCAGCCAAAAATTTTATCTGATTGTCCGTACTTCGTGATACAATAAGAATCTGAACAAATTTAGCAACATTTGGCATGCCATAAACAACAATTATCAATAATAATAATAATGCTCAGAAGTGATTCATACATTGTTTAAACAAAAAATTAGTCGACAATTTTTCGGTAAGTTCTTTTTTTTCTTGAACAAATCGAATGCCTTAACTTTTCTGAACGCATACGAATTTTTTCAGAATTTTTCCTCTATTTTGAAATTCTCGCATTGAAACTTTTAGAATGGCTGTATTTGTGTATTTTTTGGCCTAGGGTCTTTGAAACGTTTCAAAGCTGATCATAAACCTGTGTGCTAAAACATATACAAAATTGGCATTCTTTGTATGTATTTCACAATGTTTTTTATAATATTTCAGAACAAAAAGAAAATTGTGAAAAAATTTATGTGCGTTCAGAAAAACTAACGCATTCGATTTATTCAAGAAAAAAAAGAACCTAATGATTGTTGTTTATGGCATGCCAAATGTTGCTGAATTTTATCAGATTTTTATGGTATTACGAAGTACAGAAATTTTGATGATATAAATTTTTTTGCTGGGACGGTAGAGGCAAATAAATAAAATGGCAAATTGTGCAACTTCATAAAAAAACATATTTTCTCTACTCTTTTTTTAATATAATAAATAAATCATTGCATTCAAAATTTTAAGCATTAAAGGAGCAGCATTCAAATAATGTGTTATAAAATTGTTCTCGTGGTGGTCAAGATAACTCATAATAGCTTCAATTGTAACAAAAAAAATAAAATCTTATTTATCAGTAGATACGTATAGCTCGTGGTAAAGGAAACAATTTGAAAAAATTGAAATTTGAAGTTTTGGCAGAGTTGTATGGAAAACTACAATTTTTAGTACAATTAGCACTACAAAAGATTCGACCTTGTAAAGAATTCGTAACGGTAAAAAAAAATTCTTTCAGCCACCAATCAATCGTATTTTGAAGAAGTATAAAAAATTTCAACAAGATCAGTGCCCATTCCACATATTGTACTATTAGATAAAAAAAATTGCAGAAAATGGATTTATTTCAACTTTCAAACCCGCATAACTCCTCAATCATTCCTTTATAATAAAATTTATAAAATGACACGAAATCATTCAATATTTCAAGTGATCTTAATCGCCTCAACGATTTTTGTAAACCAAATATTTTCATACCCCAAACTATCTGTTCACAATTTACTATCCGATATCCCCAAATTTGTGCAGGCTATAGTAAAAAAAAATTCAAAAATTCAAAAATTCATAGATTTTGAACTCTCGAAGCGATTCCCGAAAAATTACAATCCATTTTCGGTTAATATATTATTTACATATTTCGTGATCCATCGAGAGGATTTTTACATAATCTTAGGTCCTTATCTCGGGTTATCAATGTAGGGGCAACATATGAACAGCTGCAGCTCATTCATGGGGCCGACATCCGACCCGATTTAGTAGATTCTGATCCGTCAAGGGGGAGTCCAAAACGCGATAATCCTCGTGCCAACGAGAATGAGATCGTCACGCCGCGCGTGAGATGAGATTTTTCCATAACCCAGAATGCCACTTTGCGCAAGATTCACAGAGGGGTTCGTCCGCGGTTCGTTCACGATGGCTTTCGTTGGGGTGCGGATAGCAAAACGAAAAAAAAAAATAGAAAAAAAACCTTAACTCTCATTTCCCCTTATCCAAGTACTTGAAGGCCTCGGGCGATTATTCTTCGAGAAAATCACGAAGGATTGAAAACGTAACTGACAAACGCGACTAAGCCCTCAACGCTGAAAAGTCTTTCGGAGTATATTCGAAATTCTAATACTTTTGTAGGTAAAAAAGGAGGGAAAAAAACATTCCAACGTGAGGAATAGATGTGGCGATTTGTCGTAATCCCTTAAGTGGCAGATTGGATAGGCGGATTCGATACTACCGGGATTTTCGTTTTTTGCGGATAGTTCAAAGTGTGCAACGAGCAGATTGACGCGGCAAGCGTGAAATCGAAATGGACATTTTGAAGTTGCGGACCAGGAGAGCGTGAGTCGTAACATAAAAGATTCGATTTGAAAAATTCAACACACACGAGATTACCGATCGGAAATACACACTCGGCGTATTTGCCGGATAAATTACCGAGGATTCATTCGTTTTTGAGGGAGAGAACTCGTTAATTTTCTCTTGCAATTGAGCGATATTTTTCCTCAATAAAAGATAATTAAAGTACTAGTTTACTTTAGAAGGCAAAAAAAACAAATTTTTAAGATTTTTTTCTCAGCTCCTTCATCAGACATGGCTATAAAACTGTTATTACACCTTCGAAAATACAAAAAAAAATCATTTTTATTATTTAAATAATTTATAGAAGAGGGGCCAAAGTCTTGTCTCATGGCTGACAGTTAATCTCAGGATTGGGAAGTCTGAAACAAAAAAATAAAAAAGCATTTTACAGAGGAAGGTTTCTTACACAACAATTTACCAACATTAATGAAAAATGGCGGAAAAAAATGGCGGATGTTTGAAATGAAAATGAAAAATTGAATTTTTCACAATTTATTTTAAACATCCGCCATTTTTTTATTGATTTTTTATTAGAGGTCGTAAATTGTTATTTTTATGTTATTTTGCTTCCTTACAAGCTTTTGCTGTGATGAAGGAAACAAAAATCTGTAAGAAAAGAAAATAAACAAAAAAATGCGTTTCCACTATTTATGCTGCTATAATTTCGACGATGTTGAAGTTTGCATCGTTCACTGAGAGAAAAAATTACTAGAACCAATAAAATGTAGTTTTGAAGGCAAAAAATCATTTATTATTTCATTATTTGCCAAAATATATTAGATTGGTTCCCTTATATATTTACTTGGTTCATTTGTTTGAGTCAATTCCATAAATTTCTGTTTCAACAAAAGAATTTACTTTAATCTAACAATTTGTTGTCAATTATTTGTAATATGTTGTTTGAATCAATAGCACATTTTATCATTCAAAACATGCATTTCTTTTAACTGAGAAAATGAATTTGTTGAATCAATAAATTGCGTGTTAATCAGTTGTTGCTAAACATGATATAAAAAATATATAACCCTTGCAAAATAAAAAAAAAAAGAAAAACTGCGCCAACTATTCCAAACAAATATTCTATTGGAATAAAATATCGTGTTACCCATTTTACTACGACTTTTTTTTAAATAATAACAATCAATTTGATATCTAATCAAAATAAATATTGAAAATACTACAGGAATATTCTCAGAAGTAAAATAATTATGAATTTATTGCAAAGAAATAATTTTGCTCGAAAAATATAATTTCGTATTGATGTCATTTTTTAGATGCAAATAATCTCATGTTTATGATGCAATAAATCTAATTAATCCAATGAATGCAAATTTAATCAAATGTATTTAAATAAAAATATTTTTAGAAGTAAAATAATGATGAATTTATTGCAAAGTAATAATTGTGTTCGAAAAAAATTATTTCGTATTGAAGTCGTTTTTTAGATCCAAATAATCTAATGTTTATGATGCGATCAATGTAATTAATCCAATGAATACAAATTTAATTAAATCTGTCATGCATCTAATTGTTACTGTTAAATAAGAGTTCAATATAATGGAGTAATAGATCCATGAAAATATTTTATTAAATGAACAGTGATTCTCTTGGTTTAACAAATAAATAATCGAAATAATACTTTGATTTAATAAATAAATTCATGTTTTCAAATTCAATAATTTTTTCTCTCAGTGTTGCAATGCAATGTAAATAAATTCGTTCTATTCAGTTTTAGTGAGTTTTGCGTTTAGCTTGTGCATTTATTATTTCAAAACCTTAATGAAGATCTTAAAATACATTTCTACGAATTTTAAATTGAAAAATTATTCAGGAAGAAGTAATTTCATTTATAAATAAATAATTGCCGTTGCATTACATCAATGCAAACTTCAGCCACATTGATTTCGACCATTTAATTTCCACGAATTTGGAGTGGTATTAGCAATTTTGGGATTATGATATTAACAGCATTGCCGCAAGATTACGTGCAATGGAAATACATCGCTGGCCCGACTGACCAAGGATGATTAAGTCCTTTTGAAAAGGGAGCTCGCACTGAATAAACGCTCTTCCTCGTATTAATTCAATCCTAGTTTTCCCAAAAGTAAAATTGGTTCCCATCGCCCGGCTTCGAATGAATAGAGAATTTCCATTCAGTCTGAATATATAATTTCATCTATTTCTATTGTCGGCTCTACAATCGGCAAAATCCTCAGGAGCAATTTCAGCGAGACTGTCCCGTGAAAAAAAAAATACCCGAAGACATTTTTTTTCCATTTCGATGTATGAACTTTTTCTTTTAAATAAACTCAAGAATATTCCGAGTGAAGATCACTTGAAGCTTATTCGATGATGAAATAACTTCAGGATAAAAAAAATGGCCACCCTTTTGTCTGTCGTATATTGCAGGAAAAAAAATTGCCAAGTCCAGGGAAAAAAAATTCAGCGGCTCGAAAAAAATAGGCAGAAAGTAGGCAAAAGAGAGATGAAGAATGTTGCTGAACTAGAAAAAGAGTTCATGAAACTACACACGTTTTTACTCGGACGTGAAGTTTTCGGAGCACTCATCCTCTCGCTGGGATATGCGGAATACGATTGCACAGGAATATGGTAATACGAAATAAAGTAAGCGTTAAGTCCACGTCGACTCTTCCGAAATCCTTTTCAACAATGCCCGTAGTCCCGCAAGTATCCATGTCGCGATCCCGAGAATTTATTCACCCGGTCGAGCAATATAGAGCCATGCAATGGCTACATCATCGCAGGCTCTTGTCTCAACTATCCTTTATAAATGTGCAGGCGCAGGTCGAGCTGGTTATTACGATACAGCGAGATGAAGAAATGTTAAGAATAAAATAAAGTTCTCGGTTATTATTGGGAAGTGCGACTCATCGAAAAGGAGCCTCCCAAATTTTTTTAAAATTATATCCTGTTAGATAATGATAAAAAAAAATATTAGCTCGAGGGAGGCCAACATTTATAATTTAAAAAAAATTAATAAACAAAGGAATTTAGCTACTAGAATAGATAAGGTAAATGTCCCAATACCCGACCATCTAAGAGGGGACGAAAAAGTTAACTTGTTTTTCGCGTTCAAAAATAAACTATTTTCTATAACGACTATGACTATTGGAAAGCTTGAAGTCTCTAGTTTCTAAAACACAGGGTATAGTTGTTGCTACAATTAGTTGTCCCGTAGTAAAAAACTCCATTGAATCGCCAATGACAACCGCATTTGTCAATGGCATACAGGGCTGACCATTGATCAGTGAATGGGTATCCATTGAACATCAAATGCGGATGAATCGAATGATCATCATTACTCAATGATGCTCATTGGAAAGCCAATGCGGATGAATCGAATGATCATCATTACTCAATGATGCTCATTGGAAAGCCAATGCGGATGAATCGAATGATCATCATTACTCAATGATGCTCATTGGAAAGCCAATGCGGATGTATCGAGCGATCAGCATTGCCCAATGGTGTCCATGGGAAGGTAAATGCTGATGAACGAAATGATCCGCTTTATACCCAATGATGTCCATTGGAAAGTCAATGCGGATGAACTGAAAGATCAGCATTTCCCACAGATGTTCATTGGAACCCAAATGCGGCTAACGATGAAATGATCAGCATTTACCAAGGATACCCATTGAATAATAAGTAACTACGAATTATACAATGATCAACAATTATACAATGAAACAACGAATTATACAATGAACCCATCGATCGATGAGAATTTTTCCGAATGCGATATTTCTCAAACGGCGGTGAATTAATAAAATTAAGTAAGAGTAGATGTCACTGATTCTCATATATGAACCAAATATTTTCTTCAATTGTAATAAATGCTGATGATTATATCGATCGTCAATTAATATCAGCATAAGCTCGGAAATTATTCGAAAGTAATTTAAAAAAATATATATTATAAACTGCTCATCAAGTACGCGTACGTTTGGGACAAATGATTTTTAAAACCGTTTATTTTTAACATATACACATAATTTTATCAGTCCTTCTCAATCCGATTTGTGAGAGGAGAAACGTATATACTTTCATTATCAATCGTCATCTGAATACACTTACAATCTATTTTCTCAATTCTGAGCTTCAATAATTTCTATTAAATGTAATAATATAAATAATGCGTATATAATTATTGGTCATTATGCTAATATTAGCATTATGATTAACCTTACTTACTGATAACTTACATCATTTGATTATTTAATGCGTAATTCCATGCATATTTAGCAATCATATGAAAGAATCTCCATTGATGATCCCATTTATTCCCCATTGCCCACAAAAACCAATGGAGGTGAATGGCGAATTAACTAGGGAGATTGTCTCCATTAAATCCCCATGGGATAATCCCCATTCTGTTTCAAATGGGGAATTCAATGGCGAAAATGTCCTTAGAAAATTCGGCATTCATATCCATTGGTTTTGTGGGCAATGAGGAATGAGTGGCGAACAGCAATGGAGATTCTTTCGTATAGTAAAAACTCCGTGCATCGCCATTGAAAAATCCCCATTCATTCCCCATTGCCAAAATAACCAATGGGGATGAATGCCGAATTGCCTAAGGGGATTGTCTCCATTGAATCCCCATTAGATAATCCCCATTCCGTTTCAAATGGGGAATTCAATGGCGAAAATCCCCTTAGGCAATTCGGCATTCATCTCCATTTGTTATTTTGGCAATGGGGAATGAATGGGGATTTTTCAATGGCGACGAATGGAGTTTTTGACTACGGGTGTTTATTCATAATAATCGAAAATACTGAGAAATGTAAACGTACCAGTACCCGACCACCCATTTTTCTAAATGACCCAATATCCGACCATACATTATGACCCTATAACCGACCATTCATCTCTATGGCGGGGGGAAGGGAGGGGGTGAATTGAGAAAAATGCATCGCTGCTCGGAGAATGTGTCACCGAAATTTTGAGGCTATGGACGAATAATATACATGTCAGCAGATGTCCGGTTACTTGGACTGAACATAGTCACGAGCAAGTACAAGATACATTTCGTATGTACCAATAACCGGACATGAAAATTAAGTACTTAAAACGCATTTTTGGCTAATTGAGACAACATGATCAAATTAGTGGTACCTTTCCGAATAAAAACAGCTAGGCTCAGTTCGAAAACAATAAAAACCACTTCGAAATAGCTTCAATAAGATATCGCGATTCCTCAGTACTTCAGCTTAGATAATGGCTTCCGTGCCCCGAATAGTACGCGTGCTGTCATATTTATCCAAAATTGAATTACAGACGATTCTTGAACTATTAAAAGTAGTGTCGTATACGTAGATTATGAATCCTGGATATTAAATCAATTCACAGTTTAAGGTTTCTCTCAAGTGAACGCTTAACTTGCTGATATATTGGTTCAAGTGGTCGGGTACCGGGACGTGGTCGGGTATTGGGACAGTTACCTTATCCCCGTTGCAGAGTTTTTGCTTTTTTTTTTATAAAACCCAAAAAAAAAACAACAGAAAGTCTGCAACGGAAATATTAATTTATTCTAGTAGCTAAATTCCTTTATTTAATTTAATGTAATTCAAAAAAAATTTGAGATGCGCTTTTTTCGACAAGTTGCACTGACCAATATAATTACCAAGTTCTGCCCTCCGATAAAGTGATCTGGTTAAAAGAAACACAAAAACTCATACTTCTTGATCATTGCAAGAATAAGGAGTTAAATTGCGGAAGCCATTTTCTCAAATGGCATTCAGAAATTAACGAAATCGTGACGGATCAAGCACACACATTGTCTAATAGTTTCATAAATACTCAAAACTACTCGAAGTTTGAAAAAAAACGGCAAAGAACCAGTTGTGTTCGCACAATTAGGGTTTTATAACAATACTCCAAAACAACTATTTTTTTAGAATTTTTTTTCCTTAGCAACTATTGCACTATCGAAAAAACAGATGGTTTTCCGTCAATCTATGACTCACCTACCGATTCTATAAAAATGTACATATTTTAGCTTTTGAAACCTAGGAGATTAGATACTAACGGTAATTTCTACACTGAGAAAATTTATTTGTTGAAACTGCAAAAGTTTGTTTGACTGAACCAAATATTTGTTTTCGGACGTTCAACGGGATCATTTTGGTAATTCAACAAAGATACAGTGGAAGTTTTAGTTAAATCGGTTAAATCGTTGCTTGAATGGGCAAAATTTTAGTTCTATCAAATAAATATCCTTGTACCAAATAAATCGTGTGATTGAAAATAAGAATTGTTTTGTTGTTACGGCTAAATTTATCTAGTTAAAATATACTAGAAATCAACGAAATCTTTCTGTACAGCAACTCAGTAACGTGTAAATTGGACTAAACTGTATCTGGAAATTGACCAAATAATTTCGTTCACCTCATATCTTATGGTTAACCAAATCCATTGGTTGAATTAATTATTGTTTCATTATTTCAAACAAATTAATATTGAATCAACTAAATTTTTTTCAACTAAATGGACTTAGTTGTTCTAACTGAACTTTTTTCTCAGTGTAGCAAATTATGAAATATAAGATTATTGGACCGAGAATTATGAAAAAAATATTTTTAGAATCCTCAAAGGTAGCTTTTCCAAATGACACCTCACATATATTATTTAAAAAAAATATTATGTTGAATAAATTCTTGTTTAGCAACTATGACGTTGTCGAAAAAAAACTAATAGATTTCGTGTAATCTATGACTTAATAGCTACGAACTGTATTGAGGTCTAAATTTTAGCTTTAGAAACCTAAGAGATCAAAGGAGAACGTTAATTTCCACAAAACTTTGAACTGTATCATTGAGACCACTGGACTATAAAAATTCAAAAGTACATAAATATTAGAATCTTTAGAAGGATATTAGAATCCTCATTCATTTAAAAAAAAGATTTTATTTAACAATTTTGTTTGTTTAACTATTACTCCGTCGAAAAAATCAGTAAATGTTCTTTAATCTATAACTTAACATTTACGGAACCTATTAAAATCTAAATTTTAGCTTTAGAAACCTAGAAGAAAATGAGAGGGCACTATAATTTCTAACCAATTTCAAACGATACCATTAAGGGGTTATACGGAGTGAGGATTTTCCAAAAATCGATTTTTTATTTCATTTTCATAATGTACATATATTTAAGTACATACACTGAAAATTTCATGCCAATCCGACAAATATTTTCGAAGTTTTTGGCATATTTGTAAACCCATAATTACTATGTGTAAAGTGCTTTGGAAACTTTGAACGCGTTTTTCTCAAAATTGTTTTTCATGTCGGTCAGCAAGATTTATCAGAAACGACATAACCATTCAGTCTCAAATTTGTACACAAGCTTTATATAAATATATTTTCTAGTAATTAATCGAAGGTTTTTTTTGACGAAAAATATTTTCCATTTTAGAAAAAAATTAAGACAACAATTTTCATAAAAAATCGATTTTTTTGTTGAGAAGCCGCCATTTGGTTAAAAATGAATATTTTACTTGTTACTTCTTTTTTATTTTCATATTTTGGATGATCCAATGTGGAGATATCGCGCTCAAGAAGGCTTTTTTTAAAGGACCTCCCTGAGATCGGCTACAGCAGCTTTAAGATTCAATATTTTTTAAAACGAAAAATTTCAAAATGAAGTTAAATGTTTCAATAATATGTATATGAATTTGTACCTTAATAAATTAAAATGTCAAAAATTACTTGAAAACAATATTTTTAAAATCCTTAGAGATGGCTCTTCCAAATGATACCTCACACAATATATTAATGTAAAAAAAAAATTGCACCAGACTGACCTATATTTGGTATGAAGACCTAACATCATGTCTAATTCCATTTTCCGACAGAGGAACAAAGAAGAGAGGGTCGTTTAAGGATTCCATTTTATTCATTTTAAGTTACGGCACCCTAAAAAATAAGTAATATGCAAAGAACTCATTTTATCGACCTAATTCGCTCAGCCCTTGAAGCTTTTAGTACGTCACATCGGGCGAGATTAAACATCGAAATTTCCACATTGGATCATCGTCAGACATATAAGGCCAAGTGAATTTATGAGAGCGCCGAGACTGTATTTGGAACTCTGCTATATTGGGCATTAGTTTAGCCGTACGTATGTTCAACTCATCTTCTTCTATACTATATATATATAGAGTAAATTGCATGGATATGCAGTGGATGGTGGTTCGTGCTCACGAGCCGCCTGCGCTTACGTCGTTTCGATCGCACAATTACCCATTGTCCGATACAGAAATTTATGTGTGGATAACCCCAAGCCACGTAACTAACGGTCGGTCAGAGAGAGAGAGAGAGAGAGAGAGAGAGAGAGAGAGAGAGAGAGAGAGAGAGAGAGAGAGAGAGAGAGAGAGAGAGAGAGAGAGAGAGAGAGAGAGAGAGAGGGAGGGAGGGAGAGAGATCCAGAGAGATCCAGAGATCCACTAAATCCAAGTGAGCTCACGGGGTAACCGGGGTACATGTGCCTTAGACCATGGAGATAAGCGACGGATAGAGGACGTGCTTTGTGATCTGGAACCCGTGTTCTGTAATGTTTGTGCACTAGGGATGGAGTTGATTCCACTTCGTGGCTCTTTAACCCTCTGTTGCCTTCCTCAAAATATACTACGCTATCCCAAATTCAATGCATTTTTGCAATACCTTATTTAAACAAAAAACCCACATAAAATCCGTTTAAATAAACTGGAAGTTGAATTTTTGTCGATTTTGTTTGAATTGAATTTTGATTAGCTCAAAAATTGGGACATGACCCCTTTCTCATTAGGTTTTGATTTAATCAAAGGATCCGTGAATCTTGATGAATCCCCGTGCAATTTGACGATCGCTGCTCTCGCTTCCACTTCTTGAATCTTACTTTTCGACACTTGATATATTTTTGTTTGCTTGTTTTCGGTAGAGTCATTTTAATGCACTCTGTTGCCTTCCTCAGAATACAATAAGCCATGCGAAATTCAATTAATCTCTCCGATACTCTATAAATAAATACAGATGCAATATTTTTTTCGATGATTCTGTGTTAGAATTGAATGATTCAGATTAAATCAAAAATTGGCACATGACCTCCTTCTCAATGCGTTTTGATTGCATCTGTGATTTGGTGAATCTTATCGAATCCTCCTGCAATTTTTTGGTTGTGGCTCTCGAATTCTTGCAATTATTTTATTTTACTTTTCTGCACTTGTTATCTTTTTGTTTGCTTTTTTCCGTAGAGTTGTTTAAACTCCTTGTTCTTAGAAATATCTGCCATTTCAGCTTTCAATCCTCCCATTTGTACCCCACTTTGCGACCATTTCGTAGTGTTTCACTCGCTAATGGGTACAACCACTTCTATCCACTGTTACCTACTTTCAGTATTCTCTTCAGCTGTACGATTTCCACGAGGTTTCGAGACCAAAATAAGTGCCTCGCTACCGCAATGACCACTCGTGGCTCAAGTTTTTAAGACATTTTCCTCAAAAATCTGCTTTCTCGATTATCATGCTTTGGATGATAACTGTGCTTTTGGCAAAACCGTAATTTTCAGGACTAAACGGATTTGATGAATGTTAAAATAACATGAAGACATGTTTTTCATTTTCCAAAGAGTTGAAAAAAATTTCCAAAAGGTTTTTACAATTGACGAAAATTCAACCATTATATCTCAGTTGAATGTTTTGCAAAATTTAAATTTCTCTACTAGTCTCCTTTGAAAGGGCAAAAAACCAATTTTTTAGAGATTTCTCAGCTCCTTTATCAGATATGGCTATAAAACTGTTTTTACAACACTGTTTCATCCTTCGAAAATACAAAAAAAAATTCTATTTTGATTCTTTTAATAATCTATATAATTTATCTCAGGATTGACAAGTCTGAAACAAAAAAAAATAAAAAAGGGTTTAAAGAGAAAGATTTCTTACACAACAATTTACCACCGTTAAGGGCAGGGTGTGGTTTTAACAGCGAAAAAAGGCACGTTTTCATGATTTTTTTGCGCCGATATGAGTAATATTGTTTTATTCATTTTATATATATATATATTATAGTATAACTTCTAAAGTATATTATAAAAAATTTGCAATGAAAAATATTGATAAATATGCCCGTGACAGCGAATCTTCGGAGGTGCCTTGAAAAAAAGTTGTTTTGCGGTGAACATGATAACTCGTTACCGGATCATCTGAAACAAAAAATCGATATGCGTTTCAAAGGTGATATATTTCCCCAGGTCATCAGAGCGAGATATTTTTAAATTTTTTTCAGCATTTGGAAGTGAAAGACAAGCTTTGCCCTTTTTATTATTTTTTATTATTATTTTTTTCTATTTTTTAATAACAAATTCACCGAGATTTTTTTACCTGAAATCGCGTCTTTCACTTCCAAATGCTGCAAAAAATTAAAAAAAAAAAACTCGCTCTGATTACCTGGGGAAACATATCACCTTTAAAACGCATATCGATTTTTTTGTTTCAGATGATCCGGTAACGAGTTATCATGTTCACCGCAAAACAAGTTTTTTTCAAGGCGCCTCCGGAGATTCGCAGTCACGGGCATATTTATCAATATTTTTTATTGAAAATTATTTCTAATATGCTTTAGAAGTTATACTATAATATATATATATATATATGTATATATATATATATATAATGAATAAAACAATATTACTTATATCGGCGCGAAAAAATCAGGAAAATGTGCCTTTTTTCGCTTTTAAAACCATACCCTGCCCTTAATGAAAAATCGATTTAAAAAAAATTTGCGGATGTTTAAAATGAAAATGAAAAATTGAATTTTTCACAATTTATTTCAAACATCCACCATTTTTTAAAATCAATTATTCATTAACGGTGGTAAATTGTTGTGTAAGCAACCTTCCTCTTTAAAATGCTTTTTTATTTTTTTGTTTCAGACTTGCCAATCCTGAGATTAACTGCCGGCCATTGGACGAGACATTTTGGAAGACTCGTGTCTTTGGTACCTTCTATAAATTATTCAAAGAATGAAATTAAGAAATACATTTTTTTTACCGTATTTTCGAAAGATGAAACAATGTTGTAAAAACAGTTTTATAGCCACATCTAAGAAAGAAGCTGGGAAAAATAGCTGAAAGATTTCCTTTTTTTGGCCTTCTAAAGAAGAATAGTACCTTAAGGGGGTCGAGTCAGCGTCAAAATGGCGACTTTTAATTATTATTTATAATTTTTATAGACCGCCTAGAAATTTGATGTATCGTCTACCATTTGAGGTACCAGATGAACAATTTTTTGGGACTAGTAAGAAACCTTAAGGAGCACCGGTTTCCTGACAAACCTAGTTTTCAGTTTTTACACTCTGCGCGTGATTCAGAATAATAGACGGATTTTACTCTACGTCGTCTCATTTTCTTCGTGGCACTTTTCCCCATCGGATGAACGCGGCACATATTTTTTTTAGCCCCTCATTTCAGAGTTGCAGGCCTTTTTCGAAATGGTTAGCCTATTCTGAATTTTCCAGGCATTGTCCTGGTCACAATTTTGACTCCAACCAAAATCTGCCACGTTCATCCCGTGGAAAAAAGCGTTACGATGAAAAAGAGACGTTGTAGAACAAAATCCGTCAAGCGGTTTATTCTGAATCACGTGCAGAGTAAAAACTCAAAACTAGGTTTTTCAGGAAAGCGGTGAACCTTGAGGGTTATAACTAGTCCCAAAAAATTGTTCATTTGGTGCCTGAAACGGTGAACGATACATCATTTTTGTAGGCATTCTACACCCAGAAAAAAGATCTAGTCGTAGGTACTATAATCGTTTATTTGATTATTTTTTAGTTACTTTAAAGAAAATTTTCTTTCCATCCAATTTTGGGCGATATTTACTTCCACTATATTTATTTATTTGAATTCCCTGTCATCGAGAAATAGGCGTTGAAAAAAAATTCTATTCGTTGTTAATAAATACCTATTCATCCGTAATCTCATCCGATCATATCTGCAGATTTGTCAGTACCCCAAAAATCCGCCAGGTGGCTACCTCTCGCACAAGCGAACCTGCCTCTCGACGCCTATATCCTTTCCAAGCTCGTCTATGTGTGATATCCTTATTTTTCAGTATGGATATCAAATACATTGAACATTGCGGCAAAACGCAAGATGGTCGAATCCCCGAAAAGGATTCCCATAAAAAAGGGTCTTTTTTCTTTTCCCTTCTGTTAAAGAAAAGACGAAGCTTTACGAAATTGTAGACTTCATATGTGTAGCATACATTCAAAGATTGAAATGTTAAAATAGTACATTATGTTATCTTATCGCCCGACGGCGTAAAGTGCCTTTTAAGCCCACGAAGTGGGCGTAAAAAGGCACTTTTACGTCCGGAGGGCAATAAAATATCTATTGTGTAAATATTTAAAAAAAAATTATTTCATTCAAATACATATTTGTTCAGTTAGAAATAATATTTATTAATATTAAATAAAAATTTATTAGATCGCAATATATGTTGGTCATTCAAAAAAAAAATTTCGTTGACATAAATAGAGTTGTATTAGGCCGGCCTACAACTATAAAAATTTATTTGGCTTGACTAGGATTTAGTTAAATGTACTAGATCTTTTTTCTGGGTGTACAAAAATTAGAAATTATTATTAAAAATCGCCGTTTTAATGCTGACTCGATCCCCTTAAATCAAATAAAAAAGTACTTTACATGTCCTACATTGCAAATTCCACGAATCATCTCGTGGTTGCATAAATACTGGTACCTCGTCGACGTTGGTGGGTTACGGAAATTATAGTGCGCGCTGGTAAAAGCAACGAGACAGAGGAGAACGGAAGTGCGGCTGTGTGTCGGTGGCGGGCGTTGTAATCAGTCTTCTTACTAATTAATTAAACCATTCCTGGAAGGAGGAAGAGGAAGGGACTTGGACGAAACACGATGAGTGCTTGGGTATAGCATCGTGGCTTTCCCCTTTGCGCTTTATCGAGACCCTCAAGGAGGTTCCAAGAAGTTTCGAAGTACGGTGAGAAGGTTGGCCCACGTTTAAGGGTGGATCGAATGAGCCAGTAAGCGTTTAGCATCGTTTCCTCACATTATCTCACCATCTATTTTCCAATAATTTGCAAATGGCTTCACACAATTTCCGAATCATCTCGAAATTCTCCTATCTCAATATAACATTTCTATTTTTAACGTATCGACTATCGAAACGAATGATCGAAATGGTGCTCAAGTACTTATTGTGACTTTGTCAAGAATCGTAGCCTGCTCTACATATCGGGACGTCGCAAGAAAGGATGAACGCCAACTTAACGGAAAGCAGAGAGTCGTGTAATGACTTACCAGACAAAAATCCCCAGGGGTGCCATTTATGCGGCAAAAAAAACTATATCCTACGCTAACGCTGTACAAACAAGGGACGAGGGGATGTTAGCCGAGTGTGTGCCGCCTCATACGTTAATTCCAGAATAGATGGGACGTCCAAAATGATCTGTGTATTTTTCAAAGACTGATCAAAATGCATCTCCCAATTAAACAAATTTGAAATAATCGGGGAGTCACCAAAGTATATTTATTTCTGAAAGAAAGCTTAAGGGGGTGTTTTGGAAACACTGATTTATCATTAAGTCCACCGAAAAAATTGATTTACGTGAATTTTGTTTGACAAACCCTTATTATTACTTTTCTAAAGAACTTTGCTGTTTCAAAAATTAACATCTGGAGAATTTGTAATTTTTTTGTCCATAACTGAGTGATTATAACGAAGTTACAAAAAAAAAACTAACGAACTTTGTTACTAAATTATCTTGGGATTAATCAAAGAAATTACTGAAATAACGAGTTGAAACAAGATAAAGTCAGAATTTCTTATTTTTGGTACATCCAAATTCAAGACGAATCAAATTTTCTTTGGATCCTGAAAAAACTGTGGGCGATTGGAAAAAAGGTGTCCCATCTTCCCTGGTATTATCCCGGAAGATATATGCCTGAAAACCTGTGCCTCTCTCTTTCTCTCTTGTATTCTCTGAATGGCGTTTCCATCCTCGCCTCCCCTCTCAGCGTATGTTTACACGACTGTTTACTCACGTGGCGAGGCGAAAGAGAAAAGAGACACACTGGCCACTTAATATCATGATATTACCGTGTGTAAATATAAGAGAACGTGAAAAGCTGAGAGTTAACGGGGCCACGAGGGGTAAAATTTAAGCAGTATGCTCTCGTAGAACAACGCAAGAAAGATGGCTGACCGGGCTTCATGTGCAACTAGATGAGGGAGGGTGGCATTTAGGTTGATGTTTTACCGCGATGACACAGCTGGCTACAACCAAGAAGTATTCAAGCCTCGTGTACATCCTTCATCCTCGCCCACCACACTCTGTCTCTTCGTCGTCCCGGAAAACATTTTTTTTTTCTCCACCAGAGTCAACGAATTCTCCATCCATACGTATACGTTAACCTTCAACCTAATCCCACCTTTTTCCTCACTCCTTTTTTTTTCCAACCCTCTATTATTTCAGCCTTCCGTGACAATCATCCGCCTAGAACGAACCCCTTCACTCCAACAAAGGACCAAAAAAAAATGCTGAGCCGGAAAACAGCGGATAAACACATCAGAGTTATGGACAACCGCGAGTCATTCCATTTCCGTTATCGGATTGGGAAAGATGTTGTTATTTTTCCGGTCTTACGGTGTGTTTACCCCGATTGCCAAGTGGATTTATCGTTTATAATGAAATTAAAGAATGATTGAGACCAAAGTTGAGCAATACTTGAAGTACCCGATACTTCCGACGTACTTGAAGTACTTGAAAAGTACTTGAAGTACTTAAAAAGTACTTGAAGTACTTAAAAAAGTACTTCAAGGATTGTACTTGGATTTTCAAGTACCGAAAAAGTACTTTGAGTAATGTACTTAAATTTTCAAGTACTTGGCCTGTACTTCAAGTATTTTACTTAAAATTTCAAATACTTTTCTGTACATCGAGTACAAGTATCAAGTACTTTTGAATGTGTCTTGCTGATGGTTGCAAGTACAAAGCTTTCGAATACGTGATTGAAAATAAAATTTAAGTACAGTACTCAAAGTACTCAAAAAGTACTGTACTTAAAATTCCAAATATTTGTTTTTACTTCAAGTACAAGTATCAAGTACTTTTGAATGTGTCTTGCTGATGGTTGCCAGTACAAAGCCTTCGATTATGTAATTAAAAATAAAATTCAAGTACAATACTTAAAGTACTTAAAAAGTACTGTACTTAAATTTGCAAGTACTTGGCCTGTACTTGAAGTATTGTACTTCAAATTTCAAATACTTTTCTATACTTCGAGTACTTTTTCAAGTACAAGTATCGAGTGCTTTTGAATGTGTCTTGATTATGGTTACATGTACAAAGCCTTTGAATATGTAATTGAAAATGATATTTCGTGAAGTATGGACTATCGTCTACGACAGTTTTTTAAGACGAACACGAAGTTAGGGTGGTTTTAAAAAACCATAGATTGTATTCGTTATTTCTTCTTTTTCAAACCTGTATCAAAGTAAATCGTAATTACAATCGTCAATGCTATTTTTGAATTATTTTGAATTCTTTGTTTAAATACCTCGGTTCCAATCTGCCTAATCTAATCTCAGTGTATTGCACAAGGTAAGAATATGTTTTGATACAAAAAGTACTCGAATAAAACACAAATTAGAATAAGAAATCAAATGTAAGTACCGGAACTTACGAGGTATACCCGAAAACTTGAAAAGTACTTGATACTCGGTACTTGATTTTTCAAGTACTTGTACTTCAAGTACTTTAAATCTTAAGTACTTCAAGTATAGTAAGTACGCAGTACTTCAAGTACTTACGGTACTTTGTCCTTCAAGTACTTACGGTACTTTGTACTTGAAGTACTTTACGGTATTTTGCCCAGCTCTGATTGAAACAGAGAAAATCCGAAAAAAATCGCAAATTGGGAATTGCATTATAAAATGTTCAGGCTTCAGACAAGTTGCGCAAGACCTCGTCAGTTCCACCGAAAATCTATAAAATCCTGATTCAAAGTTCAAGAGACCAACGACCGAACGAAACACAGAATTGCCACGTCGAATTCTCGTGACTCGTCCATTACGATTCGACTCTAATTCGCTCTCGTGACTTCCTCACCCGTTCTTGAATAATTCATCCGTCTTGTAGTCATGAAGACAATCCTTCTATCTTCTTCGACTGCTTTTCACCTTTTCGTCCCTGCTTTCGCAATGAACCGATTTTGCACTCTCTATCGTTCCTTCTTTCCTCTCCCTCTTTTCTTTCCATCACTGTTCATCCCTTATCGCTTTGCTTTCTCTCCCCCTTTCGTGACTCCCTTTCTCTCTCTCTCTCTCTCTCTCTCTCTCTCTCTCTCTCTTTCTTTTTGCCACACTATACTATATCTTGGAGAGGATTTTCGTTTAGTTGCGAACCAGCTCCCTTTTTCGTTTCCGCATTTTCCTCTCTATCCCCTCTCTTCCGCTCACTCGTGAATCGCAAACCCAGCACTTTTGCTGACAAGCCTGCACTCGTCAACTTTCCACGAATGTGGCCTCTTCCAACCCCTTTATATATCTGTATATTATAGATATATATATATGTATATATAATAATATTCTGTGTGCACCGAGAGAACGCGATAGAAACGTTGGAGCGGTGGTTGGTGAAAAGGATGAAGGATAAGTGAATCTAATTGTCGAGAATTCGGGGGGTTTCTCTCGTCGTATCATCCCTCCAGAGGGAGCTCAGTATAGCGACAAAGCCTTGTAACATATATCGCATTTGTTATAGCATAAGGGCGTAGTTTACGCGGTAAAAACATTTAAATTACGCCATTTTTTATTTCACTTGCGAAATACATATGTACTCATGTGTGAGCGTGTATGTGTGTGTGTGTGTGTAGCTGCAATGAAAATTCTTCATCTCGTTTCGACAGACAGCCTCGCAGCTATACGATGATCCTCTTAAACTTCGAGCTTAGTCAGAAAGTATAGAAACGTGGGAGGGTTCGAGGCAGATTTTTTTTTTAATTTCAACTCCTTTGACGATTTTACAGCCATAATAATCATCTTCAAAAACGTCACTCAAAGTATCACTCTGGTTTGTAATTTTCAAAAAATCCATTTTTTCATGTATGTATCTAAAAGTATTGTGTACAAATTTTAGCAGTCTTAGGCCCGAATTTAAAAATCATTAGATCTATTGTATGATCGATCTTAAGATCAAACTTAAGATCGCACTTTCCATTGAACTCAAGTTGAAACTTGAGATCCAATTTACGATGAATCTTAAGGTTGAACTTAAGTGTCATTATAAGTTCAAACTTTAGTGGACACTTCAGATAGATCTTAAAATTAAGTTCGATCGAACCTAATTATTTTGACAACTAATGCCAAAAAACACGGTCGAGGGAGGCGATGAAAGAAGTTTGCTCGAACTTTAGTTCAAGCTCAAGATGGATCTTAAAATCATACTTAACCAAATTTAAGTTTGAGCTTAACATCGATCTGGAGTTCGCACTAAAGTTTGAACTTAAGTATGAACTTATTATGATACTTATGTTCAAACTTGAGATTCATCTTAAATTGGAACTTAAGTTCGATCTTAAGTTCCAATTTGAGTTCAATGGAAAGTTTGACCTTAAGTTTCATCATAAGATAGATCTTAAGAACTTAAAATTCGGGCCTAATTATGTTATTCTGTGACTTGACGCTGTTACCTTTACTAACTGAGCGCGTTCGGGTAAACTTTAAACGCGTTTTTCTCAAAACAACGTTTTTTCGGTCGGCGGCGGTGATTTCTCCGGAGCCACTGAACCGATCCTTATGAAATTTTAACCACATATTTTACACATGAACAGCTTTAGCGGATTTTATAACCGCCCATGCAGAAATTTCGATAGGGATCCGGTGGGATTCTGGCGCGCATCCCGGCCTCCCCATCGGGATCTAATGCGACGTCAGATTGGATTCCAATCGTGATTGTAACATCCGCCCATTAGATTCGAATGAGGATACGCAAACGGGATCCTGTAGGGATACCCAACCGGGATCCTGTAGGGATACCAAACGGTATCCTGTAGGGATACCGAACCGAATCAATTTTTATTAGAATTTATATTAATTTTTTTATTTTGTTAAAGTCTGTGAAAGGTTTTACAAAGCTCCCAATCTCAAGTATTTATTTTTAATGAATAATAAATATTTATTAACTATTATAATCGTTATCAAAACGGTGGAAAACTTGTATTGTTCCTAACCTGGAATTGAAGCACGTGCTTCGGCATGGCGTTGCAGTTCGAGATTAATTTCCCGACGTATTTTCCGACATCGTTGTACGCGAATGCGAGTTTTCTCACGCTCATTCATTTCGTTGTTCATCAATAATAGAATCAGATCACCAAATATATTGAAAGCACAAAATAAACACACGACATAACCTCACTGGCATCGCACAGGTAATAATACTAAATCCCGCACGGCTCACGAGTACGCCATCTATATGATCCAGACCTACGACCGTCATACTCGATCCACATGGGAATCTTATGGGGACATGGTAAATGGGAGTGACGCCATATGGCGATGCAACCTGGATTTTAATAGGGAGTCCCGATTTGGGGAATCCACAGCAAATCCCGATAGGAGCGCCCATAGGGACGCCCGTATTCGGGAATCCATAACAAATCCTAATAAGAACGCCCATAGGGACGCCCGTTTTGGGGAATCCATAGTAAATCCTAGATAGAGACCCCCATAGGGACGCCCGTTTTGGGGAATCTGTAGCAAATCCCGATAGGGATCCCCATAGGGACGCCCGTTTTGGGGAGTCCATGCCGAATCCCGACAGGGATTTGATGGGACGTAGGGTGTCCCTATCGAAATTTCTGCATGGGCGTATTAAAATTTTAATTTTTACTATTTTTTTTTTCCAAAAACAGTGAAAAAAAATGAAAGCTTGTAAAAACCTCATTTTCCATTTTTTTTGTAAAATCTCCGCTATCTTATTATTTATCAATGAATATTGGTATCCGTTAAAAGCGCGAGAGCTACAGTTATTCTGAATCTAAATATTTTTCGTTTTTTGTTTTAGATAAGCCATTATCTAGATATGAAGGCCACCAGCAACATCTTTACATTTCGAGTTACGATTGCCTGTTATTGTTGTGTATAAAAAGTCGTTAAAATAAAAAATAAATAAAAATTTAAATGTATTTCGAGAGTGTATTCATTAAGCTCAACAAATTTTATATCAATATCTATAATGATACGTTTATGAAAAACTAAAAAAAATAGCCCTTTTTTGAACATCTAAACCAGAATGATATCTTTACATGTGACGTAAAATCTTTTTGCGAAGGCCCTTGCTTATCAGTTATTAGATTCTCCGTAATATTTTTGCTTTCTTAAGGGGTTAGGCCACTCTGCAGACCAAAAAGAGCATATTTTATGCACTTGAAGTTTCGAACAAAAAATCAGAAAAAGTCTTTATTTAAAGAAAAATTAAAAGAGCTTGCAAATACTTCATAAATAATAATTTAAAAAATTCAACGATATTTTAATAATTATTTCCAAAGTGTTGACAAAGTCTCAAAATTGTTCTGTAAAAGAATAAATGTTTCGCTTTTTCGTTTATCTGAACGTTCAGAACTTCAAGTCCATCATATTTTGTGATTTTTTTCGGCAAAACCATAAAATAAATCGGATTTACAAAAAAGATGTTTTATTATACATCTAATTGAAAATACATTATTATTTGTACATGGCAATTTATGTCAAAATGGCGACTATGCAGCATTTTTGCGATGACGCCTTTATTTCTGGAAGGTCAAGGGCCGAACCAACAGCTCTCATAATTTTTGATTTACGATGAGGCACCAAAGTTTTTTCGATTATATACACGAATAGCTATAGAAGTACGTAGGATTTTTTTGATATGTTGTTTTTTGTAGAAATGGCACATTTCTAAATCAAAAAGTATAAAATGTCATGAGAAAATAGTCAGGAAATTGTTTATAAAAAAGGAACTATGCAATATAATGAAAAAAACCTACTTACTGCTTTAGAGAACGTTATTTTGAATGTACAGTTAAAAATTTAAATGAATTGGTTGAAATTTGTTCGATTTATGAGTTACGCCAACTGGAAAAATGTAGTTCTGAGATAAACGCGTTTAAAGTTTGTAAAAAGCACGCTTTGGATGAAGAGGGATTACACCTTGCACTAGAATACAAAAATCCCTGAGTAGTCGATTATATTCCAAAAGCTCATGCATGATCTTTTGGAATATAATTCTATACATACTAAACTACCTTTTTAACAAAAAAAAAATCGATTTTTTGAAAGTCCCAGAATGGCCTAACCCCTTAATTAATGTAATCAAATTAACCCTCTTGGACGCGAAACCTCCCATATATTGGATAATGTTTTTGTTTCTCGAAGCTGGAAACTTTTCGTTCTAATAAATTAGGAAAAATGAGCGATGAAAGAGGGTTGAGAAAAAATGTCGATAAGCTCGAAGATTTCGATCGTTCTATGTTTATCGAGTAGCGAAGGGTCGAGCCCCTGTTGTGCCGTGGATTTATGTAAACCTGAAAATCAACAACGTCAGCGCGTAACTAGAGACTCCTGATAAGAAAGGGGGAGAGGGGCGGATACATGATAATCCAAGAGATAACTAGCACGTGTTACGCTTCGATATACTGTTTCCCTTATGCCCTTAAAGGCTCCCCCAAGGTTCCAGTAATCGCTTGCATTATCTCATCTTTCATCAAACTCTTTCTCCTCATCCTTGACGCGTTTGAAAGCGCTTTTAAGGGGAAGCTTCGACTTCAAACTCTTCTCTTTGAAAAGGGCCGATTGAGTTATCGGATTTTTGTTTCTCGACGTGACCTTCAACTTCGATAACTTTCAATCGGTTTTAATCTAGGCATTCATCATTCGACTTCTGTTACGATGCACCATGGGCAAGAATTTTCTCCCGTCTATTCTTATCATCTTTTGGATAATATTTACTCCCAAAAAATCTTTATCAATTATGTAAAGAAACATTTTATTTTTCGTGAAAAAATACCCAGTAGATGAACAAATTTATGGTTTTTTAAATTGATATTTAATTCTTAAGCTCAATTTATATTAATAACAATAGTTATTGTTGTTATAAATTATGCATTATAATAAAATGTAGATCAGATCTAAATATCAATTTTATAGTTTTTTGTTTATGAAATGTTTGACGAAAGAAAGATCACAATATTTAAATAAGAAATACTGAAGAAGAGAATGTTGCATTAAAAAATGAGCGGAATTGTTGTGATTTTGTTAATATTATGAATCACTAAAAATTCTCCAAATTATAATTTGTACTTTTCCATCTCCTTCGTTTCTAATCTTGCATTTCTAAGAAGTTTTCGATGTACTTGCAAAATCACGAAAGTTGCAGGGGTTTCCAAGAATCTTACGAAAATTTCCAAATCTTACCCAAAGAAGCCCCTTAAGGAATTATTACGAACTTTAATATCAATCATACTGCGTCATGTCAGAATATTCGTGGGAAAAGTTTGAGCTGCATAGTTACAAAGTTACGAAATCCAAGATGTTATTTTTCGAGAGTTTAAAAATATCGCAAAATCGTATTTTGATTAATTTTTTGGTGAAAATAATTTTCAGATCTTGTCGAATATTTGATTGCATAGAAAATGTGTATCGAAGACCAAGCAATCTTTATGAGGAAATGAAAGTGAAAATCAATCTCGTTATAAATTTTCCATAACCCACTTAGTATATATGGGGCATTCGATGTCAAATCAACCACTTTTAAACCCGACTACTTTCGATTTGGCTGATTTTTTTTTTCCTTTTCTACCCCGAGAAAAACATTTATCAGGAAATTTCCAAATTTTTTTACCTAACCCAAAAAAAGGTTTTTTTTTCAAATGGCTATAACTTCTTCAAATATTGACTAATTGGGACGTTTTTTTTCAACATTTTTGACTTTTTTCAACAATTTTGCACTTTTCCAAGAAAAATCATTGTTTTCTCAAAGTTTACCATTTTCTATTTTATTTTTTCACGCAAATCATTCAGCCAAATCGAAAGGGGTCGGATTCAAAAGTCGTCGATTTGACATGGAATTACCCATATATATTCATTCAGATCAATACCAAATACATCTTGGGACATTGAAAATACGTGTGGCGTATTAAATGATACTTAATGAAATATCGAATGTTGAAACAATAATGATGAAAAAAAACCAGTTTCACCCTCTGGCCAAGTATATACAGAGTTACGTGAATATATTCATGTGTGTGTACTTAGTTCCACGTGATTACACGTGAATGTTTTATATTCAACTACAATCCTAATTACGCCATGGGGTAAGCCAATTGCATATAATAGATAATTTCAAGATATTAAGATACTTTCAATTCAGAATATATAGCTTTAACGGGTTATATGCAGTCAGGAGGCCCGAAAAAGCGATTTTTCAAGAATTTTTTCCCGAGAGACATTTTAATTTATTAACGTGAAAATTTATAAACATATTTTTGTAACTTTTCAATTTATTATGAAATTTTTCTTTTTAAAAAATAATGATCCTTTAAAAAAAAAATTATTCTGTAAAAAAAAGGCTTCAAAAAATAAAAAAGAATTCATTAATATAAGGTATAATCTAGTATTTAATCGGAGGAATAATCAAAATATTTATTTTTAACAAAATGGCGGCTTCTCAAAAGAAGAATTCAATTTTTGATGAAAATTTTTGCCTTAAATTATTTATAAAATGGAAAATATTTATCGATTGAAAAAAACCTTCGGATAATTACTAAAAAATATATTTATAAAGCTTGTGTAAAAATTACGATGATAAAGTTAGGATCGTTGCAATGCAATGAAAATAAATCTGTTCAATTCATTTTCAGTGATTTTTACGTTTAGCTTGTGCATTTATAATTCGAAGACCTTAATGAAGACCTTAAAATACATTTCAAGTATTTCAACGGTTTTTCGCTTGAAAAATTTCTTAGGAAGAATTAATTACATTAATAAATCAACAATTGCCGTTGCATTGCAACGATGCAAGCTTCAGTATCATAAAAAATTTGAGACTGATCCGACCGACTTTAAAAACACAGTTTTACGAAAAAAGGGTTCAAAGTTTCAAAAGCACTTTATACATCGTAATTACGGCTTTACAAATCTGCCTGTACCTTTGAAAATATTTGTCGGATTGACATGAAATTTTCTATGAACATACTTAAATATATGCACATTATGAAAATGAAATTAAAAAAAATCGATTTTTTAATCCTGACTGCAATCAACTCCTCAAAAAGAGGGAATAAGACTTTTCGATGGGTTCTATCTGAATGAAATATATAGGTATATATTAGGGCGTTTCAAAAAAAAAAGTTTTTCGTTTCTTCTCCCAAACAGGCTCAAAAGTTTCATTTGGGTATAAGAAAAGGCCTGTGAAAATATGAGCTCTTAATATTAATATTAACATCGTCCTCCTCATCGCACTTTTCGATTTTGCATAAGAATAACATGGGAAAAATTATTTTTACGTCCTCTGATTTTTGTAACTAGCAAACAATCCGTCATACAAGAAATCTAGAGACATAGCTTAGAACAGAATTGAACGCTCTACAACAAAGGTTCTGAGTAACTTTTTGATAAGTCCACTCGTTCAAAAGTTATTCAATGTTTAAGTTCAATTTTTCGTAAATTTTGCCGATTTTTGGATATTACATCCAAACTAGTTAGTTTTATCGACAAAATGTAGATAAAATTTGATGTGAAACATAAATTAAACTTTCGCGAAATGTTAACCAATAGTTCTCACTAGAATAATAAAAAAAATGTCCCATGTTATTCTTATGGAAAATCGAAAAGTGCGATGAGGACGATGTTAATATTAATATTAAGAGCTCATATTTTCACAGGCCTTTTCTTATATCGAAATGAAACTTTTGAGTCTGTTTAGGAGAAGAAACAAAAAGAATTTTTTTTTTAAACGCCCTAGTATATATTCTCGTAGACCATTGATCGTAAACCCTCTCGCGTGTCACAATGCGATGAGTCAGATGAGGGGTAAAGAGGGATTTTGCTTGCACGTACCCTACACATTAACCCTCATGAAGGAGCAAAACCGTGACGTTGTGACCTCAAATGCACAGGGATAGCTTCAACGCTAAAATGGTTTTCGGGTCAGTTCTGCGGAGTTTATCGTCCGATAATTTCAACTTCTTGTATCTCGACCCACTAATAAAACTAATGAATCAATTCTTCCGTTCGTCACGTATGCGTAACTCTACAGAGTCATATTTAAAGGGACTTTAACGAGTGAAGAAAAGTCATGTAAAAGGGTGAAAACGGTGTGCGTGTGAAAACAAAGATTGCAAAGGGCATAATTTGCAGAATCGATTAACACAACATTGCAATTTGCTTAATAAATACTGTGAACTTTGACACGCGTTATTCCACCTCGATTATTAACGAATCGACGAGTCATCAATTATTTCTCATCGGTGTCAACTCGACAAGCATTTTGTTTTAATTCCTTCTTAGCTAAACAAAATGTATTTACCTTTTATAAAAATAAACTGGTAACGAACGGAATTGGCTTTGAGGGATTCAAGTTAGATTGAGGTTAGTTTTTTAAAAATACCTTTCTTCAAGATGTCAATTATGATATTTTATCAGAGGAGCTGAGAAAAGAAAAATGGAAAATAAAACTGTTTCTGAGTATGTATATTGTAATCCTAAAATTGATATTGTAAACAAATATGAGAAATCGTTGTTGAAGGGAATTTTTAATTCTTAGAAACCACTTAAAGTTTGGCGGGCGATGACTGTTATTGAATCTGTATCTGAAAATCTCAATATTTATTTCATAAATAAATAAAGGGATACGCTATTGAACTTGACTTGAAATATATTGACCTTGGGGCTGTATGCACTATGAAGGTCGGAGCATGAAAAAAATGTTTTTATTTTTCTCTTTAAGGACGATATACTGTGATGATTATAAATTCGAGGTATTGGACGCAAGATAAATTAAGCAACCTCTCATAACTTAATATCAGTGCCTTGGACCTCTCATAACTCAAGTTCTGAAACGAAAACATATTTTTTTTTGTATTTTAGGAGACAAATTGGCGCCAGCTTCGCGTGGAGCACCCCTGCACTAAAATTTCGATTTTCTCTTAACTAGAACGAGTCCAAAAAATTTTTCACTCAGGGTTCAAGAGCCCATAAAAAGCCTATAATTGGCATGACCTTCAAAAAATTTTCGCGCGTTGTGGGGGTGCTAGCTTCACAGACCTTTGAAGGCCTCGGGTAATAAGTATGTTTTTGAACGAAGGCAAAAGGCATGTGCGTATAAATTTCTTTGCGGGTAGAAAGGAACATAAGTCGTGAAAGATAATTGGCCAGAGACGCAGACTCCTCGGGCAATTGCCATTGATTCGTGCACCTGCTCCCGCAATTCCACGCGTATTACAGAGAAAGAAAGAGCCATGAAGTCGCCAAAGGCCACGGCCATGATATATATTTTTTTATCGGCCTCCCTCGAAAGAAAATATACAGAGAAAAGTCTTTGCTCTAAGCCATTATCTTACAAGCGTAAGAACAGGCTAAATTTCAAAGTTAATTGTCGAAAATTGATCCACGCAACATTATCGACTTTCAAGATGCATCCCACCGTAATCTGAAGGAGTATGAAGTTTCATCAACAAATATTTTAATTCAATGATCTATGATACAGTATACTGAATGTTAGTATTGTAGTCTAGTTAAGGGTGTTGACCCCTTACCTCAAAAAAGAGAGATTGTCATGAAACTGTACATGCACGTAGATAATGGCTCTAAAAAAACGCTTGCCAAATTTGGCGAACTTTAGGAGGATATTTTTAGAGATACTAATAAAGGAGTTAACACTCATTCTTATGCGATTCGTACATTTTTCAATAAAAAAAAGTACGACAATGCACTTTTCGGATGCTTACAAGTGACAGACTTTGATAAAAATTGGAGGCCTGACAAAAAAAAATTGTTCGCCAATGTTTCGATGTGCACAATACGACGCCCCTCAATTTGGGGGTTAGATGGCTCATGATCATTTTTTTTTTGTATTTTCGTAATTTTTTCCCGACTTCGACTAATCTCAGTCGATTTTAATATGCCTCTTCCGTCATTCTCTTCCTTTTCTTTCGTTTTTTTTTTTATTCATCGCATAATGTTTTCGTTCACTCGATTATTTCACACGTAATTTTAATGAACTGACTCCCATGATTACCAACATAAAATTTTCACAGTGCTGCACGATGTATCGTCCTCAAACAGCAATAACAAATAATCTGTTTGTAAACATTATTTTCATATTGTCATCTTTTTTTAAGTATAAGTCATCGCAAAAAAGTGCACTTTTTTTCTAAATCTTTTGCATCAACGTCTATTTCTTTTTTTTAAGCGCTTTTTTTCCAAAGTTGGTAGCTGACGTACAAAAGTTGGTGGCACAGCATAATAAATCCGTTTTTTGTTATATATTCGATATTATTGTATTAATATGCGTTTGTTTCAGGTGCATCTTTGCACAAACTTAATGTTTGAAACTATTTTTTTGCCAATTTGTGCTGGATCTCAATTATAAAAATTTTGGTACGTCACTAACTTTTAGTTGAGAGTATACGGTAGCAACATCCTTAAATAAAAAAAGTTTTTTCACTCAAATGTGAAAACAAGGAAACTGCGTTTTCTCAAATAGAAGGGGACCTGTCCCTAAAACGAAAAAAATTTGAACGCTATAATTTTCAAATTATTTTCTCACTGAAATTATTCAACTTTCATCTCTCCCCAATTATCCACCATTCCTCCCTTGAACAATTGACTCCCATGTTTATTTTCTTCAACCCAACTACACGGTAGAATAACTCCTTAATTTATAAATTCCATCTTAAATAAACTGAGGGCAGAACCTTGGCTGGTATTATCCTCTTTACCGACTAACGATACCGAGGGATCGGAGTATCTGCGAAGAGCCTCGAAAATCAATTGAACAATCGTAAAAGATTGAAATTTAATAACGGGTCGTAATCGTTGGAATTAAGCTCTTTCGCTTAATGACTACGTGAGATCTGTTGCGCGTTCTCTGCGCAATGATGGGATGCATTTGTGAGAAAGAGAGGAGGGAGAGAAAGAGAGGAGAGAGGGCAGCGGAAAGGTGGTTGTTGCACCAGCGGAAAGAGCATCAGGCGGAGAAGCCCAGGGACTACAAACGGTGGCAGTCGCTCTCGGGGTCGAGATACTCCGAGGATCGATAGCGCTCGTCGAGTTTTCGCCACACGGAAACAGCCCAGGGGCCGTTTTCAGTTGTGGGACAACTTGCAGCGTAATACACCGTAGCGCAGAGCATGGTTAATCTCTCTTCCAGTTCAATTGTAACCGATGTAACCGATGCATTCTTGATTCCAGCGGACTAAGTTTCGCGAACTTTGGAGCACATCGTTCACACCCTAAAGAATCCTCAACTTCAGTCAACTGATCATAATCTTTCTAATCCTTCCATCAATTCACCCTAAAATGCTCCTCATACCCTTCATCATCAATATATACGAATACCTGGCTCCAGGAGAATCCACTCTGAAAGCAGTTTCATACACCCAGTAAAAAGATCTAGTCATAGGTACTATAATCGTTTATTTGATTATTTTTTAGTTACTTTAAAGCAAATTTTCTTTTTATCCAATTTTGGGCGATATTTACTTCCACCATATTTATTTATTTGAAGTCCCTGTCATCGAGAAACAGGCGTTGAAGAAAAATTCTATTCGTTGTTACTAAATACCTATTCACCCGTAATCTCATTCGATCATATCTGCAGATTTGTCAGTACCCCAAAAATCCGCCAGGTGGCTGCCTCTCGCACAAGCGAACCTGCCTCTCGACCCCTATATCCTTTCCAAGCTCGTCTATGTTTGACATCCTTATTTTTCAGGATGGATATTTAATACATTGAACATGGCGGCAAAACGCAAGATGTTCGAATCCCCGAAAAGGATTCCCATAAAAAAGGGCCTTTTTTCTTTTCCCTCCTGTTAAAGAAAAGACGAAGCTTTACGAAATCGTAGACTTCATATGCGTAGCTATACATTCAAAGATTGAAATATTAAAAAATATATATTGTGTAAATTAAAAAAAAAATTATTTTATTTAAATACATATTTGTTCAGTTTGAAATAATATTTATTAATATTAAATGAAAATTTATTAGATCGCAATATATTTTCGTAGTAGGTCATTCAAAATAAAAATCGTTGACATGAATAGAGTTGTATAAGGCCGACCTACAACTAAAAAGATTTATTTGGCTTGACTAGGATTTAGTTCAATGTACTAGATCTTTTTTATGGGTGTACCCTGAAATTGATTCGACTCTTCAGATGACTTCGATCGGAGTAAACGGGCAATTCGATGGACAACAACTGGGTCATGGGGTAAGAATATACGATATTCAGTATTGTGGAATCGTTACCCGTTCAAACGTTTCAAACGAACAAAAAAAACACTCGTAAGAATAACAGCACAAAAATAACGAACACAGAAACAACGTGACAATAGAACGACTGAAGGTAAAAATAAATAAACAAGAATGAAAAATATTGTGCAAACTGAAAAACCTCCATAAAGTTAGCAGAGAAAAGTCTCCAAAGTGAATTTGAATTGTACCAGAATTAGATGCTTTTTAGGTACCAATTTAGTGCCCAATATGAAATTTTTGTGCTCTTGTCCATTTTCCAAAAATTGAATTTGAAACAGTTAATTCCTATGCTATTATATTTTAGAAAAAAAAACATCAGCTTGACTTCAAGGTCGCGAACTTTTCAAATTCAAATTTTGAAAAAAGGATAAGAGCACCAAAATTTCCAATTGGGCCTACCACCTAGTTCTGGTACAGTTTAAATTCATTTTGAAGACTTTTCTCTGCTGATTTTATGGAGGTTTATTTGGAAGATATCAAATTCGAAGATCCACACATCGATCATCAATTCGAGATCAACTCTCTTATTCTTGCGCTTGAAGCAGTGACTTTGAAATTGATGCGATTTTAATTCCATGATCCAAGTTTTAAAGTCAAGATTATTATATTATTTATGCAGTGATCGATGTTTATGCGTTTATATGTTCGCGTATATCATCCTGGACAGTTGTGACCATCTTCCGATACTTCGGAATTTAAGAACACTGATGGTTAAGTCCGAACATTACTATATATAGAGTCTAGCACATCGGAAGGACGGAAGAGAGAAAGAGAGCATAGACATTATTTTATGTAACGATTATATTATAAGGTATATATATTGGTTATTCCATGCCAAATCGCCCAATAGTTGGAATCGACCCCTTTCAATTTCGATAAAATTTGGTCAGAAGTTTTCTTTTATCATAAAACAGAATTCTACCGAAGGAAACAAATTTAAATATCTTTTTCGAAAGTTATGCAAAATTGAAAATTTCACCATTCTTTCAATTTTTCAAGCTTATTTTTTAAATATTTCGAAAACTATCATAGTTACGAAAAAATCGTTTTGGGTTTGTCGCGAAAAGTATATTTGGGGCTCCGAAAAAAAAAATATTCCGAAAAAAAAATGTCGACAAGTGATAAATTTGGAGAATTTTGGATTTTTTAAAATCGTGAACATCAACGATTAACATTAAATTTTTGGTTCCATTTTTTTTATATAATACCTTGAACTGTTCCTAAAAGATTCTGAAATTTTCAGAATTGCTTTTTTGTTTTTTCAAAAATATGAATTTTTGAATTTTGGTGAAACAAATGTTGTTTTTTTGCCTCCAAGTTAAGTAAAGTTGAGCAATCATGTAATTTTGTAATTTTCAGCTGCAAAAATTACATGATTGCTCAAGTTTACTTAACTTGGAAGTAAAAAAAAAATTTTTTTTACCAAAATTCGAAAATTCATATTTCTGAAAAAGCAAGAGACACAATTCTGAAAATTTCTGGATCTTTCAAGATCTGTACAAGGTATTGTATAAAAAAAATTGAGCAAAAATTTAATGTTGATCGTAGATTTTCACGATTTTTAAAAATTCAAAATTCTCCAAATTCATCATTTTTTAATTTTTTTTCGGAATATTTTTTTTCGCAGCCCCCAGTATACTCTTTGAGACAAATCCAGATCGATTTTTTCGTAACTATAATAGTTTTCGAGATATTTAAAAAATAAACTTGAAAAATTGGAAACAATGGTGAAATTTTCAATTTTGCATAACTTTCGAAAAATTTTTTACATTTTTTTCCTTTGGTAGAATTTTGTTTTATGATAAAAGAAAACTTCTGACCAAATTTCATCGAAATTGGAGGAGGTCGATTCCAACTATTGGTCGATTCAACGTGGATTGACCCATATCCATGACGAGTAAAGACATGAACCAGGCCAGAACAGGGTACACAGTCATCGGAAGGAACGAGGGTTGGTGTAACGATATGTGTGTTATCCTCAATAGGGGTGTGGGTGTACGTGTATAGGTAACTTCACAACGGTACATGACCCAACTGACCCAAGCCGAGTAAACGTCCAACGAGGCCAAGCTTGCTCGTGCACGAAGCAAAGTGGCGCTTGTCCATACGTTACGAGGCGATAAAAGTCTCGTCCTGGTAGCCTATGTCCACTGGAATTCACAAACTCCATACTATCGCACTTTCACTGCTCGCTGCACGTGCGTGAACGAAAGAGGAATGAACGCGTGGGTAAGCTGATACCCTTTGAAAGCAGGTTCGTGCATTTTCAAAGGTACATCATCACAAAGTTGCTGAATATACGCCGAACTAAATGCCGTATTCGGGCAGAAAGAAATAGTTTACTAGGTCTATTAATAGTAGTTTGGGGAAACGACATATTTATACTGCTCATAACCGAATAAGTAATTACTGGATAACTAATTATGTTAGCTGGAGATATAATTTTTGTAGTTGTGGTTATCATATTTTTAGTTAGGGTTACTAAAAAATGAGGGGGTTCCTTAACCTAGTACAAATTTAGTAAGTTATTTTTTTCAGAATAACTTTCTAAGAAGAAATTATAACTTTTACTAAAACCGTGGTTATTGGATATCGGTTATTGGATCAAGTAGTTACTTGATTAGAGATGTAATTATTATGATTGTGGGTGCCATATTTTTAGTTAGGGTGATTATGAAATGTGGAGTTTTCTTGACCTGCTATGAAATAAGTAGGTAACTTCTCCCAGAAAATGTTGATCAGAAATGGGATTTAGTTTTAGACAAACACGCTCAGGAATAGTCTTCAATGAACGTATAGTAACTTCAACTGGAAAGTATAATAATCTTGACTTTACAGCTTGGACCTTTCACTGAAAGTGTAGTTACTGGTGACTACTTAGTTAGAGTTACTATTTGTATATTTTTGTTCATCGTATTTTTGGTTAGGGTTAATATTAAATATGGGGGGGGGGTTCCTCAAAGTATATCATAAGCATGGTGAAGCATTTTTTTCGGTGCATACAGCTTGGGTTATGTTTCGGATGAACCCAAGCAATGTGACAAGCTCTCGAATCTCATAGGGGTCTTCTCGACCTCGATAACCAATGACATGAAACTACCTGCTCGGAGAACAAAGTACATTTATATCCCATGGTATAGAGATACCAACGGTTCCTGTATATCTTACACGCGAACGTAATATTGATGCATACTGCTGCCACACGAATGCTGATATGATGACGCTACCTGGTAGTCACAATACTCCCTTATGGTAACCCGATAACCCATCGCGTACACTGTGTTCTTTCTATACACGTTCGGTCGTACACAATACATCGAAGATCCGAGAAAAACGAATACTCTTTTTGAGCTACATCCAAGAAAGAACGCATAACGATGCGGAAAAAACTCCCTTTTTTTCCTCTCAACTGCGATATTTTATGGCAAATAAAATTCCCAGAAGGAGCAGGACGTGATCAGGAATCGCTATCTTAAAAGCAGAGTTTACTTGTAGTGGTATAAGGAATTTTTAAATTTCACAGTAACCCTGACTGAAAGTAAGTAAGTCAATCCTGATACCAAATTTACATCCTTTTTTTGACACCGTTGCTTTTAATTCCTCGCGCAATACCACATCACAAATTAATGGGATGAGGTCAGGGTTGCCAGCGTTTCAGATGGTCAAAAATAGTACAATAGTGACTCATCTCACAGAAATAGTGACATAATAGTGACTTTTTCGTATAAATAAGTTATAGGCGTTTGAAATCTCGAGATTTTGAGGTTTCTCAGAATGGGGCTAAAATAGAGCAAAAATGTTTTAGATGAAAATTCATTAAAATTTTGATTTTTTGAGAAAATTATTAGTAGATTCGTGTTCAGGGGAACAAAATACATCTTTTGAAAAAAAATGTACAACATTGTTTGTTTGCATTTTGACCAAAATTGAATCTGTCTACTAAGATGGGTGTAATTTATTTTCTTTTTAAAATTTTGGCTCTAGACAGCGCTCATTCTCTTCGTAATCGTTGAAGCTTCAAAAACCCGCTTTGTTCATCTGATTTTGATGATTTTTCAAAATTAGTCCCCTATTCTAACTGACACCTCTATTCTAACCACTTCTGAGCTCTGAAATATCGTCACAATAGTGACCAAATTTCGAAAATAGTGATAAATGTGACATGATTTTAAAATAGTGACCAATAGTGATAATAGTGACTCACTGACAACCCTGGATAAGGTTCGGTTTGAATATTCGACATCAGGTTTTTAGTTGGGGTTATGAATGAGGTTTTATGGTTTTGGTTTAAATATCTTGTAGTTAAGATTATAGGATGTTTATTGATTAACCATGGTTTCTTCCAGTTATTGCAGAAGGAAAATAGATCAACCACTTTGTCACACTAAAAATGTTTTATATGCTCTAAAATTTAGTGTTATCTAAATGAACAAAAGATTTAAAACATCAAGATCATTTTTTAACTTTAACTAGACATGGAAAATCTTTCGCTCCTCTCCCAACAACGTAATTGATTGATTCGAAATTTTAATCGAGACTCTTCGTGGATATTGAATTTGGCCGGGATTCTCTCGAAGATATCAGATTTCATAGTCAAGACTTTATACGATTTCACTGTCCGAGGAATGGGAACGAGAAATATTCATCTCATTACACCGTTCGGTATTTATTCATTCGCATGTGCAGGGTTCGCAAATTTGCGCCAAGTTCAATACTTTTGATTTTTGGTACTTTTTTTTCCACCGAGAGTGGTAGAATCGAGGGAAAAATGTGAAATTCCGATACGCCACGAGATTTTTACCCTTCTCTCGCACCTCTCGACGTTTTCCCCACGTACTTTTCCTCGTTTTACTAATACCACCGTGCCAAGTTTTCTTCATCCCCTTTTATCCTATTCTGTACCAGGTACCAGAAAAAACTGCGACGACGGTTATAGATGTAAAATAAAACCTTCCCCCATGTTGTTTCAACGGTTTCCACACGCGCTCGCATCACCGACTCGAAAAAGTTTGTCCCGAGAGCATAACGAACCCAAGGATCCGGGAGGGAAGAGCGAGCAACCCTTGCAGCCCGGATTTTCCCGGTTGCATTTCACGGTTTCCACCCCCTACTCTAGTTTCCCTCCCCTCTTACTTTTTCTTCCGTTCAACCAGCTTCTATCCAGAATATACGCCGTAAACTTGGATACCGGATTTCACCGCAACATCAACGTCGCTCATCCAAGCAACTGAATTCCGGTAGTCTGATTTTGTTTCAAATACCTCCTTCATCATTTTTTAGTCCTGCCGGGATCCATGTTTTCTCTAGACTTTAGACTCTCTCTTTTGATTCCTCACTATCAGTCAGGTAAAAAACCACTTAGTTGGCCCAACCAAAAACTTAGTGCTCTGAGTGCCAGAAGAGAAATTGGTTGGATCAACTAGATAGTTGGTTAGCTCAACTAGTTATTAATTTGACTTAGTGGTGGAAACCAATAATCTAGTTGATCCAACCAACTATCTAGTTGCTCCAACCAACTAGATAGTTGATCCAACCAATTTCTGTTCTGGTGCTCAGAGCACTAAGTGTTTGGTTGGATCAACCAAGTCGTTTTTTCCGTGGGGTAAACTTTGTCAGGTGATTAAGGATGTTGACCCCTTACCTCAAACAAAAGAGATTGTCATGAAACTGTACATATGCACGTAGATAATGACTTTAAAAAAATGCTTGCTAAATTTGGCGAATTTTAGGAGGATATTTTTAGAGATATTTGATAAAGAAGTTAACACTCATTCTTATGGGATTCGTACATTTTTCAATACAAAAAATACGACAACGCACCTTTCGGATGCTTACAAATTACAGATTTTGATAAATATTGGAGGTGCTATTCTTAAAACATTAAGCAAAGTACTCGCAAAATTTCAAAAAGATTAGGAGCCGTCGTTTTTGCAATTAAATGATAAAGTATATAAAATAGCTAGTTCATTACGACAGCATAAATATGGATTGACAACGTGGCAACGTCGCTCGCGGAGGTTAGGGCGAGAAAATTCAAAAGTATTTTATTCAGATATATTGAAAAAAACTTTTGCAACTCAAAATGGTACATTTTTACTTTTCTACCTTTCATTCTGTATATATTATATATACATAAAATTGAAAAACAAAAATAACCAATAGGCAAGCCTGACAAAAAAGTTTCTTCGCCAATATTTCGATGTACACAATACGACGCCCGTTAATTTAGGGGTTAGGTGGCTCATGATGGTTTTTTTGGCATTATCGTAATTTTTTCCCGACTTCGACTAATCTCAGTCGATTTTGATACGCCTTTTCCGTCATTCTCCCTTTTTCATATACGGGGTTTATTTTCACTCATCGCGTAAGTAATGTTTTCGTTCACTCCATTATTTCACCCGTAATTTTAATAAACAGCTGACTCCCATGAGTACCAACATAAAATTTTCACAGAGCTGCACGATTTTTTAAGTACAACTAAACGGAAAAAAGTGCACTTTTTTCTAAATCTTTTTAATCAACATGTTTTCTTTCTTTCAAGCGCGTGTTTTTTTCTTTGCAAAGTTGGCAACTGACCTACAAAAGTTGGTGAAGCAGCATAATAAACACGCACGGAAAGAAATGATCAGTGAGAACTGCTGAGATTCCCATTAATTTTTACAGTATTCCCCATCAACAGCGCCTTCTGGAAGGGAGAACAGTGAAATTTGCATATTTCTCTAATACAATATACAGATGTCACATATGACATAGTACATGCCCTTCAGACGAATTTGTACAGTGTAGAACAGTAAAATGTACTCTACGTGAAACGTTATATTTCCGTTGTGTCCGGTGAACTTTTTACACATTTCACATTGTAAAAATTATCCAGGGCCCGTGAAAAAATTACAGTGTCCATTGTAAAAATTGAAAAGAACGTAGTATATTTTACGGTACGTTTTTTATTTTTCACTAAAAATACTGCAATTTCTAAAATAAATTATAGAGTAGTGAAACGTTTCGATATTTGAATAAATTCCAATTTATTCAAATATTGCAATAAACCGTTATTTATCCTCGCTCAGGCTCATAGCTACGAGGGCTTGTACTTGACTAATTAATCGTGAGATCAAATGATGAAGCGAATTTAGTTTAACCTCGCACCCATAAAGAGCACGAGCGTCACCGAAATGCAATGGTGATCTGTTAAGAAAATGTAGTCTTCAGTCCATAGGACTGCTCGACCACGGAACGCGGGTGATGTTCCAACAATTGTATGTCAATTGAGGACGCCGATGTTGGTAATACATCGGACCTTATAGGTGCACGGTGGCTCTCTCGCTGGCGCGAGAGGGCGCGCCGTCCGACGCTATCTGGCAGATTTCGGGCGAAATGCAGAGATCGTGGCACGCCGCACGTCGTCCTGTTACAGTGCCACACTGTAAAAATTGAAATTGACGTTGCATATTTTGCGGCGAGCATTTGATTTTTCACTGGGAACACTGCAATTTCTAATTATGTGCTTTGAACATTCTACAGAGACCATTGTAAATTTTACAGTTCAAACACAGTGGATTTCGTCGTTTCTGCTTGTTATTTCTACTTTGTCATTTTTTTGCGGTGAACATTGCATTTTTTACAGTGTAAATCAGCATTTATAATGGTTTGAAAAGTAGAAACAACATTAATCCATTAATTTATAATGGATTCCCAGTAAAACGCCTGAATTACAGTTCTGAACCGTATGTTCTGCATTGAATTCAGTAATTTTTTAAATATTACACATGAATTGTCACTGATCATTTTTTTCCGTGCATTTTTTATTATATATTCTACATTATTTAATTAAAAACCCTTAATTTCAAGTGCATTTTGGCTCAAACTTAATGATTCAGACTTTTTTTTCAATTTGCAGCTGGATCTCAGTTATTAAAATTTTGATACGTCACTAACTTTTAGTTGAGAGTGCATGGTGGCAACATCCTTAAAAAACATGTGTCTGCCATCCTCTAATAAAAAGTTCATGGGATCGATATATCGAAATATCGAATCTTTGAAGCCTCGTTATTCGTGCTGTGAAATTGGCTCTTATGCAGGATAATTCCGAATTGTCCGAGCTCCGCTGTCAGTTTGACAGTTGCACGTATATACGCGTGCAGTTATACGTTACTGCCGGAATAAAACATACATGTTTTTATTTGTATGCATAGATTTGTATGGAGCTCGACGGGTCCACGATGACGTGGTTTTCATAAATTTCTTTAAATTTTAGTATCCAGGTCGACGATGCTGCTGTTATCGAAGTTCAAGTCGACTTCGTCTAGAGATTTTCAATGTCCAGATCGATGCCTCCATGGTTTTCTATTCACAGGCTTCAAACCTTGAAACGACGAAAAAAAAACTTTTTCGTGGAATGGAATGGAATGGAATTTTCGATTCAAAACACAGGCCTCAAACCTTGAAACGACGAAAAAAAACTTTTTCAAAGAATGGAATGGAATAGAATTTTCGATTCAAAATACAGGCTTCAAACCTTGAAACGACGAAAAAATACTTTTTCGTGAAATGGAAGGGAATGGAATTCTCGATTCAAAACATTTCAAATCATGGAACGACGAGAAAAAACTTTTTCGTGGAATGGAATGGAGTGGAATTTCGTTTTCAAAACACAGGCTTCAAAGCTTGAAACCTTGAAACAACTGACACTGTTTTTACCTGGAAACTATGAATTTATCGATAAAAAAAATTGTTTAGCTAAGAACAAACGAAATTCTCAATGTTCTACGAGTTCTCCAACGTGTTCTCTTCCTCATGTACAACTGACATTGTTTTTACCTGAAAATTATGAATTTATTGATAATAAAAATTGTTTTGTTAAGAACTCGTCGAAATATTTAGAATTTCGTCTGTTCTTGGCTAAACCATTTTTTATTATCGATAAATTCATAGTTTCCAGGTAAAAACTCATGAAGAAGAGAAACACGCTGAAGGATCCGTCGAAATATTTAAAATTTTGTCTGTTCTTAGCTAAACCATTTTTTTATCGATAAACTCATAGTTTCCAATTAAAAACTGTGTCAGTTGTACATGAGGAAGAGAACACGCTGAAGAACTCATTGAAAAATTTAGAATTTCGGCCGTTCTTAGCTTCAAGTACGACCGAAAAATTCCGGTCGACATAATCCGCTAGGTTTCGAGGCACGCATTTTTTCTCGGGTATAAATTTGAAAGTTGCCACTCGGGAATTTTCAAAGTCGCACATTACATATCCGAGCTTAACATTTAGAAATATGTATTTCGATTCCTAAATATTTAAGCAATTAATAAATTTCAGACCGTATTCAAGGTCGAAGCGCTGCAGCACTAACGGGCAGCCGCTCGCGCGCGTCTCCGTTCCCTAGTTCTGTCTAAAAAGTTGATGCAGTGGCTTTTATGATATCATGCGAACCAACTTCAAAAATGTAAGTTCATTTCATAATCGTCTCGAGTTTTTGAGGAAACATTTGAGGAGCCAGCTGGGACTCTCTTCTCGGGATTGCACCATTTTGTTGAATGCACTACACGAGGTTTAAGTTTGACTGTTGAACAAGGGAAGCGGATGACTAAATACGAGATAAAGTGTATGATGATCGAAAAAAAATACCCTGGGATTTGGAGCCTATGGAGCCAAACCATTGGAACGTTGATGCATTTCTGTAATGAACATACGGATACACTTCGATGTTGCACACTGAGGGATTCGTTTAGAGGGATAACGGAATGGCGAAATAATTCGGTTAACTACGAAAGTCAAGCCTGAACAGGGTTGTGTACGATGGACGGTATATGATCGTCCATTAAGGGGGTATGTGCGATCAAACCTAATTATAATGGTTGTACTGGCAGTGTGTACGTCAACGAACCTTTGTCATCCATTCTCTATGCTCCATCCATCGTTTCTCCAATGGCTCCATCAGCGTTGTCCAGATTCTCGAATGTCGACCGAGCGCGCTTCTATCCTTTGGCCCAAATACACAATGCACTTCCCTCTGAAACAAAAACACCCACCAACATGTTGTGAACTAATGGTCGAAGAAATAGAGCGGTATTTAGTCCAGAAAATTCATCGATTTATCGAACAAAATATAGCGCAAAAATTTTAAACTTTAAAAAACGTTAAGCTGGATCGTGAAACCGAATTATCGAGTTTTGGCTACCGGAAACGGATTAATCCATAGAGTTACTTTCGTTGGTCCACTGAGATTTTTAAATAATTCAGAACTCCACAACGGAAGTTGCCCCCACTGTTTTATGCAGCCAAATTAACATTCGATAATTGAAATCGACACTGTACAGTCCGATTGAATATATTTAAAGCGGCTTATTTTCATCGCGTTTTACGTCGTAAATCCCCTCGCGGACAATGTAAAATTTACGGTTCAAAATCAAGTGAAATCCGAAAAACTAGAAACATTTCACGAAACGTCGATAGGGGATTTATAATTTATACATCGAATGCATTGAATACTTTCAACTCCTGCAATTCGCGAGACATCGCGATAAAACATTTTTTCGTGAAGGAACAAGTTTTTCGAATAAATCTTGTGAAATTTTTAATATCGATTTTTCAAGTAATTTTCATATTTTTATTATGTATTAAAAAACCACCTTTATAATAATAAATATCATTGTTTTTCTAGACCGTATTAAATTTCAATTTCAATGCTGCTTAAAAAAAGATTATGAAATATTAAAAAAAATCAACGGGTTTTAGAGGGGAATGATAATTTCCTTGCACGAAGAATTTTCGAAAATATTAATTGACATAAAAACTGAGCACACTTCATAAATCCTATTTATTAAAAAAATGCAAAACCCTTTCTCATTTCTTTTTCCAAAGTTCACCGAGCTTTCTCAATAAGGAAACCACAATTTATGAAAGTACTTATTCGACGAATCAAATCTGCCAACTATGAAACAACATTACGATCCAATGTTCAAGTTTATCATTTGTCTTGAGGATTTTTCCGTTCAACGTCGATCATGGGCGGTATAGGATATTCGAAGTATTCTCTGTCCCCTCGTTGCGGTTCATTAATCAAACAGTTGACGATTCTCGCAGTCTCAGAGACGTCGTTACAATATACACTCCCGTCCAAAAGTTTGGAAACCCTCGCCCCGATTCCACGCCACACAAAAAGTTTCACTGCTCTTTTAAAAATAAAGATATTTCAATTCAACAAGCGCCATTTTGAAGGGGACATATTCAGCATCATATCGCTTTTTTCAAAAAAAATTTTCGATTTTTCTTTAGTCCGGTACGCCCTTTGAAACATGACCATTTATAGGTTTTTTTGCGTTGAAATTTTTGCGCACGACGCATGCAAATTTTTGTTAACTGTTTTTCACATAAAAAGTTTGTGGAGGGCAGTATAAGCTTCAATATCATTTTTAAAAAAGTTTTGTACGATTTTTTTCCCGAAAATATTCAACCTTTCGCAAAAAAAAAACGACCATATTCACAAAATGAAGCGTAACTCTAAAACCACTGAGTTTTTGTGAAACCACTAAGAGGTAAAAATTAGCATACAATTATTCTGGATTTAATGCAATTTTTTCAGAAACTTTTTTCAAAATTTTTTTTGCGATTTTTTCTGTCAACGAGATATATTTTTTTATCTTAAACAATCGGATCTATTCTTCATCTACACGGCTTTTTATAGCATAACCTCACCTACATGGTTTTTTTAATCGGAAAACACGTGTAGATGAAGTGAGATACCCGATTGTTAAAGAAACAAAATATCTCGTTGACAAGAAACATTTTTGGAAAAAAAATCTGAAACAAAAATACTGAAAAAATTTCACCGAATCCAGAATAATTGTATGCAACTTTTTACTCTCTTAGTAATTTCACGAGAAACCAGTAGTTTTAGAGTTGCGCTACATTTTATTAATATGATCATTTTTCGCGAAAATCTGAATATTTTTGCGAAAAAAAATCGTACGAAACTTCAAAAAAAAACAAAATTGAAGCTTATACTCCCCCCCATAAGTTTCTCATGCGAAAAACTGTTTAAAAAAATTTGCATGGGACGTGCGCCAAAATTTCAACGCCAAAAAAAAAGTCAAGAAACGATTATGTTTCAAAAAACGTACCAGGTTAAAAAAAAATCGAAATTTTTTTTTGGAAAAAGGAAAATGAAGCGGAATATGTCCCCTCTGAAACGCCGAAAAAATTTGCATAAGACGTGCGCCAACATTTCAACGCCAAAAAAAAAGACAAAAAACGGCCATGTTTCAAAAAACGAACCAGGTTAAAAAAAAATCGAAAATTTTTTTTTGGAAAAAGGGAAATGAAGCTGAATATGTGCCCTTTGAAACGTCGCTTGTTGAATCGATGTATCTTCATTTTTTAAAGAACAGTGCAATTTTTTGTGCGAAGCGGAATCGGGGCGAGTGTTTCCAAACTTTTGGATAGGAGTGTACATCGAGGTTCGAGTACCCGGTACATGCCAGAGCTCGGCGATCAATTACATTGACGCGAGATCAACGAGCGAGCGTGATCGAGCGCGCGAGAAATCTTGGTAAATCGCGTGCATCATCACGTTCGTTGAGCGAGGAGCATCGGAACGTGCGTTGAGATGCGTGAAAACTCGTATAAGGTATGTGCATTTCAAAGAAGAATCGAAAGTACCGAAACCGGTTTATCGCGACTGTCGGCGACGCATCTGTACTTTTCTCGATGCGCTCGTCAAATCGCTTGCCCTTGCCGCCTCCCTTTATCCACGTTTTTCTCGCTGGAATTGCACCGTCAAGACCAAAAGTACGTGCGCGATACTCGTCATTTTGCCGATCGTCCGCGGGTTCATTGACACGCGGGACCAACGACACTCGCACAAATCCATCTAGTCCGGAAAAAACAGCATCTATACGAACGTCCAGGGTAGTCTTTGATGCGTATGCCCTTGCCCCCGGAATGGTTGACTTTGATGTCGATTATAGTCTCACACATTAGATCCTCCGCCAGTTTCCCATCAGCGAAAGAAACAGAAAAGTAGCTACTGTATAAGCAGAATTTTTCTGCAGCAAAAAGCTCCGATCTGCTAATCGTTTTCCAACATTTTTTCTCTTTTATTTGATTTTCGAAATAAAAAAAGTTTTTACGGTGGTGCCCATTTTTCCCCGGACAATTTTTTTCCTCAATGCACAATGAAATCGATAAAAATATTACTTTCAGCTTAACCCTTTGTGTCACACATTTTCCCTTTTTAGTGAAATCGGCTTGAAATTCATTACTCGGCGGTTTTTGGGGTCGCTGTTGACGAATCGGAGCTCCGAATTTCAAAATTCAAAATTGCGGATCCAATATGGCAGATAAAAATTCGCGAACCGGTGCAAATATGATGAAAATGTATATTCTTGGATTTTTGGGGTCGCTGATGACGAATATGAGCTTCGAATTTAAAAATTCAAAATTACGGATCCAATATGGCGGATACTAATTCCCGAAACGGTGCAAATATGATGAAAATGTATATCCTCGGATTTTTGGATCCGCCAGTTTGAATTTTGAAATGCGGAGCTCAGATTCGTCATCATCGACCCCAAAAATCCAAGAATATACATTTTAATCATATTTGTACCGTTTCGCGGATTTGTATCCACCATATTGGATCCGCCATTTTGAATTTTGAAATTCGGAGCTCAGATTCGTCATCATCGACCGCAAGAATCCAAGAATATACATTTTCATCATATTTGCAACGTTTCGCGAATTTTCATCCGCCATATTGGATCCGCCATTTTGAATTTTGAAATTCAGAGTTCATGTCAGATTCGTCATCAGCGACTCCAAAAACTCCCGAGTAATGAATTTAAAGCCGATTGGACTGAAGGAAAAATGTATGAAACAAAGGGTTGAGGTTTGTTTATGCGCATAAACAAAATCATCCATGATTTTAAATTATTGCACATCAATTCTTTTTCTTGAATATATGACTGATGCTAAAATACCAAAAAAAGTTCTAAAATTCGGTCGAAATTGCTCAGAAAATGGTTATAAAACAGGTGGCACTCTCAGAGTGCCACCATGGCACAAAGGGTTAAGGATGTCGAGTCCCAAATTGAAAATGATGATAAAATATTAAAAATTTGATATGTCATTATGTACAACATTTGACAGGTTGGGTAAAAATTTCACTACGATTAGGAAGCTGGCTACTGAGAAATTTTAGAATTAACAAATTACACGCAGCCTTATGGACTGAAATAAATTGGCAATTATTTTTTTTTCTATCTAAAAAATGGTACCAAAAATACAAAAAAAATCAGACTCGAGGAAAAACATAAGAAGCATTGTGTAATTTTTTCAACACATTTAGGAAACTCGTGTTCCACAAAATAAATAATAAAGAAAAAGAACGTGGTTTTTACAGCAAGAAACAAGAATATAGCGGCAACGTTGCATAGACCGAAAATAGCGGGAAATTCAAATACTCATTTTCGTTCACGGACGACGTCGTTTCTTGCACCATAAAGAGGTTTCGAGGTTATGTTTGCTGTACAGTTCCAAGTCATACCAACTTACCAATCACGCAACATTGCCAAATGTAAAGCTAATAGAGCGACTACATTTAATATTAATATTGTTTATAAATATTGTTTTTTTGTGCAGTTCAAAGTAATTTCATGTTATATTTCTATAGTTGCGATATAAAATAATCAATTTTTTTTTTGAGACTGAACAGTTTCCACGATCGAGATTTTATCGTTGTCAAGTTTGCACAAAACATCCAAAAGTTAATCCTCGCTTGTAAAAACATTGTTAAAACTTGATATAATACATAAATAAGAATTTTCGTTCATTAATATGCACAATTACGATTTTTCTTTTCACATCAACGGTGTTATGATACGAATTTAAGTATTTATCAATCCCAATAAAATTCAGTACAATGAAAAGAGGTACCAAACTTTTGGAAGGGACGGTACGGACTTAATATCCTTAAAAGTAACGAGTTTACACTGGGTTATCTTCTTATAGTGCCCATTATGCCCTATACCCCTATAGTTTCTAGAGAAGCTTGATATTGCAAAAATGAATACTTGAAAAAACTCGGTATTTTTTGGTATAAAAATATGTACTAATAAGTAATGCAGTAGTTATTTTTTATATGTTCTACTATCTTGGAAAATGTAGTTTCAAGAAAAATGCTATGTAAATAACGCATAATAGCTTATATTTCTGTGAATGTTGATCCGTTCGAACCCCTTAAGCTGGCTGAGCCAGTTGAGAATCAAGAGAAGAAACTAAAGGTACGAACGAGGAATTATTTTTCGTAAGAAAAAATACCTAAAGTAGAAAAAGTACCATTTTTCCAAAGACCATTATGGGGCAGCATCCGGCTGAACTTTGTATCATCAGTTTGTGACACACTTTCCAGCCCTCCGGAAGTCTCGCATTTGTGGATGTTTGTCCAAGTGCGAGACGTCCGGATTGTTTTGCCATCCCGAGTAGCTTCACCCGCGGGATCACCCGCGTTCTGTTTCTCTCAATTTTCCTCAACAGCCATTTCTGTATATACCACCGTGGTAAACGCCCACTCTGCGTTCGTGAAAACTTGATGCCCGACACACGTTATTCCTCGTCCGAACACAAGGAAAACCAACTGGGTCATTCCATGTCAAATCGACCAACAGTTGGAACCGATACCTTTCAATCTCGATCAAATTTGGTCAGAGGTTTTCTTTTATCATAAAACGAAGTTTGACCAATGGAAAAAAATTCAAAATTTTTATTCAAAAATCCAAATTTTCACAATTTTTTTTCAATTTTTTGCGATTATTTTTTAAATATCTCGAAAACTATTATAGTTACGAAAATATCATTCTGGTTTCGTCTTAAAGAGTGTACTTGGGGCTACGAAAAAAAAAAATATTCCGAAAAAAAAATTTGAAAAACGGTGATTTTGGAGAATTTTCAATTTTTAAAAATCGTGAAAATCCAGGACCAACATTAAATTTTTGGTTCAATTTTTTTCATATAAGAATAGTACTGATCTTTCAAGATACCGAAATTTCCAGGAAGGTGTTTTTTTTTTCAAAAATATGAATCTTTTAATTTTTGTGCATTTTTTTTTTCTTTTACTTTTAAGTTAGTCAAGTTGAGCAATCATGTAATTTTTACTGCTCAAAATTACAAAATTCCATGACTTCTCTACTTTCCTTAACTTAGAGGTAAACAAAATTTTTTACCAAAATTAAAAAATTCACATTTTTGAAAAAAAACACCTTTCTGAAAATTATCAGGATCTTTTAACAATAAGATCAGTACAAGGTATCATACAAAAAAATTGAACCAAAAATTGAATGTTAGTCGTGGATTTTCACGGTTTTTTAAAATTCAAAATTCTCCAGTCATCATTTTTCAAAATTTTGTTCGGAATATTTTTTTTTCGTAGCCCCAAGTAGCCCTCTTTAAGACGAACTCAGAACGATTTTTTCGTAACTATAATAGTTTTCAAGATATTAAAAAAATAAACTTGAAAAATTGAAAAAATGGTGAAATTTTGAATCTTGCATAACTTTCGAAAACAATTTTTTTACTTTGTTTTCTTTGGTAGAACTTCGTTTTATGATTGAAGAAAACTTGTGACCAAATTTTATCAAAATTGAACGGGGTCGGTTCCAACTATTGGTCGATTTGATATGGAATGACCCAGCTAACACACAGACGCGCGATAAATCCTATATACTCTCGCCATTTGCTATCAGAGACTGCTTTTACTGGCAACCTCTTGGGTTTCAATGGCGATGTCAAGGAGGGAAAAAAGTACTGTCACTTGATATCCTACACCCTGCGTTGGGTTTGCGTCTATACTTACAAATGCACATTATCGTCCACGTTGATATTACGAAAATACAGTTTATCCGGTGCAAGTCACTTCTGACTATTTTCATAGCTGTAATTCTATGTGGCATCGTTTTAAAAGATTTTGACACCGAAAGATGTCGAAAAAAATTTGAAAAAACGACAAGATCCCGCTAATATTCATTTTTGTGATATTTGGAAAAGCTAAGGAAACGACTTCCATGATTCTTGCATTATAAACTAAGAATCATACCAAAATTATATTTTGAAACCTACATCGTTAAAATTTATATTTCAACGATCCAATGTGGCAAAACTTTCGGAACGAAGAACTTTCATCGTTGTCATCAGCAAAACATGATTATCCTGTGTTACACAATACTCCAATAACGTTCTTGGTCGCTCTTTAAAATGAATAAGTATCACGTTCGAAAATCTAAAGTTCCCGATAAACCCTATCATCCCTTTATCATTCTCCCTACAAACGCCGCATTTCCGCTGATTCCTCTTTCACTCGGGTTTTCCCACGGAACGCGACTATCAAATGGCCTCGCGCTTATTCTGTCCTCGACACCTCACCCTCCGTCACGACGTCTTTACACAGTCCCACGATGGCCAACGTAACGAGTAAACTTTGGAAAGAGTACAAAGATCTCGAGAATCCTTTGACTATAAAGACGGTCGAAGGTAGATTGAACTTGGACGTTGACAGGGTTACGAAAAGCTGAATAGTTACAGGGAGGATGTCGCGATGTCGATAATCGAGACAGTCGAAGTTTCCAGCATCGTTGGTCGCGATCCCCTATCCCAATCCCCTTTTTGGAATATTGCAACTCCCTTGAATCAACGTATTTGTACGATTGGGAACATCATCCCCATTATCCCGCCAACCTTGCATCTTCGCTTTGATCGACAAAAATTTGCCTCCCAAAGAAGCAGCAAAGCTCGCGTAAGTTGTCCATGCCCAAAGAACAATAGGATTCGCATCGTTATTTCGCAGAAGTGGAATTGATCACGTAAAGAACGATAACAGAGTATACTGATAAATTGTACAGCAATGGGGAAAGTAGAATGGCGGGTTAGTCAGAGTGAATGAGGTTTATCGAGCTGAGTTCCTGATTGCACCCTTTGTTTCACGTGCCACACAGGGAAGGGACGGCTTTACCCGGCCTACAGCCTGAGCGGGAGCGAGGGCGAGGATAATTCATTGGGTGTACAGCGCGGTGGAGGCCGTGGCGTTGGCTTTCCCCAAAATAATCACCAAACCGCTCAGTCCCAACACAATCACTACAACACGAGTCAGCAGAGCAAGCAACGAGCCTACCAACAGCAACAGCAGCATCCACTTTACCACGTACCGGGCAGCGGAGCTGGACTCAGCGATACGCCAACATCGGGCAACGCTTCCGACGAGACACTCACAGATAGTGAACTGACCAACCTTGCCCGTGATTCAACCCTGCTAGTTCATAACGGTGAGTTCATGTTTGTGCTTCACTCGAAAATGGGTCAGGGAAGGAAATGATCCGCATTGTTGATCGATCATCGTTGATTCTTCATTCACAATCCCCTCCAAAGATTCAAGTATCCCCCAGCCAATTATGTGCCATGAAAGCCCCCCAATTTTTTTAGTCCCCCAGTCTTTAGTTTTGGTACAGAGTACCAAAAATAAAGACTGGGCCGAGGTCCTGGCCAATATATGTTTATTGACAATTGGCCAAGAGTAGCTCGCCTATATCTGAGCCATTATTGGGTTAGTATTGGTTGTTATTATTATTATTTTTAAATAACTACCATTATCCTACCGACACTAGGCCAATGTACTACTGCCCATGATTGGCCAAATAAAGACTACAAAGACACTGCTAGCCAATTATTTACCATAATTATTTATTTTGTTATGTTAACAGTGTTTCGTTAACATATGGCCAATATGATTCTGAAGTTTGCATCGTTGGAATGCAACGGCAATTGGCAATTTATCAATGAAATTCGATTCTTCCCAAGATTTTTTAAGTCGAAAATCATTAAAATTTGTCTTTGTATCTCTATTAAGGATTTAGGATTTTAAGTGCACATGCAAAACGTAAATCTCATAAAAAAAGGAATTTAAAAAAATCATTTTTGCTGCATTGCAACGATGCAAACTTCAACATCATTGGCCGATATACGATTGCCAATCATTGGCCCAGTGATGTCTAACGATTTTCGGCCATGATTGGTTAACAATTATTAACCTTTATTGTTTATTTTTTTATATTTCCCGATGTTTAACCAACATATGGCTAATAAACGATTACCAATCATTGGCGCAGAATGTCCAACGATTTTAGGCCATTATTAGGGTCCATCATATACCAGCAGTATCTGTTATGTATATTGGCCATATGGCTAATGTAGCAAAAATATATGGCAAATATACCATATGGTAAAAATAAACACATGTTTTAATTTATTTTAAATTTAAACGAATCGATGTGATATAATACATAATGTAAATATGAGTCTGAGTAACAAAACAAACTTTATATAAGGTAACCTCGTTTTATTTAGATTATTTATCTAATTTAAGGCTGAATTTGGCATTGGCAGATGCGAGGAGGATCACTGTAAAGATAGTATTTTTATTAATAGGCCAATAGTGCATTTACTAATGGGCCAATACTATTGTTAAAAATGGGCCAGTATTGTTTTAATTTGGTGGCTGAGACTGCCAAACCATTCTTGGGCCAAAATTATCATCCAACTCTGAACAATGGCTGGGCCAATCATGGCTGTCCTTATCGCACCATTACTGGGTAAATGGCTACCGCAGGCCCAATATTGGGCCTCCAGTAATTTCCTACATGGGTTGTACCATATTTTCTTTTGGGAATACGAAAACATGTTGGAGTCTCTTGAACTACTATGAACATAGTAAGACCATTTCACCCAGCCCTTATCAATCTTGATGCTTGATCCTTGTTAACTCCAGCATCACGTTGTTATGCGAATTAAATTTTCACGGTCACGTTATTCGACGATAAATTCGGATATACGCTCATTCAGGTCGAGGAAAAATCCGTCGGATGATCTTGCTGAGAGTGTCACATGGTAACGTGCACCAAGTGCATGGGATCTGAAACGTTTGGTTGTGTGTGCGTAACGGGACGCGACAAGCTCATTCGCAATAACGTGAAATCGTGTCTCTGCATTACTCAAACATGATGGACGAGTTTGTGCTCTGGTTGGGTGGAGGTTCTCGTCGTTTCTGTTCGCAGGCCGCTTCAACGTGTATATGTACATATTTGTAGTTACCGTATATACGTATATACGGACGCTAGCCTGCATAATACAAGCGCCATAACACGTATGTATACATCCATGATAGCTGGCAGTACACCATGCAGGCTTAAGGGGGAGGGGAAGGATGGTTTAGTCGAGGTTCGGCCACAGTGGCTTGTCAGGAGAATGACGTATCGCTCGAAAGGTAGCGTAGGTCAGGCCCTACCGACTCCTGGCGACACAACCACCAACCTCCCTTCTACCGTCATATATAGATATATGTTTCTCGTTCACGGCCTCTCACCTCCGCTCACTCTTCATTGGCAACACCTGAATGATACTTTGTTCCCTTCCCACTCGCTGCTTCACCGCCCCCTTAACAGCCATTGACATCGCATACAGATATCCCGAACATGAGTCATTTCAGGTCAACATGACAGATTAATTCCGATTAAAAGAGTTTGTATTGTCTAGAGAAACGTAATCTTTTTGTTATTTCATAAACTCTTATTTTGACCAGGAATAAATTTGAAAAAATTATTTTCAAGGTGATTTTTATCGGAAAATATTTTTGGAATAGCTGAAAGTATTTTTATGCGATTTTCATTTTTTTTTTTTGCAATTTCTTTCACGAATGCTTAAAATGAAAAATATTGTTTTGTCGTCAAACATTGGGTAATTTTTTTTTTTTTTTTTTTAAATGGGACCAATTATTTTCGACAGTAACTTTAATCGGAAAATATTATTGGGATAAATAAACGTATTTTCAGGCAGTTTCTTATTCTAATGTTATTTTTGTCAAGACTACTTAGAACTAAAAAATTTCGTCAAATAAATCTTGACCAATATATATATATATATTTTTTTTTTGAAAAACGGACAGTAATAATAATATGATAATGAAGTTATCTTTCGAGATCAGGAAGCTGGAAAGCTTATGCAACGTTTTATATGTTTGAGAAACTATTAATTGCAGACAAAACTACTTCAAAATAGAGGGACAATTTTTGGAAGCAATTATTCCTTCAAAATTGTTCAAATTCGTAAATACTCCTTTCCCTAGATATGCAATTTGTTCGCTAACCTCTAATCTTTACTAATTTTTTCGCAGTTTATATATTTAAAAATTAAAAATTTCACGATTTTTTTCACGCAGATTCAAAAAGTAGATGGACTCGAAATTCTGAACGTTTAAATGAACGGAAAATCGAATAACTTATTCTTTTAAAGAACAGTTTTAAGGTCCTTTAACACTTTGGAAGTAATTCTTCGAAAAATCTTTAAATTTAAAAAATTATTATTTCCCAAATTCTTGCTCAGCCCTTTTAATTTTTTGTTAAGGTACTAGTCTACTTTAAAAGCAAATTAAATACAAAAAAATTCTGAGCTCCTTTATCAGATATGACTATGGAACTGTTAATACAACGTGGTTTCATCCTGCGAAAGTACAAAACAAAAAATTATTTTTAATTTTTATTCTTTGAATAATTTATAGAAGGCGCCGAAGTCGAAAATGTATTGTCCCATGACCGTCAGTTAATTCCGAGATTGGCAACACTGAAAGAAAAAAAAATAAAAAAGCATTTTAAAGAGGAAGGTTTCTTACTCAACAATTTAAGACCGTTAATAGAAAATCAATTTTTTTTTAAATCTATTTTTCTTTAACGGTGGTAAATTATTGTGTAAAAAAACCTTTCTCTTGAAAATGCTTTTTTATTTTTTTGTTTCAAGGACTTATTTGCCAATCCTGAGATCAATTTTTTTCAACTTTGACGCCTTCTATAAAATATTCAAAGAATGAAAATAAAAACAAATTTTTGTTTTCTACTTTCGACGGATGCAACAATGTTGTAATAGAGGTGTTCCAGCTCAACTCAACCACTTTTACATGTTGTATTTTTTTATTTGGCTCAAACTTTTTTCTATTATTGCACTTATTCTTTTTATATTATTCATTACTTATATGATTTTTTGAAAAAAAATTAAAAGGGTCCGACCTTTTGAAATCAACGCTTTTTTACTGATACTGTCAAAAAAGACTATTTTTAATTATAAATAAAATAGAAGGAAAAATATCCCCACGATGAAACTAGTCTTAAAAATAGTTAATACAGTAAAAGTTTCCTAGCAAATTTTTTGAAAAAAATTAAAAGTGGCCGACCTTTTGAAATTAACAATTTTTTGCTTTAAGCGGTAAAACGATATAGAAGATAAATATCGTTAAAATTTTAATATTTTTTATCAAAAAGTGCACTCAAAAACAAACATTTACAAAAAAAAACTTCATTTGGTCAATTTTTCGCAAAGTTACAAGCATTAAAAAAAAATCATCGAATTTCCGAAAAAAATCATATCTTGTAAGTGCATGGGTAAACAGATTTGAAAAAAATCGAGTAAACTTCCATAATAAGGTACAATGATAGAAAAAAGTTTGAGCTAAATAAAAAAATACATGGCAAAGTGGTTGAGTCGAGCTGGAATACCCCAATAACAGTTTTACAACCATATCTGATAAAGGAGCTGCGAAAAAAATCTTATTTTTTGGCTTTCTAAAGTAGACTAGTATCTTAAACAAATGAATTCGTCGATTTTTCGTTCGACTGAACGTTCGAAACTTCAAGTACATAAAAATAGAGTTGTCAGATCGACGTAGGAAGCCCCATACGCCAAATCGCAGATTGATGATCAAATGATTTACCAGATCAGAGATCACAGGGTCTCGTTATTTCCTGCTGGAGCACGTGTTCCAGAAATCTTTACATTGATTTATAGTCTCGATTTCCCCGAAGTGATGTTAAACTGGAAGCTCGCTTCACGGACGGTGAAAAGAAGCGGCGAATATTCGTAATATATACGAATTCGTGTAACAAAAGAACTGAGAAGGGGCGCGAATCTTTGGCGATGATCGACAAATATATTCACCCTCGAGCGTTAAATATTCATTTTAAGTTATTTTGAGAATTTCACCCTCATCTCGACGATCAGAATACACCAGAGATTTCTTAATTACAAACATGGAGAACCGCACTTTACAGACGATTCAACGATTTTTCCGTGCCAAATGATAATTCGTCACGGTGAAAAATATCTCCCTCATCGTGTCTCGCATCCTATCAGGATCCTGCACGAAACATTTTTTCGAGCAATCACGCGGTGACTCTGTGGAATCTTTTCATAATCTCTCTTCCACAACGAAAAAACTTCCTGCTTGGCGCCGTCTTTCTGCGCACTCGCCTCTTCGTCTTTTGTCTATTCGCGATTTTTTCCTGATACACTTCCGGTATAAATATTCGCGATGGTATAGAGAGGGGTAGTTTGCACCCCTTGCGTTTTCTTCTCAACGCCAGATCATCCATCATGTCACTGGCTCTTATTTTTTCTCATCCTCGAACAAATGACTCACCCTCATCTTTGTGTCACGAAAAAAAAATGGCGATAATATCGAGGCTCCCCTAGAGACGTGAAAAAAGAATCCTCCTTGGCCCTACGCTCGAAGATTCCTCCTATTGTTATTGAATTTTTTTTTTTGCATCAAATCGAATCGATTGATGCTGTGAAATAATCGCTGACCTCTTTCATTGTCCAATTGAAAAAATTCTCAATTCAATATTCAATATTCAATACTCTTTTATTGTTCAATTGAAAAAAATTCTCAATTCAAATATTCAATTGAGAAAAGCCAAACCAAAATGCAAAACGGAATAACGGAGCATTTTTTTTATTCCTAGGTTAATTCTCAAGTTAATTTACTAATTCAAAGTTTCTCCAATGAAATTTTAATTTTTCTTCAACTCGAAGATCATTTCTGTTACCAAGTTTCGTTACTATTTGTCGCTATGCGAGAATTGCCCCTTAAGCATACCCCTTAAGCATACTCGCAGCCACATTTGAAGAGAAAAGGAATCGAAGAACAACGTTCGTGTAATAAAGATTGGCAGATGTCCACTCGAGCCTGTCGAGATCTTGTGACAATTTTTATCGCACCACAATCCAGATTCAAATGCGGGTAATTTTTTTTTTGAAGTGAAAAAGACCCGCATCAAATATTACCTCGATGAACACTTCTGTGCACGAGAATATTGAAGTACACTCCTGTCCAAAAGTTTGGGAACACTCGCCCCGATTTCACGCTGCACAAAAAGTTTCACTGCTCTTTTAAAAATGAAGATATCTCAATTCAACAAGCGGCGTTTCGAATGGGACATGTTCAGCTTCATTTTACTTTTTTCAAACAATTTTTTCGATTTTTTTTTAACCCCGTCCGCCCTTTGAAACATGGTTATTTTTTGAATTTTCCTTTGGCGTTGAAATTTTGGCGCACGACCCATGACAATTTTTTTTAACGATTTTTCGCATGAACAACTTGTGGGGGAAGTGTAAGCATCAACTTAGTTTTTTTTTAAAGTTTCGTACCTTTTTTTTCGCAAAAACATTCAGATCTTCGGAAAAAAGGATAATATTTATAAAATATAGTGCAACTCTAAAACCACTGGGTTTTCATGGAATCACTAAGAGGGTAAAAAGTTGCATACAATTATTTTGGATTTAATTCAATTTTTTCAGCATTTTTTTCAAAATTTTTTTTCGAAATTTTTTTCTCTCAAATAGATATTTTTTTTATTTTAAACAAACGGGTCTCTTACCTCATCTACATGACTTGTTCATTGAAAAACTTTATCTACATGGCTTTTTCATCAGAAAACCCATGTAGATGTGGTAAGAGACCCAATTGTTTAATATTTAAAAAAATCTCGTTCACAACGAAAATTTTTGAAAAAAAATTCTGGAAAAATTTCACTGAATCCAGAATATTTGTATGCAACTTTTTTCCCTTCCAGTCATTTCACAAAAATCCAGTAGTTTTAAAGTTACGCTATATTTTACAAATATAGTAGTTTTTTGCAAAAAAATTGAATATTTTTGTGGAAAAAAATTGTACAAAACTTTTTAAAAAACGATATTGAAGCTTATACTCCCCCCCACAAGTTTTTCATGTGAAACACACTTGAAAAAAAAATTCATGGGGCGTGCGCCAAAATTTCAACGCCAAAAAAAAGCCGAAAAATGATCTTGTTTCAAAGGGCGTACCGGGTTTTAAAAAAATCGAAAAAATTTTTTGGGAAAAGCGAAATGAAGCTGAATATGTCCCCTTCGAAACGCCGCTCGCTGAATTGAAATATTTTCATTTTCAAAAGAGCAGGGAAACTTTTTGTGCGACAGGGAATCGAGGCGAGTGTTTCCAAACTTTTGGTCGGCAGTGTATGTGCAATGTGCATCTTCATAGTCTCGGTCAAACTCGAACAATACCCGTTTGTTAGGAACCCATTGACCCTCTGAGTTCTGAATCACGAGAGTGTGCGTAACCCGTTGGCAATTACCTCGCTCCGGGATTAGCATGACAGTGGGCATCATCACATTAATCCGAGGATACCTAGATATAGCATGATTACAGAGCGTTGCGCACCGTTGAACTGTGTAACTGTGACGTTACCACCAGTTCCCACCTCTTGCCATCCGCTATATGATTTCCCTACGTTCGTCTATCGTTGCCATTTCTTACTTGCCTGATCCCTGCGTTCTCATTAAGAAACGTCTGTTAAGAAATCCCTGCATTTCATAGTAATTCCAACTAAACTAAATATAGTAACCAAAAGTATGAGAATGATCACAATAAATAAATAATTGTGAAACCATTACGTTTTTGTTGAAGTTATAATTTTTGTAGTTGTAGTTACTACACCGAAAAAAGGCTTAGTAATATCAACTACTTAGCTCCGATGACGGAAAATTCGTTTGAATCAATCGTCACATATTTGATTTGATTACCCCGTTGTTGAAATAATAAAACTGGTGTCGTTGTTTCGAATGTGTACTGCATTCACCGCAATTACAACATTGGATCAAAATGATTTCAAACGAGATTGATTCAACAACTTGTTTTCTCATTCAATCGAATATTTAGTCATTTACTCGAAGTAAATAAAATTGTTTTAACTGTATGTTTCGTCTCATCAACAAAATCTAGTTTTAATTTGAGCTATTCATCCAGTTAAAAAGAATAGTAAGTGCTTTCAGGTCGACCAAATTGTTTAATAAACTTGACTAAATATTTTAATGCAGCCACACACATTAAGTCGATAGTACGTATAGTAACTACCAAGATCTCGGCACTTCGCCCGAAATCCGTAAGGTGGCGACGATCGGCGTGCGCTCTCGCGCCAGCGAGACAGCCACTGAGCACCGATAAGTACAAGTGTATTACCAGCATCGGAGTCCTCAATTAACTTTAAATTTATGGAACATTACCCGCGCTCTGTGATCGCCCAGTTCTATGGACCAAAGACTACATATTTGAATCAGACCACCATTGCATTTTGGTGGCGCTCGTGCTCTTTATGGGCGCAAGGATAAATCAGTTAAATTTTCACTCAACGGTTAATCCTCACGATTAATTAGTTAAGTAAAAGCCCTCGTAGCTCAAACAAATGATGCATATCATCAAATGATTTGTTAATTCAATTGAAATTTTCTAGCTTTATATTGAATGCATTTTTTTCCGGTGAACAACATCTGAATTGCATAGAAAATATAAACTGTTCATTCAACTAAACCATTTGGTTATGCAACCGCATATTGAGTGCATTTTACCAAATATAGAATCAAAACAATGTAATTTTCAATTGAACGGATTCTCTACTTTGTTGGGTCAAGGATATATGTATTTATGGGAATGCAATTTTTGTTTCATTTTGATACACGTTTTGAGTTAACTGAATTACACATTTCGTTCACCACCCGTAACCGTCGGGCTTAGTTAATTCAAGTCAAATTTTTTTCACTTTACCAAACCTTTTTCTCGGTGTACATTTTGTTATGGGTTAAGATGATTAGATATTATAATTATTGATGAAGCACACTAGAAAGAAAGGATTTGATATATTCATAGAAGGTTCAGGAAAACCTTTATATTTTATCATACACTGAGAAAAAAAATCGTTGAATGTGCAAGATCGTTAGTTGAGTACGTCAACTAAATATTTATTTAGTCTCACTAAATAATTAGTTTCTTGAATAATTCTGCGCTTCGGTTGACCAAAATATTGTTCAGGCAAAAAAATGTTGAATTGCACAACTAAATTTTAGTTGAACGTATTCAACTAACGATTTTGCACATTCAACGATTTTTTTTCTCAATGTACAATAATATAATAATAACTCCCACCATAAATATAATAAGTAGCGAAAGATAAAATTTGTTACTTTAACTAAATAACTATCGATAAACATTTTGATGGTTGAAGGCAGAAGGTTTTAGTTAGCATTTTTCTTAGTTCAAGTTACTATAAAATGTAAAGGTTTCGAAGTTTCATAATTTGTGCTAGAGTTGTATATCATGAATGTATGGTTAACTATATTTATAGTAGTTTAAGAATTGATTTTATTGTAACTTCAATTAAAATTGTGGTAAACACGACACAGCTTAACAGTTATATGATGGTAATCATTTTTTTTTTTTGAAGTTGTAATTTTATAGTTATGGTTAGGATATTTTCAAGTTCAAAATACAATGTAAGGTTTCTAAGATTTTGGAAGTGAAGTCTTTATAAGATATTATACTTTCAGTAGAACGACTGATGCAATCATTATCGATAAACTTTTTGATGGGTGAAGGCGGATAGTTTATAGTTGTGGTTAGCATTTTTCTTATGTTAGCTGGGGTAACAAACAAATTAGTTGACTCAGCCAACTATCTCAGTGCTCTGAGCGCCAGACGAGAAATTGGTTGGATCAACGATTTTTATATGATTGGTTTATAAATGGCTGACCAACTAATTTTTTAGTTCGGTCAACCACAAGTGAAATGGTTGTATCAACTATTTTGCTCGTGGTTTATTATAATTTTTTATTTATATCTACACAATATTATCAAACATTACAATCTTTGAATGTTGCTACACATATGAAGTTTATAATTCCGTGAAGCTTCGTCTTTTCTTCAAGAGAAGGTAAAAGAAAAAAGACCCTTTTTATGGGAATCCATTTCGGATTCGACCATCTTGCGTTTTGCTGCAAAGTATAATAAATCCATACTAAAAAATAAGCGTTATCAAACATAGACGAACTTGGAAATATTATAAGCGTCGATGGGAAAGTTCGTTTGTGCGAGGGGAAGCCACCTGGCGGATTTTGGGGGTACTGACAAATCTGCAGATATGATCATATAGTTGGCTACAGTGCCTATAAAATTCGTTGTCCATCCTTTACCCTCCTAAATACTATTTTATTAGTTAGACTGACTAATCAAGTCAGTTGTATTGACTAGTCGCGTCAACTAACTATGAATAGTAGATGGAACTAATGCTAGGTGGTTATTGTAATGAAGCAGATGGTTACGGTAACCGAAATATACCCAACTAATAATCAGTTGGTTGTCCCAACCAACTATTTTTTTCCGTGCACTACTCAGTGACGTATTTTTCTTCTCTCAATGTCATTGAACCCTAAAGATCCCAGCATGCTTTCTTTCCACACCCATTATTTCCTGTTAGTTGACGCAATGGTTTCGACAAACCGGTAAAGCAGTTTTGAAATTCTTCGTGGCGCTAATAGAGGGTTCTTGGGTAGTAAATAAAACGATGTATATTCGGCACGGGCTGCAGTTACGGGACGCACAAACTAGACGATACAGAGTTCAGTCAGAAAGAGGAAGAGCGGGAGTGAAACAGAAAAAGAGGTGTAAAACGTACAGTAGCTGGTGTTTTAAGAGAAGGCCAGGGTTAAACCTGTCGTGGGCTTCCGTTTTATCGCAAAAGCCACCTACGAACTAGGAAGAAGCACGTTGCGTAAAATAAACGAGAAAGCTTGCGCATTTACCTCCCTCTCGAAGAACGAAGGAAGGGTGAAGGAGGAGGAGGAGGAGGAGGAGGAGAAAACTCCCGGAGGGAGTTAGGCTCGGTCAAGCTCACCTAACTGCCTATAATGGAGCATTAACCCAAGCACGGAGTGGATGAGAACGATAGTGTGGTGTTGCCTGTACATCAACGTCCACGCCTGTACATCAACGTCCATCGCACCCTTTGCCGCTTCTTCCACTCCTCTCCGTTGCATCATCCAACTTCTCCGATCCACCATTTTCTCGAGATAGAAACGACGTCAAAAACAAGACTAGACATAACACCAAAAGTAAGAGCTCGAGGTAGAAATGAGGCAGAACAATAAGAGCTCGAAATAGAAATAATGCAGAAACTGAAGGCTCTAGAGGAAAATATGGTTTTCCAAGTTGCTCAAAAGCTCTTTGCGTGGAGCTTGAAGCATACTTTGGTGATTATTTTCTGGCAAATCGTAATTATATGTTTCTATAGAAATTTTACATGTCAAAAAGTAACGTTTGAAAATCATTTTGTAATTTCTTTAACTGCCAATTAAAAAAAAAGAGCTTGTCTCAATTTGAATTTATCTTACCGATTTGTTGGTTGTAATAATACGACCTATCTGAGAATTCAATAAAATACTAAAACAAAATGTCGTCCAATGTGAGTCTTTGAGACATTGCGATTTTTGCGAAAGAATTTTGCATCTCTCATTCATAAAATCCGATTTCGAAAAAGTCTCGAAAATTTTAAAAAGAACGATAGGGTAGTAATAATTAAAAAAAATGATTTTTTGACTCCTGCGACCCGTCGGAACGGCTTAAGGAGGTATTCTGGTCTGGAATTTTGAAAAAATCAATTTTTTCCTATTCTTAAAGTTTAGACCTCTAAGAATATGTCCTTGAGAGGAAATTTTTGAATCCCAGTAATTTACGAAGTTATAACTAATTAAGTGACGCAGCAACTATACCGGTCACGTCCGAACGTAATTTTAAGGGGGTGTTCTGTTCTAGAATTTTGAAAAAATCAATTTTTTGCGTATTTTCGAAGTTTAGACCTTTAACCCTCGGTAGTCACACTTATCTGGGTCGATTTGATCTTGTCCATTTTTGAACAAGTATTATGACCAAACCGTCGGTCGGAAAAATCTAAAAAAATTACAGAACATTCTATAGTCAATGTATTAAAAATTAGTTTATCAAAAATCAAACAACTATGAATTCAAAAAAATCATAAAGAAAAAAAAGAAGGGTCATTTTGACCCAGAGTGACCACGGAAGGTTAAGAATATATTCTCGCAAAGAAATACTTCAATTTCAACAATTTACGATGTCATAGTTATTTTAGAGACGCAGCAACTATATGCCCGTCACGTTGAAGCAAATCGAACTATTAACGTTTTTCTGAAAATTACTCTTCTCAACACAGCTGACATGATAGCTCAAGTTCTACTCAACCGATTTACTTCAAATTTTTTACCAATCTTCAAAATATAACTTTCTATCGTCCCTATGACTTCTGTATCAAAATTATTTTTTTTACTATTGGGAAAAACTTCAAAACTATGAAAAAAGAGTCTAAAAACGCCTTTTTTGTTCAGACAGCCGCCATTTTGCGAAATTTTTTGTTTTCATTGTCTCTGAGGTAGGAGCTATAACGACATTCTTACTAATTACGAATCTTTTTTTAAATTTTGTATCGGATTACTAGAAAGGTTGCAATCGTGTCAGCCACTTTTTTCACCCCCACACTGAGAAATTTTTTTTATTGAAAATGCAAAAATTTCTTTGACGCAATCAAATATTTGTTTCCGGACGTTCAACGAGATCATTTTGGTAATTCAACAAAGATACAGTGGAAGTTTTACTTAAATCGGTTAAATCGTTGCTTGAATGGGCAAAGTTTCAGTTCAATCAAATGAATATCTTTGTACCAAATAAATTGTGTGATTGAAAATACGAATTGTTTTTTTGTTACAGCTAAATTAATTCAGTTAAAATATACTAGAAATCAACGAAATATTTCTGTACAGCAACTCAATAATGTGTAAATTGGACTAAACTGTATCTGGAAATTGACCAAATAATTTTGTTCACCTCATATCTTATGGTTAACCAAATCCATTTGTTGAATTAATTATAGTTTCATTATTACAAACAAATTAATATTGAATCAACTAAATTTTTTTCAACCAAATGGATTTAGTTGTTTTAACTGCACTTTTTTCTCAGTGCAACATTAACAGCATATAACTTATTTAATTTTCATTTTTTGTCTCGAAATTCTTTTTGTTTATTGTCAAAATATGAATAAATATGTTGTAAAAAAAAATGGTAAAAATATTTTTTATTTTTTTTATCGAGCTCGACAAAAAGCTCAAAAGGTATGTCTCTAGACCAGAATACCGCCTTAATATCGTTCTGCAAATTTTTCTCAAATCTCGAATACTGTGTAAGAAGTAACGATGAAATTGATCGAGGATGAGACCACGCAGTGAGATTTTTATTTTCCACTACGTTTGAGTGCACAACGAGGGAGAGAGAGAGAGAGAAAGAGGGAGAGAGAGGTCATCGAGGTTCGATCGGATTACGTGACCTCGCGCGGCGGTCTCGACATCATCGTGTCTTCCGGCCGCACGTTTCGCGATAGCAGGTACCGTTTCCAGGGTCATTTAATTTTCCCGATCCACTCTCGCGTCTCTTCTCGTTTCACGCGGTCTTAACGTTTATTGAGCATTCGCGAGATCGGCCACAACACGAATTTCGATATTGCGAAATCGGTAAAATAGGATATAGACCGATCAGACCAGAAACTGTTAAGGAAAACTTTTCCTATTTCGATTTTCACGGAGAAGACAAATTTTTTTACGAAAATTTCAGGAAAGGATGTTCCGACATATTTTATTTTTGTGCTGAGACATTTTTTTTCAAGAAGTTTTCGAAAGATATACAAAAGTGGAACACCGTTCTCGATGCTCCCTTTGAATATCTAAATAAATAGCGAATGATGTTCCATTATGGGCCGACAATGAGGGAAAAAAAAGAGGAGGCGAGCGAGAAGAAGGATCTGCGTGGAAGATCCCTCCTTAACGCTAGCCCGACTAACGAGATTCTTATTCGGTTTTCTCACGGCGCTCGCTCGACTATCGCCCTGTTTTATCACACTCAAATTCATCCCATGCATTATTCAGAGTCGCGGAAGTGAGCGAAGATAAAATGTGGAAAGGTACGCGAGGATGATACGAGAGAACGAGAAGTCTTATTAGCATCGATACAAATTACATTCCACTTGCTCCATTTTTTTTTTCTTAATATTCTCACACAGTCGAAGCATATATCTCTATGAAACAGTTTTTTTTCGAGTACCTCACCTGCAATTTGGGATACCCTTCCCGCGGGATCTGAGAGACAAAATTATGTTCAAGTATTTAAGGGGGTCGAGTCAGCGTCAAAACGATAATTTATAATTTTTGTAGAATGCCTACAAATATGATGTATCGTCCACCATTTGAGGTACCAAATGAACAATTTTTTGGGACTAGTTAAAATCCTTGAGGTGCACCGGTGTCCTGAAAAACCTAGTTTTGAGTTTTTACACTCTGCGCATGATTCAGAAAGAACTGCTAGACGGATTTTGTTCTACGACATCTCATTTCCTTCGTAACGCTTCTTCCCACGGGATGAACGCAGCACATTTTGATTCAAGTCAAAATTGTGACCAGGACAATGCCTGGAAAGTTCAAAATAGGCTACCAATTTCAAAACTGGCCTGCAACTCTGAAATAAAGGGCAAAGAACGAAATGTGCCGCGTTCATCCCGTGGGAAACAGCGTTACGAAAGAAATGAGACGCCGTAGAACAAAATCCATCCAGCGGTTCATTCTGAATCATGCGCAGAGTGTAAAAACTCGAAACTAGGCTTTTTAGGACACCGGTGCACCTTAAGGGTTCTAACTAGTCCCAAAAAATTGTTCATTTGGTACCTCAAATGGTGGACATAACATCATACTTGTAAGTATTCTACAAAAATTATAATTTATTATTAAAAGTCACCGCTTTGACGCTGACTCGACCCCCTTAAAAGGTGAAGCCTGGTTGATAAAAAAGAATCAAAATCTTTGGAATTTTTTGTAAGGATATTTATCAAGTTTTTTACAAATCAATCTTGGTGCATACTAAGAGGCATATTTCCAAGCTTCCTTCATATATTTTTTTTTAATATCAAATATTCACAAATGGCGTAGATAATATGTGATGCTGAACTTTTTGTCGCTGCAATGCAACGAAAGTAAGAGTTTTCGATTCATTTCCAGTGAGATTTACGGTTTCTTTGTTCATTTTGCATCAAGCCCTCAATAAATACCGCGTATTATAATTTTTTGAAAACTATTTCAAAAAAATTAATTTTGTTAACAAACTATTTCCATTGCATTAAAACGATGCAAACTGCAACATCATGATATTATGGATTTTCTATTTCAGCTCATTTTGTTGTGACTACCGATTATTGTGAAATGAAACGATCAAAATAATAAGAGGTTTTAGTTTTTTTTTTTGGTTAAATAATCGAGTTCTGTGACAAAGGACTTTGCAAAATATCTATTCGGATTGAAATGAGCGCAGTCAAAAGAAATTGTTGTGCTTTTCCAATTTTCATCGATTATCTTATTGGTTGTTTTTTTTTTTCTTACTTAGATATTATTTTGGTACCTTTGTTAGAAAGTGGGATGAAAAAATTGCACATAGAAACATCGCCCTCAGAATTATGTTTAATCATTTTTTTATGTATTCCTCAAAAAAAAACCTACGTGCTCAAGCTTTAAGAGTGTGCATATAAAAAATGTATGCACACGTTTGAGAGACAAATTTATCGCGTATTGAATTTCTAAAGAATAGTTTAAGGTACTAGTATACTTTAGAAGGCCAAAAAAAGCAAATTTTCAAGATTTTTTTCTCAGCTCTCTTATAAGATATGGCTATGGAATTATTTTTACAACATTAGTTACATCCTTTGAAAATACAAAAAAAAAAAATTATTTTTTATTTTGTTTCTTTAAATAATCTATAAAGGGCGCCAAAATCGATTCTTCAAAAATTTCTTGTCCCAGGGCCGACAGTTAATCTCAGGATTGGCAAGTCTGAAACAATAAAATGAAATAGCAGTTTAAAGAGGAAGGTTTCTTACATAACAATTTACCACCGTCAATGAAAAATCGATTTTTTTTTAAATGGCGGAAGTTTGGAATAAATTGTTAAAAATAAATTTTTTCATTTTCATTTCAAACATCCGCCATCTTTTTTTTCAATCGATTTTTCATTAACGCTGGTAAATTGTTGTGGAAGAAACCTTCCTCTTTACAGTGCTTTTTTATTTTTTTGCTTCAGACTTGCCAATCCGGAGATTAACTGTCGGCCATGGGACAAGACATTTTCGACTTTGGCGCTTTCTCCTATAAATTATTCAAAGAATCAAAATGAAAAATAATTTTTTTTTTGTATTTTCGAAGGATAAAACAATGTTGTAATAACAGTTTTATAACGATATCTGATAAAGGAGCTGTGAAAAAAAATCTTAAAAATTTGCTTTCTTTGCCTTTTATAGTAGAATAGTACCTTAAGGGGGAATATACACCTAGAAACGGAAAAAAGGTAATTTTCGAGAATGGCTAAATGGATAAATGGATAAATCGCAAATGATGAGAAAATTCTGAAAATTTGCTATGTTTTTTGATGAATTATTTGAGAGGTCGTGTAAAAATTTCACGACAATTAGGAAGCTCGTTATCGAACAATTAACATTAACAAATTAAATTGAATTAAATTAAATGTACCAGGTGTGTAAGTATGAAACCGGAATTTACCCATAGGTGGCGCTAGATGTCGATGCAGTTACCGACACATCACGTCAGCGGTGTCTTGTTATTGTATTCATATCCGACAAAGATTTCCAACTCACAATAATACGAGTTTCATTCAGTAGCATTAGTTTATTAGAGATACACATGTCGAGTTTTGTGCCAACAAATTACGATTTGCGGACAGCCCTACTTTTCTGTTTTCATCTGAAGAAAACCGCAGCCGAATCGCATCGAATGCTTCTAAAGGCGTTTGGTGAGCATGCTCTCGGTAAAACACAGTGTTTCGAGTGGTTTAAACGGTTCAAAAGTGGCGATTTTGACGTGAGGAACGAAGAACGTGGAAGACCACCGAAAAAGTTTGAAGACGCTGACCTGCAAGCCTTGTTGGACGAAGACGACGCTCAAACACAACAACAACTGGCGGATCAGTTAAAGGTGACCCGAGAAGCCATCTCCCTTCGGTTAAAAGCCATGGGAAAGATACAAAAGGTGGGGAAATGGGTTTCATACTTTCGAAATTCCGGTTTCATACTTACACACCTGGTAGTCTTGTGGAAACTGATATAACCTTGCGATAAGTTTTTTTTTTAATCTCCCAATTTTTTAATATCTACACTACATTGAAAGCAACGGAAACAAAACGAAGTTTATTGATAAATATTTGTTTTTATTTGTTTAAAAAATTGTTCTTATCAAAATGTTAATATTTTAATAACGAGCTTCCTAATCGTCGTGAAATTTTTACACGACTTCTTAAATACTTCATAGAAAAACATACCAAATTTTCAGAATGTTCTCATCATTTTTCATTTTTACCCTTAAGGAGGTTGAAGTAATGATGATAGAATTCTAAAAAATTAATATGTTTTTACATGAAGTATTCAGGAGGTCGTGTAAAAATTTCACGACGATTGAGAAGCTATTTATTGAACAATTAACATTAAAAGATTTCATAGGGACTCAACATCCTTAAGTCACCTACGGAGTGTCGTAAAAAAAATTTACCATAGCGGTAGTCCCAGTGGCGTTTTCTCAAAAATCATGTGAAAGAAAAAACCAAAACAGGATACTAAAATAGATAATATTAGCTTATCTTTGTCCCAGCCAATTAAAAAAATATCGATTTTTGACAAAATGGCGGACGCTTGAACTCAACGTAGCTATTTTCAAGAAAAAATTCGTTCGTATTTTCACCAAAAAAAAAAACTAAAAATCGGAAAAGACATCCTATGACAAAGACTAGATAATTATGTATAAAATAACCCCAAAAATTTGAACCGGTTCAGTGGTTTTCGACATATTTTGGGTACTTAGAAAAACGTTGTTTTGAGAAAAACGCGTTACGGTGGTCATCTTCACGTGCATGTGCGCAACGAACGGGCATACTCTTTGGGCTATATAACTTTGTTATTTTTTGGAATTTTTACTTGAAATTTTAAGAACCCAAACTTTGAGAAAATCCAAAAATTAAAAAGTCGATTTTTCCTCAAGGGCTTCGGAGTTCAGAAAAATTCACAAAAATTTCAACCATAATCCTGAAAACGGTAGTCTGCGAAATCACGGTTGTTTTTCGGTTTCACTCGAATCCACGAAAAGTCTCATCGCAGAATGCGATGGTCGCGAAAAGAGAAGATAAGTGTATCAAAGGCAAAGAGAACAAGCGGGTGAATGAGGGCGCTCCACGGAATGCAATGCATTGTGTCCTCGAAGCAAAGAAGGACAATTTCGAGATTGGTCAAGAAACTACCCGGGTACAAAAGTTCTTTTTCGCCAATTCACGAAAAATACCAAGACCACTGTGTTTTTCGTTTGTACCCTTATCGCGAGTCCCGCGAAACAATTTCAATCGTCGTTAGAAACGCTACTGCCTTCGCTTTGAAGTCAGTCACGTGGATTGTCCAACGATTCTTGAAGAATGTATCGCACGGTCTCGGGAAAGGACCTGGCTAAACCGGATTGTTCCTCGCTATCGGTTAAGACTGACTACCTCGTGCCATGACGATCCTTTTTATCTCGCTCGCTGGCAATTCGTTTGAAAGTCCACCGTTTCTATCGTCGTTTCGTTTTACCGTAATAAAAAATAAAAGACAAGAGCCAAGATTCTTCCTTATCCGCTGACTTTTTGTCCTCCGTGTCTGAAAGACACAAGCCAAAATCCCAGGACGAATGTCCATTCGGGCGAAAATCCACCTCTATGAAAGTAAACCAATCTCCTTGGGTCAAAAATATTTGTTCGAGCAACGAAACTATAAAAGATTGTAGTGACTCGCTGTCGAAATAATTTATTCAGTATCGTGAGAATTGCACTTCCGGTTCAAGTGATCAAGTTGAGATCAACTTAACCATGCAAAAAGGACTCTTGAGAGATTCCTTCCCCACACAGCAAAACAGACCCCACTTTTGCCAGTGGATATACTCATCTGACAATCATTTTCCCAAAAAATTAAAAATTTTTATGGAAATTAGCGAAAACATTCTTCGAAACCTCTCGCTTTCCCCCCGCATAAATTATTCTCAACGAAAACTTTACGTAATTTAAAATCAATGTTAAGGATGTTGAGTCCCAAATCGCAAATGACGAAAAAATTCCGAAAGTTTGGTATGTTTTTGGATGAATTATTTAAAAGGTCGTGTAAGAATTTCACGACGATTAGGAAGCTCCCTATTGAACAATTACCATTAACAAATTAAATTAAATGTAGTCTTATGGAAACTGATATAACTTTGCGATAAGTTTTTTTTGACCTCTCAATTTTGCCTCCTCATAAGGGAAGCTTTGTTTGTTAATATCTACACTACATTGAAAGCAATGGAAACGAAACAAAGTTTATTGATAAATATTTTTTTTATTTGTTTAAAAAATTGTTCTTAACAAAATGTTAATATTTTAACAACGAGCTTCCTAATCGTCGTGAAATTTTTATACGACCTCTTAAATACTTCATACGAAAACATACCAAATTTTCAGAATTTTCTCATCATTTTTCATTTTAACTCTTAAAGAGGTAGAAGTAATGATGATAGAATTCTGAAAATTTAATATGTTTTTACATGAAGTATTCAGGAGGTCGTGTAAAAATTTCACGACGATTAAGAAGCTATTTATTGAACAATTAACATTAAAAGATTTCATAGGGACTCAACATCCTTAAGTTTTCTATGATATAGTCTTAATACGTGAAAAAACTATATCCATTTTTGGTTTGTCTTTCGAATGCATATGGGTCATTCCATATCCAATCGACCAGTAATTGGACACGATCCCTTTCAATGTCGATGAAATTTAGTCAGAAGTTTTCTTTTATCATAAAACGAAGTTTTAGCAAAGGAAAAGGATTATTTAAAAAATTTCGAAAGTTATGCAAAATTCAAAATTTTACCATTTTTTCAATTTTTTAATTTATTTTTTAAATATCTCTAAAACTTTTATAGCTACGGAAAAATCGTCCTGGGTTTGTTTTAAAGAGTATACTTGGGGCTACGTACAAAAATATTCCAAAACATTTTTTCGAAAAATGATGAATTTGGAGAATTTTGAAAAATCGTGCCAATCCACGATCAACATTAGATTTTTTGTTCAATTTTTTAAAAATAATAACTTGCAATGGTGTTATTTCTCAAAAATTTGAATGTTTGAATTTTGGAAAATTTTGTTATTTTGAGCTGTAAAAAATTACATTATTGCTCAACTTTACTTAACTTAGAAGTAAAAAAAATTTTTTTTTAACAAAATTCATAAATTGATATTTTCGAAAAAAAAACACCATTTTGAAAATTTCAGGATCTTTTAAGATCAGAAAAGGTATTATATAAAAAAAATTGAACCAAAAATATGATATTGATCGTTGATCGATTGGCAAGATTTTGAAAAATTCAAAATTCTCCAAATTCATCATTTAAAAAAAAAAATCGGTATATTTTTTCTTTCCGTAGCCCCAAATATATTCTTTAAGGTGAACTTAGAACGATTTTTTCGTAACTATAATAGTTTTCGAGATATTCAAAAATAAACTTGAAAAATTGTGAAATTTGCAAAACTTTCGAAAAAAAAATTTCAATTTTTTTCCTTTGGTAGAACTTCGTTTTTTGATGAAAGAAAACTTCTAACCAAATTTCATCGAAATTAAAAGGGGTCGATTCCAACTATTGGTCGATTTGACATGGAATGACCCATATACTAAATTTAAAGATTTTATAATACCACTCCGGGCTTCAAATTTTTCTCACATCAGCGTGAGAAAACGTTTTGAATCTTTAGAACCAAATCGAGAATTAAAGAAACTAAACTTTCCTTGGAAAAGTATCTCAAAGATGAATCGTTATTTATAACAATTTTCTCCAGTTAAACAAATTAAAATTCTAATAGATTATTGAATAATTTTTTTATTCAAAAGGTAACTCAATTGAATTAAATCGACCGTCAAATTACCGTAAATAGGGAGATTGTTATGAAGCAAAAAATAAAATTGTCCTTGCAACAATCAATTTATCAAAATATCGAGAGCTCGAATGTTTTTTCATAAATTTCTTGGCCTCGGAGAATTTCCGCGTATTCTGTTACAATAACGGGTCGGAAGTACCGTCAGTCGAGCTTCCTCAATTTAATTGTGTCTGGAAACGTTGAATCAACATCGAGATGTTTGTTTCCGATGTTTCGAGAAAAAGCTCACTGCACTTTCGACCTTGCCAGCATGTAAATATTTATCCGTTAGCTCGTCTGAAGATTTTCCAACGGAATTACCAAGGATTTACCGTTAAATTTATAAATTTACTCGTTCCCCAAAACAATAAAAAAATTTTGTAAAAGTCGCCAAACGAAAATGGAAAAAAAATAATTCCAAAAAACGATTTTCAGTTATTTAACGATCTAACGAGTATTGCACAACCCTTTTATTATTACGTTTAAAAAAAAATAGTCCCCGACATTTATTTCTATGCAAAGACAATGAGCTCAAGAGAAATGATAATAATAATATAGATTTTTTGTTTGAAAAGTTTTATTTTCAAATAATAAAGGAGCTATGCCAACACGTAAAACACGTAAAATTATATTTAGAAAGAAATTTTTTAAAAAGCTGTTAATCCTTCGAACAATTTTTTCTACTGGTTCACGACACTTGGCATGAAATTACGAGTTGAAAAACAAAATATATTTTCAAGCATGAATTTGAGAAATCTTAATATGAAATAACTTACCGTATGATGTGTAGACTGAAAACGTAGACGAATATCTTCCAATTTATTTCCTTTCTTCGTAAGCGAAACTCATGAAAAAACTCGCGAACCGGCGCGTTGAAGCCGCAATTTGGCGTGTTCACGGCCAAAGAATTATAATCCAGAATTTATGTATTGAAATGAAAAAAAAAACATTATTTTATCGATAATCGTCCCCTAGCGTATGATAAGCTCGTTTACAATGATTTTTTTCGTTCGAAAGATGCACACAGCTCATTCTTGGTTATGATACAAATTTCTCACTCGACTCGTTCGTCTCAAACACTCGAACTCTGCTTACGTGCTAAAAAAGTCATCGAAAATATCACTTTACCACGTTCAAATACACTGCACTGTATCTCAAGGCATTGTATGCCCAAAACTGTGATTCGATAATGCAATCTCATTATTGTCAATTTATAAGGTGGCCTAGCGTCCGCGAAGATGACAATCATCAAGTTTATTACGAAAAACCAACGACGATTGTTTACCCGATCCGTTCGAACCTTCTCTCGCATTATTTTCTGACTCGAGATAATCGTTATTATATTGTAAGTTCGACGAGATTATAATGATTTGACGAAAAAAATCGAAAGGAAATACATAATATGAAAAAGTACAGGATGCGCGGCGCGAAAACAAAAACAACGAAATTGCGATATAAATAGAACGAGCGTCGAATGAATTTCGTCAACAGCGCCGCTATCGTGCGAGCGGCCACCGGCGCAACCTCAAACAGAAAATCGCAGGGCAGCTACTGACTTACCAACCGGACTTTACCGACGGTGAGACAGTAAAAATTGTGCGAGGAATATATTGAGTATATTTCCGACGAAATTACGAAAAAGCAAGAAAGAAATGCACAAAATCATAGAAAAATTACCTTTACCAATGACAAATAATGTTTGAGGATTCGCGCGAGTCCATTCGAGACGAAATATGACGGAAATTTGAAAAAACCGCGGAACTCCCGATAAACACGTCCACCCCCCATCACTACCGATTTGCAACTGCAAAGACGCAAAATTTTTGCGACTCTCTAGTCAACCGGAAGCTGCAACAATGACTTATTTATGGAAATTTATGCTTTCAGCCTATTTCAGGTGGACGAAAAACTTCAATTAAATGCTAGAATACTTTTACAAATTATTCGAGCACCGAATTATATTCGCGAGCTTAAATTACAGAATTTTTACAAAAATATAGTTCGTAGCTTGATTCACTTTTTCTTAACCGCCAAAATTCACCCCCTTCCACTTTTGTAACCCTATTTCGGATGATTTTGCCAAATATCTTCGCAATATTTGTAAAAATTATGAAAATCCAATAATTCCTGCATTATCATGCATGGACACACGTGCATCCGTAATTACCCCGATGTTGATTATTATTTTCAGGCGATACATTCATAGTAAACGGCTCGAGCGAACCAAAACATGCGAAAATCATGGTCGGGGAGTTCGACCTGAAAGCGAGTTTTTAGGTTTGATTTATTCCGATTTTTTCGTCCGTCGGTTTATTTCCATATGTTTTTGGCAATTCTGTAGTCGTGGAACATATTTGGGCAATGATTCATTACCAATTTGACACGTGTCGAGGTGTACATCTTCGAAATTTTGCGAAAACACACCTCGACGTCGACAAGGAATGCGAATAACAATCGTCCATTGTTTGTCGTTGACGCATTATCGTCGTACCAAAGTCCAGCATAGATGTATCAGGATCATTGGCTATTCTCTGTCCTACGACGGTGTGATGGGCATCGACTAGTGAATCCACAGTTTGTGATGAGTTGTTTCATTGCAGTATTGTACTTTCATGTTTTTCTGTACTCTGTCCCTAGATTAGATTCTACTCTATAGAATGCAGAATCTGGAAAGAAAACGTCCATCTGCGCTGTGTCAACACCCAGGAAAATTTGGTCATTTCATGCATCGAGACTATGAGCATTTGATTGTTCCAAAGGATTCCATTATCTTAAGGTGTATCAGGATCTTTGGTCATTCCCGGTCCCATGACAGGATATTGGTTTGATGCATTTTCCGTACTCTGTAAATCGGATTCTCTTTTACAGGATTTTAACTCCAATAAGAAATCTTTCATATTATTCCATTTATTCCATGTTCCAAGACTCTAAGCGATGCCCTTGAAAGAGTTTGAGTATCTTCGGCACAACCGATGGAAGTCATCGGTCTTGTTGTCACTGTGTCGTTGGATGTCTCATCGTCAAGCAAAAATTGTCCACCATGATACTCGAGGAAACAATCGAGGCAACAAGGTGGACCCAATGTTCCAACGAGCCTCGGACACTAGGAACGGTTGAAGATAGATCTGCGAGACTAAAAGATACTATCCGATGAATTTCTCTTTTATAGTGAAAAAAAAAACTCGCCGAAGGATAATTGAGATGCGGAGATAAGATCAATGATGAAGCTGGACAATTGCAAAACTTTGGGTCAGGGCATCTTTGAAATTTTTTATTTCCAAGATTTTTTATTGAAAGATTTATCTTTTATTTCACTAGCAAAATCATTTTAAGTGTAGAAACGAATGGTCAAACAGGATATGAATCATGATAGTGCATAATCAACAAAGGAGCCAAAATTGTAAAATCCTCAATCAAGTAGACAGAAGTAATTGCCAAACGCGATTGGATAAAAATCGTAGCATGAATTCCGAATCATTGTCAAAGATAATTATCCAAGAAAATCGATGGATCTTGCTTCAATTTTGCTCTAATTTTCTTAAAGAATAAGAACATACGAGAAAAACAAAAAAATTAAAACAAATCCATTCTTGTATGTAAACATTTTCAAGAGAGGACAATTTTATATTCAGTTTTTGCTGAAAAAAAGATTTTAATTTTTTCTAAATTTGATTTAAATATGTGTTGGCATGATTTTGAGCCAGCATTGCCTATAATTTTTCTTATGGTATTGTATAAACAGTTTTTTTCGGTAGTTTAAATATAATCAAAAAATTTTGTATATTGGAGAAGTAGCAAAAGATTTAGATTTTTTTTTCTTCGAATTTTTATTGACTGTTTGGCAGCAATTTTAATAACTGACAAAGATGCCAAGAAATGGGCTGTTATCTACAAGTTTTTAGTGTAATTTTCCATTGAAAACGTAGAAAGCAAAATATTATACTGATTAAACAATGTATGCTGAATGTCCTTGCACATTTCTTAAGTTTCACATTAATTATCGTTTATTAGGAAAAAAAACGTTTCGTGTTAATTTATTAGGAGATAGCTAAAACTGACATAGACATAATCGTTCTAAAAACAAAACGCCTAGGCTTTAGATTTAATTTCTTTTGAAAATATTTGTTCGTTACAAAGGTAAAAATCTCAGTAAGAAACGCAATGAAGCAGAGCTGTTTTTAAATGCCCTATCCTCGTGTCAGCATTCTTATTTTTATTTTTCATTTACGTCTCGATTGTGAAATATATTGTTGTGAAACAAAAAATTTCGCAAAAGACTCAATATTTCGCAGGACAAAAATGACAGAAAAATTGCTCCAAGTGTTGAAAAGTGACTTTCCTGCTGAAAATTGATTAATTTTTTTTGCTTTTATTATTTATCATTTTTAATGCCCAATTAACAAATGCAAATGGAATTAAAAATATATATGCACATGAAGTTTGAATAGCTGAAACTTTGTTGACACTTAACATCGTTCATTTGTTTTATTAAAGGTGAGAAAAAATTACAAGAATTGAATTTTCTTCAGAGTTTTCATTTAGTATTGGCAAATGTTTTTAACGCAATTTTTGTCGAGTCAATTCTGTAATTTTAAGAAATTTGTTTGGCATATATTGTCGATGTAAAAGAAAGTTTTATAAACATTGTAACGGTGGTTGTTTATTTTTCATGAGTAAATGACTTCAATTTGACATCAATAAATATAATTATGTACGTTTTACAAAAAATGTGGCTTCGCCAAAAGTGCATAAAATTATGTCCCTACATTTTTCTACATAGTACATATATTATTTCCTACTTTACATTTTTATTACATGCATTTTTTCAATACAATTAAAATCGTTTGACAATCATTAAAATCATTTTACGCAAATTTTAATAATTTCATTCATCCATGTAAATAAACTAATAATAATAATAAATTATCCGTGTAATAAATTAATTATTATTAGGGTTCCATTTTTACAAATAAATACGTAGAAAAGCAGCGAGACCCACGCTGCTTGAATAATTAATATTCTTTATTTTTATTTTCGAACGAAAAATGTCGTGTTTAGCCAAATTTTTCGTGGTAAAGATTTTTTAAAAAACTGCGATTATTTGAACAAACTTTAAAATTTTAATAATATTAATTTGATTCTAATTATATTACAATGAGAAATTTAACGAATTTTGTATATTTTTACGGTTTGCGTTCGTATTACACAATCATTTCATATACATATTTCAATATTTAATTTTTTTAACAGACCAACAAACATTCCTTTCAAAAATCTCTGAGAAGCTACTTTTAAAAATATTTGTGGATGCAGATGAAAAAAACTGTATTCTCAAAAATCGGATCATCTTTTGCTTTAAAAACAATTGACTCGGTCGATTTATTACAAATATCGACCTAGATATTTATTAAAAAGATTTTTTTGGGAACATGAATAAGAATTATATTTGTTTAAGCAATTCTTCGGTGCGCAAGCCTTTTTCAAATATAAATACAAAAGACAGTGAATACAAGTACCTTGAGATATTTTCAATTATTATTTTGTTAAATTGTTCTTTTTTCTTTGATGCCTCGCAATAAAAATAATAGTTCACAATAAAGCCCATGAGGTTTTTGACGCTGCAGAATTTATTTATATGCTTTAAGATGTAGAATCAAACGACCAAAATCTTTTGCATGATTAAAATCATGATGCGTTATTTAAATTTTTTCGCGGTGGAAAAAATGGCAACAGTACGCAGACAATCATAAAACTAGGAAAAAACCAAACATTTTCATCGACTGTGTCTAAGATGTTCAAATCCTTCAGAATAATCGCTCATAATCCCGATGCATGAAATGACAACATTTTCCTGGGCATTAAGGCGGGCCAGATGAAAGAATTCTTTCCAAATCCTGCATCCCACAAAGTAGAATCTAATCTGAAAACCAAATACAGAAAAAGCATGAAAATACAATAAAAACAAGTACACTATAGTTCAGAAGCCGTCACAGTTTTTTAAAATAAAACATTTCAAAAATCTAATTCCTCCAGACAAAATGTTCTTATATTTATATAACTTTAATTTTGCCATAATTTTAATTTGTCTTTAGATTTATTTTGCACGGCAATCCTTGATAATGATGAAGATTTATCTTTCATGAACTTCTCGTGAGGTGAATTTTGAGATAAAAATTTATATTTTCAATTGAACGATAAAAATTAATTTTTTCAGTCTTGCAAATGCTGAAATCTGAAATTGGAAAAAAGAAGGCGAACATTTAATAATCATTCGAGCTGGAATCTCAAAATGGAAGAATAAAAGAAAGCTTTTCACTAATTTAAATTATCGTGAAACAATTTGTGACTCAAAACTCTCGATTGTGCGAGAAAAGACGGCTTTTGGGTAGTCTGATTGACTTTTTTCAATGCTTCTCTGGGAATTTTTTTCGCAATATTATCAGAGTTTCCGGTCGATTCCATTCTGCTCCTATTTCTCACTTTTTCTTCTGGCAAGAATAAAAAAGTAGGACAAAGTCTAAATAATAAAAAACTATTGCAATTTTTTGCTCCATTAATATAAAAATATCTCTAATCATACTATTGCATATTATTTAATATTAAACGAAACGAGACTAATTTTTTAAATTTAACAAAAAATGTTTGATTACAATGTAGATGAGGGTTTGTAGGCAGATTGAATGTTCAAAGAATTATAATAAATTTTTCTTCAGCCAAAAATGTCTACTCTCGAGACCATTTAAAAACAAATGTCCCGTATTTTAATTCTTGAAAATTATTGAAGGACAATTGGAGCAGATGAGCTGGAAAAATGTTGATTATTTCTGATGTTTTCTTCATAATTGGATGACGATTTGAGTTACGATCTTAAACCAGCCACGTTTTGCAATTATCTTCATTCTTGATCGATGATCTTGTAGATATTGCTGCTTCTGGCTTAATCATTTTCGTCGTTTCGATTCTGCCGGACGATTTATCTCTGCCTCAATAATGATGATCCTAGCGATACAAGAAAAAAATGTTTCAGTGCCTTGCACAGCAAAAATTTCAATGATTCGATGAAAAATTTCACTGATCTTTATATTCCGGAGTGCTCACCTAATTAAGCAAAGGGGATCTTCCGCTTGACAGACAAATCCGTGCATGATATGTCGAGCAACATCTAATTGATCTTACGTGGCATAAACTTCATCATTCCGCAACTTGCTATTTCCACCCTGGATGATAAAAAACCCCCGTGGGTCGATGTTCAGCCATTCTCATTTTATGGGGATCACTCGGATCCGACATCATTTGAGTTTGTCAAAATCTTTTTTTTGAGCTCGGCGGTGGACAAAGTTTGTTCAATTATGCAAGATTCAACGATGCAGCGACGAGGAAACCAAACATTCTCATCAATCGTGCCAAAGATGCTCAAATCCTTCGGAGCAATCGCCGATACAGCGAGATGCAGGTAATGACGAAATTTTCCTGGTTGCTGAGACGGCGCAGATGAAACACTTATTTCCGGATTCTGTATCCTACTCGGTAGAATCTAATCTAGGGACAGAGTACAGAAAAACTTGAAAGTATAATACTGCGATGAAACAGCTCATCGGAAACTGTGGATTATTCACTAGCCGATGCCCATCGAACCATCGTAAGACAAAGAATAGCCAATAATGCTTGATACATGTATGCTGGATTATGGGATTGACGAAATACGACCAAAGATAATGCGTCAATGACAAACAATGGGCGATTGTTATCCGGATTCCTTGTCGACGCCGAGGAGTGTTTTCGCGAAATTTCGGAGATGTACACCTCGACACGTGTCAAAATGGTAATGAATCATGGCCCAAATATGTTCCACGACAACAAAATTGCCAAAAACATATGGAAATAAACCGACGGACGAAAAAATCGGAATAAATCAAACCTAAAAACTCGCTTTCAGGTTGAACTCCCCGGCCATGACTTTCGCATGTTTTGGTTCTCACGAGCCGTTTACTATGAATGCATCGCCTGAAAATAATAATCAACATCGGGGTAATTACGGATACACGTGTGTCCATGCATGATAACGCAGGAATTATTGGATTTTCACAATTTTTGCAAATATTGCGAAGATATTTGGCAAAATCATCCGAAGTAGGGTTAGAAAAGTGGAAGGGGGTGAATTTTGGCGGCCACGAAAAAGTGAGTCAAGCTACGAACTATATTTATAAAAATTACTTAATTCAAGCTCGCGAATATAATTCGGTGCTCGAATAATTTGTAAAAGTATTCTAGCAATTAATTGAAGTTTTTCGTCCACTTGAAATAGGCTGAAAGCATAAATTTCCATAAATAAGTCATTGTTGCAACTTCCGGTTGACTAAAGAGTCGCAAAAATTTGGCATCTTTGCAGTTGCAAATCGGCAGTGATGGGGGGTGGACGTGTTTTTCGGGAGCTCCGCCGTTTTTTCAAATTTCCGTCATATTTCGTCTCGAATGGACTCGCGCGAATCCTCAAACATTATTTGTAATTGGTAAAGGTAATGTTTTCATGATTTTGTGCATTTCTTTCTTGCTTTTTCGTAATTTCGTCGGCAATATATTCAGTATTGCTCGCACAATTTTTACTGTCTCACCGTCGGTAAGATCCGGTCGGTAAGTCAGTAGCTGCCCCCCGATTTTCTGTTTGAGGTTGCGCCGGCGGCCGCTCGCGCGATAGCGGCGCTATTGACGAAATTCATTCGACGCTCGTTCTATTTATATCGCAATTTCGTTGTTTTTGCTTTCGCACCGTGCACCCTGTCCTTTTTCATATCATGTATTTCCTTTCGATTCGTTTCGTCAAATCATTATAATCTCGTCGATCATACAATATAATCACGATTATCGCGCGTCAGAAACTAATGCGAGAGAAGGTTCAAACGGATCGGGCAAACAAATTGTCGTTGGTTTTCCGCAATAAACTCTATGATTGTCATCTTCGCGGGCGCTGGACCACCTTATAAATTGACAATAATGGGATTGCATTATCGAATCACAGTTTTGGGCATACAATGCCTTGAGATACAGTGCAGTGTGTTTGAACGTGGAAAAGTGATATTTCCAGTGAGTTCGAGTATTTGAGACGAACAAGTCGAGCGTGCAATTTGTTACATAACCAAGAATCAGCTGTGTGCATCTTTCGATCGAAAAAAATCACTGGGAACTACCTTATCATACGCTAAGGGACTATTATCGACAAAATAATGCTTTTTTTTTTTTATTTGCATAGATTAATTCCATATGATGATTCTTTTGCGGTGAATATTGTCATTTTTCTCAAATATTCCGCATCAGTATTGCTCTTGCAACGTGCCAAAGTGATTTTTCCCTCGAACGGTGCCCATTGCTGATTTGCTGCCGAAAATATTCGTCTCTTGGTTATAAAGTGCGTCGATTGGGCTAGAGCCGTCTATTAGCTTACAGTGGAATAGTGTTTAAAATTATTGTGTTCACCTTTGCAAATGTTTTCTTTAAATTTCGTGATTAAACGAGATTACATTTTGATGTCGTCGTGGTGCAAGAGTTTTGTTTCGAGTTTCTGTAAGAAGGAAAAAAACATGCGGCGTTCGTCCTCATTTGACCTTGAAGTATTCTTTCCAAGATGGTCTGCAAATCAAATGGTGAGTCGTCCTAAATAAAAAATGTACTATAATTTATTATTTTTTCATTGTCAGAAATTTTTGAATATTGAATTTTATGTATATCTTTTACATTATGGAGTTATATTTGTTGCATTAGAAGTTCTAGTATTAAAACTTTTGAGGGTCAAGGACCCTAAACTCAAGTTATTAGAGGTTAGTTGAGATGAGATTTGGTTTTTCCTAAATATTGTGTAAAATTTACTCGAATTTTGTTCGGTGATTACAATTATTTTTTTCATTTTTATATTTTATTGCAACATTTTTGCAAGTACCGCACATTCTTTTTTTACTTCTTTGAAATATCTCATGATTGATTTCAATAATTTTTTTAAGGCATTTAAAATACTATTTTTTCTGATTAAATTTATTGGTGTGAGTTTGCTTGTATTCACGTGGAGAACGTATTTGAATTGAGGATTGGGTTACATATGGGGCGTTCCATCCCAAATCGGACACTTTGAAAACTTTTTTTTTATTTCCTCAATTCTTTTATATTTTTTAGTACCCATCAAAAGACCCTGTTGAATTTTGAGATTTTTTTTGATTACCCGTTCAAAAGATATTAAATTAACAAAAAAAACCGCTCTTTTTTGGTATTGTGGTAATAACTTCTTTGATAATGATCCAAATTGAAAGATTTTTTTTGAATTTTTGTTTTTTATGGCCTTTTCAGAAAAAAATACAACAGAAATATTCGACGAGTTTTTGCATGAGTTTTTTTGAGTTTTAAACTCTAGATCGCGTTTTTAAAAGTGAGTGTCATTTTTTTATTTTTTTTTGAATTGTTTGCTTCAAACATCTATCTATTCAACAATTTTTAAGACTAGCCCGATCGTGGGGTTTCCATAGGTACTATTTTTTTCGACTTTTGAAAATAAATTTTTTTTTTCAATAAATTATTATGAATACCAATTTTTGTTACTGTATAGTATTTTTTGTCAATATTTAGAATTTATTTTGACACTTTTTTTGTTGTTAACAGGTTCTTAAAATTAATAATTAATCGTTAAGTCTGTTTATGATCAATAATAACAACAGTTTTTATTTATTCACGTATATCTTTAGAAAACCTTAGATATACGATTATTTCCTGAATTAGAATATTCCTTTGCCAATACGTTTCCGTTGCTCATTGGGATAATAGAATGAAATTTTGGTGTCCCCCTGTGATTGACTTTCGCAGTATTGTATCGCAAATAAAATCTTTCTTTTGCATCTTTAGGTTCAATGCTCACTTATACAATTCTTGAACTGTTGTTATTTGCTCATCGATGAATTATTAATTTTGAAAATCTGTTAACAATGAAAAAGTGTCAAAATTAATTCAAAATGATTAGAAAAATACTATACAGCAACAAAAATTGGTATTCATAATAATGTATGAAAAAAAAAAATTTATTTTCCAAAATCGAAAAAAATAGTAGATATTGAAATCCCGCGATCGGACTAGTTTTAAAAATTGTTGAATAGATGGATGTTTGAAACAAAAAATAAATAAAAAAAATCAAAAATGATACTCACTTTTAAAAACGCAATTTAAAGTTTAAAACACAAAAAACTCATTCAAAAACGCGTCGAATACTTTTGTTGTATTTTTTTCTGAAACGTTCATGAAAAAACAAAAATTTCAAAAAAAAAACTTCTAATTTGGACCATTATTAAAGAAGTTATGACCAAAATACCAAAAAAAGAGCGGTTTTTTTTGTTAATTTAATATCTTTTGAACGGGTCATCAAAAACATCTCAAAATTTAACAGGAAGGGTCTTTTGATGGGTACTAAAAAATATAAAAAATTGATTACATAAAAAAAAAGTTTTTCAAACTGTCCGATTTGGGATGGAACGCCCCATATGTTTCTGCATATAATTTCGAATAGATTTCATGTACATTTAATTTCTGAGAATTTTAAGAACCATTTCAAAGTATTAATAAATTCTTAAAACTGTTCATTAAAAGAATGAATTTATCGATTTTTCGTTCATTTGCACGTTCGGAACTTCAACTTCATTCAAAATATCAGTTTTTCGAAACTTGCATCGAAATCTGCATCAAGCAAACTCCACAAATGTATTATAATCAAATAGCGCTACAAATATCCACGCCTTAAATTTATTTGCACATATTAATAAAAAGATAAATTATCGAGGGTTTTTCAAATGTTACTCTAAAAAATTCCTAAATTCCATAAAAATACATAATCATGATTAAGAAAAAAAGATGTGCTTTTCCGGTCGCCAGCGCCAATTCGGTTTAATTAGCCTTACGGAAAAATACTTTGAGGACTCTTTTGCGGGGTTGGTACACGAGTCAGAGGGGATGAAATAGACAAAGCGAATGATAGGTGAGACAGAGTTGGAGACAAAGAGGTTTCGTATCAATGGCGTTGATTACAACCCCGTAAAGGGAAGATGCTGTCTCCGATAAGGGTAAACTGAATTGTAAGGAGAGGAGGTTGCGAGAAGACGGAAAAGAGCGAGGAAAGCTTGGAAAATAGGGATTCGCAGATCTGCAGATTCAGCGAGGAGTGGGGGAATGAGACGAAGGATGTTGGCTGTAAAGGAGAAGAATGTTGGAAGAGTCAGGGCCTCTGTGAATTTTACCAAGAGACCCCTTGAGAGTCTTAATGCGCGTTTATTACGTGTGCCAGCCGGAAATTCCAATTTACATACTCCAGACCCGAGTACAAAAATTTATGTACATATATGGGTCATTCCATGTCAAATCGACCAATAGTTAGAATCGACCCCTTTCAACTTCGATGAAATTTGGTCAGAAGTTTTCTTTTATCATAAAACGAAGTTCTAGAAAAAGAAAAAAAATTAATAAAACTTTTTCGAAAATTCAACATTTAACAATTTTTAAAATTTTTCAAATTTATTTTTTAAATATCTTAAAAACTTCTATAGTTGGAAAAAAATCGTTCTGGGTTCGTATTTAAGCGTCCACTTGCGGCTCCGAAAAAAATATTCCAAACAAAATTTTTGAAAAATGATGAATTGAATTTCGAGAATTTCGAATTTTTAAAAATCATGAAAATCCACGATCAACATTTTTGGTTCCATTTTGTTTATATAACACCTTGTACTGATCTTGAAAGGTCCTGAAATGTTCAGGAAGGCATCCTTTTTTTTTCAAAAATATGAATTTTTTAATTTTGGTAACAACATGTTTTTTTTCACTTCGAAATTCAGTACAGTTGAGCAATCATGTAATTTTTACTGCGTACAATTACAAAACGAAATAATTGCTTAACTTAAATTAACTTAGAGCTGAAAAAAAAATTTTCAACCCAAATTCAAAAACTCATATGTTTGAAAAAAAAACTTTCTGAAAATTTCAGGATCTTTTAAGATCAGTACAACGTATTATATTAAAAAAATTGAACCAAAAATTCAATGTTATCGTGGATTTCTACGATTTAAAAAAATTCAAAATTCTCCAAATTCATCATTTTTCAAAAAAAAGTTCGGATAATTTTTTTTTCTTAGCCCCAAGTATACTCTTTAAGACGAACCCAGAACGATTTTTTCGTGCCTATAATAGTTTTCGAGATATTTAAAAAATAAACTTGAAAAAATGAAAAGATGGTGAAATTTTGAATCTTGCACAACTTTCGAAAAAAATTATTAAATTTTTTCTTTTGGTAGAACTTTGTTTTATGATAAAAGAAAACTTCTGACCAAATTTCGTCGAAATTGAAAGTGGCCAATTCCAACTATTGGTCGATTTGACATGGAATGACCCATACATATATATAGGTAGTCCCACCCCACCAGATGACGTTGAGAAGCGAGAGCCCGGGCCCTCATTCGATTCTGGCTTCACTAGAGGATACGATTTGCAAGGAAACGGCATGAGAAGGAAAAAAAAGCACGAAAAGAAGAGTGGAAAAGCCCGATGCTAAGAGATGGTACGTACTGAAAGAGGAACGAGAGCTCAGTGAGCTTCGACAATGCAGAGGAAAAGCTGGGTGGGCTGGAAACGAAAGCAAATGGCGTTATCGCCGTGAAGAATAGCAATTTTGCGAGCGACTTCAAGGTCGAATGAGGTAGAAAGTGAGAATAAAAGGGTGAGAGAATATTTATTAGCTCGGGCCTACGTTAATAATGATCTCAGAATTTTGCCACCTCAAAGTCCAACTTGGAATCAAAATTACGTTTATTACCATTTGATTTAGCTTACTTTCGTTCAATCAAAAATCATTATGTTGAAGTTTGCATCCTTGCGATGCAACGAAAATAATTTTGAATTCATTTTTGATGAGATTCACGTTTTGCATTTCTATTTAAAATCTTAAATCTTTAATAGAGGTACAAAAATAAATTTTAATGATTTTCAGTTAAAAAATTTCTTAGGAAAAATGGAATTTTATTGATAAACTGCCAATTGCCAATTCCAACGATGCCAACTTCAGAATAATTTAGAATCAAATATGAATCTCAGCCTTTGGATTTTACAATACATTGCGAAAAATGTCTTCCAAGCCTCGAATAACGTTCGAAAAATAATAATATCTTGATATATTTTGGAAAATTCTATCTTTGGATGTCTCCAAACACATTAATCCAGTTTTGTATGGAAAACCCCAAAAATTTCAAGCCAGAGTAGACTTGAGACTTTTTTAAGTTTTGGTATAGTAAAGTTTCTGAAAAATTGACCAAGAATCGATCAAATTTAATTTTTTGTAACATCAAAAAACTAAATTTCATGGGAACAAAGCAAAAACAAAGTAGAATAGATAGATTTGATGAAAATTTATACTAATTTCAAATATTTAGGGAAATTTCTGATAGATTCGCGTTCGGTGGGAAAATTTATTCGGTCATAAAGTTTTATGAAAAAAAAATCAAAGAAACATTCCTTTAAAGTTCAGGCAAAAAATTCAATATATTCCCATTACATTTTTTAAGGACATATCAATGGAAAATTTAGGCAGTTTTTGGCGAAAACCATTTATACATGAGAAAAAGTGACGAAACGATAAATGTAGTCATTCGTTTAGCGGCTCTAATTACTCAGGATAATTTATACAGATGCGAAAATAATTAAATACCTTTGAACTAGAATTTTTTTTTACGTACGAATAAATTTTGGCTGGGCGAGAACTGGTTTGTCGAATATTCCTTCGCCAAAGTCGGTTCCAAGGAAGTACAGTGCTCCCTCTCTACGATATCAAGGTCGGGGCTAAAAAATATCATACGGAGGGACCCCACTTTTTTACATAAATGGCGGAGCGTAGTCACCTGGCGCGCATGCTCAGCTTAAAAAGTGCGCGAACTATTTGAACTGGAAAAAAATGTTTTTAATAATAACAAATGTTTAATGGTAATTTCCCGTATTAAAGGTATTTACTTAATCAAAAAGGGCGAAATAGCTATCAGGGCAAAGATGAAAACAATTTTTTGTAATTTTTTAAATCAAAATTAATTATTAGAACGACTAGCGTAAATCTGTAAGACGGTTAGTAACTGCCTCATAAATATACATTATGCGAAATGGATAGTACACGAGGCTCCGACATCAACGCATGCGCTCTGCAAAGGGAGGGAGCACTGTATGGACTTCCCCCTCCCCTTCCCGCCAGGCATGCGCCAGATCACATTAATTTTCGGTCTCAGATACGCGCGATATTTTATTTCCGATGCGAAAACCTCCGGCGTGTATGACATCATAAGAGCCTAAGCTTGTTATTACTAACTAATGACTTTCACCGACTCTACATCCTTTTCTTAACCCTGGAGCCACGATTTCTCAAGTATACTTTTTTTTTCATTTACGATATTAGCGTCGTTGAAATTCAACTCCTCCAGATCTGAAAATCCAAACAGAGATAAAATTTTTAACGATTATAGTGTTTTTCGAGTATTGCCTATGGGGCATTCCATACCAAGTCGACCTGAGTGTGACCCTCGACCTCGCTGATTTCGTTCAAGATTTTTTATATGATGCTTCCAACTTGAACTAACATTCAGAATTTTTTTCAGATTTTTAAAACCAAATTTGAGTACGTTATGATTTTTTGAACATTTTTTTCGAAGACCTCGAGGGTCGTAATTTAAAAATCTGAAAAAATCTGAAAAAATCCGGTGTCAAAAATGAAAATTTTTGACCCAAAATTCATGATGTCCAGGATTTCCCTTGGACCTCGATTTTAGGCTTTTATGAAGAAAATGTAAAAAAAAAAAAAAATAGATTCAGAAATTGATCTACCGTGAAAAGTGGCTTGAAAATTTTTATCG
>OX333072.1:23420674-23576789 GCA_946863875.1 Alloplasta piceator
GGCGCTTATTTGATTTTTTCCCGTTTTTCACCGTTTTTTGAATTTTTAAAAGGTCTTAAAAAATATTGATTTTCAAAGTTTTGAACATCGGCTATGCACAACATTAGCCAATGCGATTACAACAATTAAAGAAAATTTGTTTTCACTTGGTTGATTGGTTTTCCAGCAATCGATGCCACCGTGTTCCAAAAAGTCGTTTAGGGAAATTTGGAAGCTGCTCTTCCTTTGGGTATATCTCAGTCAATTTTTGAGATTTTGAGTTAAAAATTTGTTTACGAATTTTGGAATATATATACTTTGAGAAAATGGAACAAAAACATCGATTTTTTGACCCGTCACAGTGGCGTTCCCTCTGAAGGGAAAGAAATGACAACGAATAAAATATTCGATAAATGTGACAAGACAAAATTTTCCATTTCCGCAATTCCGAGGTATACGAGCACTGATCTCCGTGTTAATCCCATTTCCAATCGATATACTCATTGCCACATCAAACATCGGAACGATAAAATATTGATGTCACCATCACCGCGCTCGCCATTTTCCAATTCGTCGTAAAAAACCTCACAGTGTCGCGATGAATCATCCATGCTAATGGGTTTATCGATTCGCCGAATTGTCAATTGAATTAATTATAAATTCAAGCGAAACTAGGAGAGAGTATATGGGAATGGCATTAAAACGTTATTAACGTAGCTTTTGTCATTCGTGTGTTATTCACAAAAATAGAAATGACCGCGAGATGCAATTTTAATGATACGTCTTCGTTTCCGCCTCTCAGCCAATAATTCCACTAGGTAGCGCTTCTCTTTTCCCAACGCATCACGAGTGCGAATTTACACCCCAACTTTTTTTTTGTGAGATCAGTGTTTTAAGCTTTTTCCTGATAACTCTCTTGTGCCGTTCAAAGTACTCTCGGTTATCACACTTTTAGATCCACTTTTTAACACTCTTCTGGTGGAAAGGCTGTTCCGTAGGGCGGGAGGCTCGATAAAACGAACATTAACAAGGACAAAAAGACATGACTCTCGACGTGAATGAAAAAACAAGAAGTACGTCATACGTGAACCAACGAGGTAATTATTTTCTCACACGCACTCACATATATATATTTTAGGGTGGTCTTTATTTAGGGCTCGGACGAATACGCCATACGCCTCCCAAATCGACTCCAAATAATTTAAAAACAAAACCCTAATTTTTTCAGATTTTTATCTAGACTCCAACCCCTCTCGAAAAAAGGGTAGATTTCTCCATTAGAAATACACGTGTTTCTGCCATATTCTCAGGATATATTTTATTCCAAGTGTAATAATTTTTTTTTAAACCTGTGTCTGCAAGATTTTAGTGTTCACGGGTCAATCTAAACGAATTACAATTCGTCTAGATTGACCCGTATGATAATGTGAACTTTTCCTTAAATAGTAGCACCGATGAACACTAAAATCTTGTAGTTACAGATTTTTTTCAAAATTATTACACTTGGAATAAAATATATCCTGAGAATATGGCCGAAACACGTGTTTCGGCCATACGTATTTCAAGTGGGAAAATCTACCTTCTTTTCAGGAGGGGTTCGAGTCTAGATAAAAAACTGAAAAAATAGGGTATTGTTTTTAAATTATTTGGAGTCGATTTAGGGGGGCGTCTGATAAAAAATTCGTCCGAGCCCTAAGTAAGGACCACCCTAATATATATAAACACACACAGGCACGAAATGTGAACTGCAAGCTGACATCTTCCCCAAATTCGTTTTGCTCAAAAAATTGCTCTCAATTTCACGTTTTCGGATATATTTTCAACTTCTCAAGATAAAAATTTGAATTCATTTACAGCGTTACCAGAAATATACTTTTACAACAGGGTGGTCATTGTCAGAAAAATATCAGGGAATTAAATATTAGTCAGGAAAAATATAAAAAGAACTCGTAAAAAATGCGAAACAAGGAGCTCTTTTCGATGCGAAAATCATGGCACTGAAAAAAAAGCAAAATACACCACTGGAAAAAATTAAGGGATCGACAAAATTTCCTACATTTTTAGTGGTTTTTGACAATGCTGTATCTCAGTGAAAGATGGTCGTATCGAGGTCTAAAAAAAGCATTTTGAAGCTTTAAGATTCTAGTTTTAAGATCTTTCAACAAAAAAATTGGTCAATTTTTATTACTTTTTTTTGCTGCAGTTACTTGGTAAAAAAAATTCCAGCTAAACCATTAAATGGACCAGATAGCTTATTTATTTAGCTTCAATTTACTTTTTATGAGACCTCGATGCGACCATTTTTCGCTGAGATATCGGACTTTTAATGAAAACTGATCCTTTTGTGTTTGACCATTGATATCTAAGCAACCCAATGTTCGCATAAAAAATAAAAAGGTGGTTTCGAAAACTTGAAATAATGCTCTACAAGGATTGACGATGGTTTTTTGAGAATTTTTTTTTTCCATTCTTGCCATGGATTTGAAAAAACAAGAGAAAAATGGCTGTTTATGGTTTTTTTAGAAAATTAACGGCAGAATTCAAAATATTGCCAAAACGGCTAATGTTGAGCGTGACTTTTACAGCTCAATATACCCACGAAAACCCTGTAAAGTTTAAGTTTAACCTATCGAACGGTTCTTCTGTTTAAAGCAATCAAAATATTAGAGAAATGTCAGGGAATTTTTTTCATCCGATTTAGTGGCCACCCTAATGTATCTAAATTTCATCGATGAATCTTTGGAATCTCATGAAACTATTTTTCATTATTTCCCCATTTATATCTTGGTCGAATGGGGATGATAGAGATTAGAACAATCGGAACGAAGACATTTCGTATGTTTTTCTCTTTTACTCCCACAAATGTCTCTCCAAGGAACGCGCAGTTATTTGAGCTTTTATTTCCATTACTCTCGTGTCTTATTCACTGAAGCTCGAATTCGTTGATAATGCATAGACCGCAAACTGCGTATGTAGGTCGTTGCCGTATTTAGGTGTTTTCCGGATGCTCGCTGGAGCCCCTTTCCTTTTCTGTTCGTTTTTTTTTAATTCCCTCTCTGTCTCTCTCGCTCTCTCTCGGTGGATTTCAAGCCTTGCTACAAATGCAACTGGACCGCCCTCTCATAAGACGTCACGTAATCCAATGTCGTTTATCCCAACCGGGGTTTTACGACTGCTCGTATAAACGTACCGGATTAACCAATGGCCACCAGGTTACCCCGTAGTAGCGCACTTTTACCTGGCTCATCCAACCACGTGAAACACTTTTATTCTTTCTTTTTTAAGGAATACGTTTAAGCAATGCGCCGACGCGACTTAACACGTTGCAGTAGTTTTCAAGCTCGCACCTTAAGCTCCCGTATAACAAGTGGACAAAGTCCACCGCTGAATGTCCTTGTGATTATAACAATGACTATACTTGAGCAGCCCACACAGACTCACGAAATCTTAGAGAACACTTTCAGGCAATTCTAGTCCAGAGGGTGAATGGATTTTTATATTTTTTCGATTGAAAAGGATGGATAAAGTTTTTGTGACAGAGTTTTCTCTCGTTTATTTAGACATTTAGAAAATATGTTTCAAATTCGGAGTATGTTTGACATTTTTGTATTTCTTACTAATTGAAAATGAGTAAATGGAAACGAAGTTGATCTATGGCTACTATTATTTTGACTGCGTGATTAATTAAAAATTAATAAACCACGGAGATGTTTAAGTAAGTAAAAAAAATACAAGTTTTAATTTCGTTGTTGTAGGTGCAACGAATTAATTAACTGGGTTTTCCAGTTCCATAGGAGCGAAATTAAAAAGCATGCATGATAAAACGTATAATTTCAGCGTTCAATCTGAAATCCTCCTTCAAGCGTTTAGTCAAAAGGTAAAAAAGGCTTTTTCAAGATTTTTTCAGAGAAATTAAAACCTACTTCCATTTACTTACTCTTCTTCATTGTAACTTACCAATATCGAGGGGATTTTGCATAATTTGTCTAATGAAAAAGAAATGTGAACACACCAACCGTCTCTGCAAGATATATTTTTTTAGAGGCCATCGAGTGTGCTTGAGATTGCTTATAGCTGGATTAGCCCTAAAACGATGTGAAAGCATTTACTGAATGATATTTTTGCAAAAAAAAACAATGCTCAAGATACTGGAACCACAAAAATGTAATTTGAATTATCGGATAGAGCTGATTTCATCGCGATAAAAAATTTAAATACCCCAAAAACTTGAAAAAATAATAACTTTTACGAAAAAAAATCATAACTTTTTTATTTTTTGATCAAAATAATTAAAAATTCAACTGAGTTTGCTTAATATATAGCATTACAAGAAAAAAAAATAGTAATAGTAAAATAATATAACAGGAAAAAAATTCGCACAAAATTTGCGCTCTCGACCTTACTTGACAAACTGGGGTATAGGCGAGACCTCTTGACTTAATTGGACGGCTTTTATATAAAAGCTTAGTATCTGAGGCCTGAATTTCAAGATCTTGAGATCTATCTTAATATCCATCACAAACTTTTCATTGAACTCAAGTGGAACTTAAGATCGAACTTAAGTTCATACTTAAGTTCAAACTTTTAGTGCGAACTTCGGATCGATCTTAAGTTCAAACTCAAACTTGGTTTGAAGTTTGATCTTAAGATCCATCTTGAGCTTGAACTTAAGTTCGATCAAAATTCTTTCATCGCCTTCCTCGACCGTGTTTTTTGGCATTTGGTGTCAAAATAATTAAGTTCGATCGAACTTAAGTTCAAGCTCAAGACGGATATTAAAATCAACCTTCTGACCAAGTTTTTAAGTTTGATCGAACCTAAGATCGATCTGAAGTTCGCACTGAAGTTTGAACTTAAGGATGAACTTTTAATGAAACTTAAGGAGAGGCTGAATACCGAGATTAGCACCTCGAAAATGGATTCCAAACTTGCTCTGCCACGAATGGATGGAAATCAATCAATTTTTGACAGTATCATCAGAATTATGGCACAAATAGAGCTCCACTAAAATTTTTTCGAAAAACAAAAAAAAATTACAGTTCCGATTATTATCAGGAATCTGTAATTGAAAATATGAAATTATATTGTTCCTTCTGCATTTCGGCTCTGAAACCAAGAGTGGGGCTCCATGACGAACACCAAAGTACGAATATCGATAAGCCATCGACATTATTTTATGAAAAAACCGGGACGTAAGTTTGGAATCCAAATCACGAGATAAATGTTGATAAATTTAGTGTATCATCGAAAAACAAAATGGCGAAATCAAGTTCACAGAAATCCGAAAGAGGGCAGCCCCATGTGGAATTCTCATGAAATAAATATTATTCTCATCAGATTCTATCCAAACTGTCTGACAAGTTAGTGGCAATTAATGAAAACGTTGATTCGTGACTCGCATTTGCATTTTGCAATTCATTCATCATTCATTCATAAATTTCATTGATATTCATCCACCGGTATTGGAAAAAGTTTGAACAGCGATTTCGAGTCGATAATGTAGGGCTTCAGTAATAATGTTGGTATTTATCCTCGCCTTAAGTTCAATCTTAAGTTCCAATTTGTGTTCAGTAGAAAGTTTGATCTTAAGATGGATCTTAGGATCTTAAAATTCGGGCCTTATGTTAGAGTGATGCTGTATAAGCTTGAAGGATTAGTGGCATCCTCGAACTAATGACAGATGTCGCTATAGGTCCCATTTTTTCAAATTTACGTACTTACAATTAAGAAAATTTAGGCCTGGCTTGTTTTGTACCTCAGTGTGTTAAGTAAGGGTTGAAATTCGTTACACAAATATCCGAATTCAAGCGATGCAACACCTGTTTCATTTTAGCCGAAACGCATAAAAAAATCCACCAACACATGTCCATGAAGATTTAGCATCTCCGAGGCTGGAAAAACTTGGCGATCGTCGTCATTTTTATCGCTTCCATCCCCGTGAAAGTACAATAAACTCGAGCTCGTGGATCTTCCGGCTTACTCACAAAACTCGAGAGGAACGTTGAAAATATTCGCTCTTTCAGAATCTGGGTCACAATCTTGCGAATGTGCGTGCTAGTGTATTTATACGTGTACACCGCAACCGGCAGTGAAAGACGTGCGTTCAAGAAAGCGCATGTTTTTACTCCTTCCTTTTTCTTCTTTTCTTTATGCGAAGGAGAAAAAGGTAAAGTGAAATGGTCTCGCCCCATTGAAGGAAATGGAACGAGAGTTACGGACTGCGAAGAAAAGCAAGGTAAACGATTCTCGACAGGAGCCGTAGTAACGGAAATACGTTGGAAAATTGGTACCATTGTCAGAGTATCATTGAGCTCGATTGATGTTTACGAAAAATCCTTGATACAATTTTTCTTCATTCTTCCCTTTCTCGATCCAGTTTTCATTCGACACTGATTGGGGATCAATTGACAAATAAATTTGTAACGCGATGATTAGACATTTTTCACTCTCGGGGAATAAAAGGTCATTGCAGGTCTGCGCATGAGGTGCTTTCTCAAGAACGACGAAAATTATGCCCAATTGCTGAAAGCATCAGAAGTGGATTTTCATGGTTGTTTGATCCACGAGAGAAATCGCGAGAGACGGAGATATCGTTATTCGGAGGGCGCTTGTCGTGAATGGGGTGTAACGCGTGTCACTGACAGATACTCCCAGCATCGCGACCGTTGATGAGGGTTGCGAGCGAGATAGTGAAACGCCATCATTGGTAAGAATATGGCACAAGGGTGAGAGCCGGAGTAACGGTAATCCCAGCTTGACGGAAATCTCGACGTGACGGACATTAAGGTGGTGTATTACAGAGGTACACTGACGCGGAACACGTGACGAGCGAATCCAGTCGGACTGAAATATGATTATCCCAGCCTTATCCAGATAACTTTGTCTGAAAGTGCCCATACTCGATCACAATTTAAAGCAGACTCGAATCAGGGAAACCTGATTTATCGTAGACATGTTACGAATGGCAAATAACATATGCCGTAATTTTTTTCAATTTTACTGATGAAAAAAAACTCGAACATTGGGCTAATTTGAAATTTGGACATACCCTCCCGCTCAAAAGTTTGGAAACACCAGTCAATATTTCTTGCCGCACTAGAAGTAGCATAACTCCGTCAAAAAAAAATATTATCAAATTTTTTATTGCAGTTTGGACGGGAAGGAAATCAGCTTCATTTTGCTTTTTTGAAAATATTTTTTATGATTTTTTTTCTGTCCAGTACGCATTTTTGTACGCGACCGTTTTTTGGTTTTTTTTCGACCATCGCAAATTGGGCGCGTAACTTAAAGACATTTTTTTTGTCTTTTTTATCTACGGTACATTTGAAAGGGTTAGCAGACACTCCATTTTCGTCTTCAAAAAATTTTCGTACGATTTTTTTTTTCGAAAAGTTATTTTACTTTTGGCTAAAAAAGACAAATTTTGAAAGATGCAATATAACTCAAAGACTATAGTAAAAATCTGAAAAAATGATATAATGTGAAAAGTGACATAATAAAAATCTGAAAAAAATCAGCAACATTTGACCTGCTATAAACGACAATGATCAATAATAATTATTGATGATTGTTCATTATTGCTTAATAAATGGTTTAAACAATTGTTTAAACAATTTATTAATGACTTTTGGGCAATATTATTATTGATAATTGTTGTTTTTTTATAGCATGCCAAATGTTGCTGAATTTTTTCAGATTTTTATTGTATCACGAAGTACGGAAATTTCAATCGATACATTTTTTCGCTGACGTCATCATTAGAGTTTCGAGCAAAAGTAGTAAAAAATATATATATTTCATTGGAAAATTCTGAAATAATTCCAGGCAATTTCGTATATACGTACGCTACTTTTTCCATACTTGACACTTTATCTTAAACTCTATAGTTTTTGAGTTACGTTGCATCTTTCAAAATTTGTCTTTTTTAGTGAAAAGGGAAATAACTTTGCGAGCAAAAAATCGTACGAAAATTTTTAAAAAACAAAAATGGAGCGTCGGATAACCCTTTAAAATATACCGTAGAAAAAAGACAAACAAAAATTTCCTTAATTGACGCGCCCAATTTTCGATGGTCAAAAAAGGCCAAAAAACGGTCACGTAAAAAAATGCGTACCGGATCCAAAAAAATTATAAAAAATATTTAAACAAAGCAAAATAGAGCTGATTCCCTTCCCGTCAAAACACTTTTTTTTTAATTCGATTATTTTTTTTTTTTTGACGGAGTTATGCAACTTCTAGTGCGGCAGAAACATTGACTGGTTTCCAAACTTTTGAGCAGGAGTGTACGTACGCTAAGCTTTCTTTATGAGCTCTTCTATGAGGATTAATTTAATTATAGCCTCCTCACGAAGGAACTTTCACGGAAGATTCTAATGTGCATCCTAATGTTCTAGAGTGCAAGTTTTCAATTTACACGATTTTTTCATCACTCCTCGAAAACTTGAAAATCGTTTTAAAACCAAAATCCACAAGTAGTCTCTTTCCAATTCAGTATTAACTGTCACAGTCATGTAGTGGATTTACGCAAATTAAAGTGTGTTGTATAGTTGCAAAGTTATTATATTTGGAGCGTTTTCGAGTATTTTTGAAAATTTATGAATTTGTTTGAAATTAAATCCCCTGAGCAATCGTTTCTAAATTCGATACCAATTGCTACTGTCATTTAGTGCATTTGCGCAAAAAAATGAGATACATAACTGCAAAGCTAAAGGCTTTAGCAGCCTTCTTTGAAAAATTAAATTTTCAAAAAATTCAAATAAACATAAAATCGGATGTTAACGTTTTTTGGTTACATTTTCATGCATATTACGATTTTCCCATCTTACGTTCGTAATCAGCTGGTAATTTTTCCATTAAAGTTGAAGAAAAAAAAATACTTATATAGCCACAATATCATAAATGTATCTAGACCCTGTGAATTGAAATCCTTCGCGCTCAAACGTTCATATTTTCCTACTCGCTTGTCGAGTCACTGGCCGTGATTACAGGTCGTTATCCTTGCGACTGTGCCAAGATCTCTTTGCTACCAAATAAGTCCAGTATTCCAGCAGAGATTCTTGAAACTCGTTACTCGCGAGATTCATAAAATAAAATCACGCTGGTACAATGAGAACATGATCCATAACACACCTGCCACCTGCACAATCGACTCGTCGTATTACGATTGTCGCAGAAATCCCATTATACATTCCGAAGGACATTTTCCAAAATCGGTACCGTGGGACAGGAGGAAAATGTCGATTCACGCGAATCGAACAAATTATTATGATTTTTCAGAATCATTCACGAGTGTCTTTTTTATTTAAAGAACAATCAAAGAAAACCGTTCATTATTTTTTTTTAAAGTCGGACCCCTTCAGCGATTCTTTCTGTATTCGATACTAATTTTTAGTGTCATTTAGTGAATTTGAGGAAAAAATTGATGGTTTTGAAGTTCGAGTGTTTGAGAGTCTTTTTCGAAAGTCTTGAAATTTTACAAAATTCGAATCAGTATATAAATGGGTCATTTCGTCAATTATTGGTACGAGTTGTACAGAGTGGTCAAAAAAAACTGAATCTGCTGTTCGAAAGATAGTACTAAAAAAGATATCCATGATTTTGCAAAAAAAATTTCGGCCATTAGTTTTTGAGCAATAGCGGGAAATTTTTGAGTTTTCAAAATTACGAAATTTTCAACTCGATATATCTTTTTTTTCTTGTATACATGGAAAAAACTTTAAATACGGTTTTTTCTTCGTAAAACTCTGAAGTTTTAAACAAAAAATATATCAATATCTAATGCTATGTTTATAACCTCGAAAATCACATCTGAAATATAAAAATCGATTTTTCAGCCCTTGCCCCCAATTTTAGATCGTTGAAAATATTTTTTTTCGAAAAATTCAGAATTTTTTACATCGAAAATGATTTTAAAGAACTTGGGATCTTTATAATTACGTGGGACGAACATTAAAATGAAAAATAAAGTACAGCGAAATTTATCATCTTTTGTTTAATTTTCTTTTTTTATCGGTTATTTTGTACATAAATAAGTTAAAGACTTATTTGCCAAAATTTAAAAAAGCCATTTATAAAAAGACTATGATTTAATGATTTTTATTTTTGTTGAATTTGTCGACAAAGAATTATTTTTAACCATACAGTAATCAAAATTTTCAGTACATGGTGCAATACAATGAACGGATTGTGTTCCTTTCAAGGGTTTCGCTTGTGTAAATCTCTCTTTTAGAGACTCTGCACTTGAATTGTACTTTAGATACAAAAGCAAAGTTTATGTGATAAAAATATTTATTGGCCCACTCATATAATGCAAAACTCAAAAATTTGCCGCCGCTATTGCTCAAAAACTACTGGCCAAAAATTTTTTTTTTAAATCATAGATATCTTTTTTAGTACTATCTTTCGAATAGAAAATTTAGTTTCTTTTAATTCTGATCACTCGGTACAACTCGTACCAATAATTGGCGGAATGACCCTAATGCATTTAAAAAAATTGGTACTTGGTGTCATCGACCGGGATGAGTTATTTATAATTATTTGACTAAATACGATAATTTTCGGATATTCAGCCTCCAATAATGACTATCTCTTTTCTTCCTCCAAATATTATAGATGATTCTATATTTGTCTCCAATATCGATTTCTACGAAATCTATGATGCCCTATGAATGTATTACAACGTAACATACAGAATCTCGAAATTGGTCTTCTCCCACACAATTAATCATAAATGCTCAATTGGACTTCAATCAGATGCAATTAAATTTACAAGATAATTGAATTCCAGGCTGCTGGTACATAATTTCTAGCAAATCTAATTATACGTCCTATTCAGCCTTTTTTGTCGTTAAAATATAAATTAACAAAATTGGAATAATAGATTTCGCCCTTTGTATTAATTTATTTTTCCATATATTTTGTATCCAAATAAAAAGGATAATCTAATTTGATTAAAAATGGTCTCAAGAAGTTTTCTTTTTGATCTTCATTTTTATTGTTTTTTTTTATTTATTATGTTTTTTCTGACTCTTAGATATGCAATATCCAAAAATGCAATATGTGTCAGTACGAATGACGCAAGATGAAACCTAGATTTATCAAACGTGCGATACATGAGCCCGGAAGCACCGGAAATTCCTAAGAAAACTTCCTGCAGCAGCTCTCCTTGTTTTTTTTACCCCGAAAGACATTCTATGCCCATATACGCCGAATAAAGTTAGATGAGAACCCGCATTTGTGAAGTGAAATAAATGCTCCCGAGGGCCGTCACGTCATGATGAGAAGTCAAGCGGATGAGACACATGATGTGTGATGGTTTATGATAGATATCGACCATTCTGCAGCGTTTCAGCCACTATAATTCATTTCCACCGAGCAAAATTTGTAAAAACTTTTTTCACTTTTTTCATATACAATATCACTCGTGTGGATTTTTTTCAAAATGCTGCCTCTCAGCGAATAATCCCTACTTTCTTAAAGTCTTTAAATTAAAAAAAAAAAACGTGTTTCGAATTTCTCGTAGTCATAGATAAGGGTAGATAAGAATGATTTCGTCACGATTCTGCACAAATGTATGGGCTGGTTGAAGAAGCATTATCTCCAAGGAATGTTGGACGAATGATGGAACTTAAAATTAAGAAAGCGTAAACATAATTTTGTGCAACGAAATATAAAAATTGATCCCCTTGAAATCACAGCCTTTCGTAGGAAAATTCCAAGCGTCGTTTTATTGAAAAAAGCTATTGTACGACGAAAAAAGGCAAATTTCTTTTCGAATGATTCTCATTGACCTGTTTTTGCCCCGGAAGATCACGCTTGAGTTGGCAAATTATCATATCAACCAGACGCAAAAGTCAACGAACTATTGAAACGATTTCAACCTCACTTCGTGAAAGCAGTGAAAGCCATTGAAATCGTCGATCGTAGACACCGGAAATTTCGTGGAAATAACATTTGCCGTTCGTGAATTGTCGGAGGAATAATATATTTCCGGTAATACTGCGAGACGTGAAAAGTCTCTCAAGAAAACGATGTGAGGAAGAAGTTTAGAGCGCGAAGGGGTTCACGCAATAAGAACGTCTCGATGATAGGATCGATATTCGACTAAAGCTATTGGATTTTTCAGCGTTCCAAAGACATCAAAGACGAATAGACAAACAATAGAATAGCTCTATGCCGCATTCGATTCGCGTATATTGCTCCGCGCATCATTGAAATATAACCATAGCAGCACCCGATAAAATAAACTCATTCCTCTCTCAGAAACTACTATTTTCCTAGTGAATATATAAGCCTCGAAAAAGAGGAGGTTCTTAGCTCGAAGATATATTTCTGATGATGAGGAATTATTTTCTCGTGTGGCTGGAATGAAAAATTAGATTGGCACGCATTGATGGAGAAGCCTTATATAGGCTTGGCCACGACGCTTCACTTGCGCGAAACGTAGCCACCTGGCGGAGGACTTTTGAACTAGTCACCTTTCACCAGGGGCGATAGAAGCAGTTTGTAACGACACATGATTGTATTTAAATTCATTCCCTTCGAGGGTAAAGGGTGCTAAAGTGCGAGCAGTCACGAAACCGCATGATCACTCGACATTATCGGTATATAGAGTGATTATATCACATATCCTGTTGCGAAAAAAAACTATACGCTAAGGTAAAGCTCGTTGACGCTTGGATTCGATCGTGGTGTATATACCAACCCTGGTGATAATCTTTATCTGAACAGTGCGTGGGAGAGTTCCCTTTACCGTGTAAGGTTCACGCCCTCGACACATCGCACGATCAGTGACTCCGGCCCATTTAATAATTTATATTAGCTGGTGACAGTATTAACGCAACCATACCATTAGAACCTTCTGTCATGCATACGAGTTATTCCGTGTCAATCTTTGATAAATATGCAAAGGTTCTACAAAATCGAACTGTTGAACCCTAAATCTCATCAATTATTTCTTATCTGAAGCTGAGTTATGATCACAGTTGTGAAAATAATCATGTAAAAGTAATGCATTACCCATTATTTTGAACAATGTGTATTGGATAAGTTTTCGATTGCAAATTCCAAAAGTAACGTGTAATGAATGAATTTCCCATTAGAAATGAAAATAATTATGCGTAATGGATGCGTGTTCCATTACAAATAATGAAAGTAATGTGTAATGGATGTATGTGCCATTACAAATAAAAAAAATAACGTGTAATGAATGAGTGCTCTATTACAAATTACAATTGCAGAAAAAGTAATTTGTAGTGAAGAGTATTCCATTCCAAATTCGTGTGTTTCTACGACAATTTGGAGCAGGTACTATTTTGCTCAAAGGTATAAGTCAGGTATAATTTTTCAATGAAAATAATTTGTGTGCGTTACGTTTTTGTTAACTTTACTATCGTAGTGGTAAATGTATGAACAGTGATTTTTTTGAGTAATTTTTACTCCATTGTTATAAAAATTACTCCGTTGTTGAAAAACTTATAGGTGTCAGTGTATATTAAGGTAGTAGTCCACTGTGATAACCGAAATTTCGACGCTTTCTCATTAATTTTTTTGAATAACAAAATAAAATGCGATCGTTTTGAAATTGTTACATTTTGTTATTTGTAACTTAAAGTTATTTAAGATACAAGACAAGTTATTTGCGCTTAAAGTTTTGACAACAGATTTTGTATATAAAAATCATATTTACATTAATCAGCTATTCCTGGTGCATAGAGAAATCCTTTCGTTTCCTGAAAGTTATATCAAAGGTCTCTTCATTTCTTCGAGAGATTTACAGTTTCTGGTGATTGCGAAACCGTAGTAATTAGTGATTTTTTATATTAACTTATTAGTTTATTACTCTATTCATTTGGTTATCACTTTCAAAATATTGTAAATTTCGGTCTGAAACTTTTACAGTATATTCTTAAGATGTTTATCTTGCGAACAATGTAAAAAAAATCGATTTTTTGAACCCGTCACAGTGGGCTACTACCTTAAGTTAATATACACTGACACCTATAACTTTTTCTCGAATTGTAATTTTGACAACAATGGAGGAAAAATTAATCAATAAAATCACTGTTCATACATTTATCCCTACGATAGTAAAGTTAACAAAAACTTCATAGAAACAAATTATTTTCATTGAAAAATTAATAGACTTGTACCTTTGACCAAAATAGTATCTGCTCCAAATTGTCGTAGAAATACCCTAATTTGTAATGGATTATTCTCCACTACAAATTACGTTTTTTCAATTGTAATTTCTAATGGAGCACTCATCCATTACACATTACTTCTTTTCTTCGTAATGGTATATGCATCAATTACACATTACTTTTTTCATTTTTAATGGAACACGCATTCATTACATATTACTTTTGTATTTTGTAATGGTAATTTGTCCATTTCATATTACGCAGTTTAATGGGTAATGAATACAGTAATGCATTATCAAAATAATGCATTATTTACAACTCTGATTAAATATCCATCCTATATGCTTTCCCTTACTGTGAATCCGTTGTCACAGAGAGTGAGACCCTTAAAAGCATCCCCGTAATTCAATAAAGAGAAGAAGTATATTTGTTTTCATCCAAGCTTCACGATTCCCAGGTTAAAATTTCATCGTCCAAATCCCTGCTGTCAATCTGCGTTGCGACAAAAATCGGTATTGAGAATTCAGTTCTGACTGGAGTTGCTGATGATTTTTTGTCAAGGAACAAAAATTGTCAAACGATCTTTGACTGGCAAAAAAGACATGTATACGAATTGCTGGCAGCGTTGGCGGGGATTTTATCGAAGAATCGAAGGATAGTGGATGATGAGGTGTGTGGGAGATTAAAAAAAGAGAAAAGATGCACGGGTGAATGTTGAAGTAGTAGACGTGAAGTTGGTGAAAGGAGGAAAATCGTTGACGCCGGTAATCCATCACGCTCCTGTCTATACCAGAGTGAGATCCATTGCAGGAACAGCACCAATCTCGACGTATGTATATACCATATACGTGTATACATACATGTATACACGCAAATATCAGCCCGAGGCTAAACCAATTCATGTCATTTCCGTGTTTCTCGCGACTTCACTCGAATCCACTATTTTTCATAATCCAGCTGCATCATCATTTTCCGATATACGTCGCGTATCTCGTGTCTGATAGACTTCGATCTGTTACAAGCGTGAACGACGACATGTGCCCGCTTATTCAAAAAGCGGAAGAAGGGTGAATAATGCAGGATACAAATGAAAAAGATGAAAGAACAAAAGTTATCCTGCAATATAGCGATAGAGAGGTCATATCTAGTCCGTTGATAGAGAAAAGCTTGTTTTTTTCCATTTTCTTTTAGAAATCGTAATGACATATTTTCATTGAAATTACGTATTTGAAAGAGTAATATCTGATGAACATTTGATACACCCAGAAAAAAGATCTAGTCGTAGGTACTGTAATCGTTTATTTGATAAATTTTTAGTTAATTGAAAGAAAATTTTCTTTCAATCAACTATATTTGTATTTTATCCAAGTTTGGGCAATATTTCGATTTATTTATTTAATTGAAATCACTGTCATCCAGAAACAGGCGTTGATGAAAAATTCTATTCGTTGTTGCTCAATACCTATTCGCCCCTAATATAAAGATCGAGTTAAACTTACTTAACTCGTTTGTTCAATGTTTTTGATTAGCATCAACTATATCTTTCTTTCAATGAAATATATGACTATTTGTTTCATATATAATTATGCATTTGTCCTCAACTGATGTAATGTATTCAAAACTGCGTCAATTCGATATTATCTGCAGAGAATAAATCATATCCATCTTTTTTGTTCGCCCAAAAAAAAAATACATAGTTAAATCAAATAAATTTTTGTTTTGAATACTCATAGGATCATGTCTGCAGATTTAACTGGGCTTATTTCACAAAACACCACTCTGGAAATTTTTGAGTTTGAAAAATTAAGTTTGAAACCGCAGAGTTTGAAAAATTGAGAAGAAAACAAAAATAGGAAAAGTCGGCCCATTCCATGTTGGGCGGCATTTGTTCCGTAATTGATTTAAAAAAAAATTTGAGTAAAAAAAAAATAACTGAAGAGCTTCGAGAAAAAGATGATTTTTCTCGAAAAAATGAAAAATTTCATAGATTTTAATATCTTAAAATTTTTTTGTATTTTTTTCGGAAAGTACATTTAAAGACGAACATTTTGAAGAAAAAAAATCGTCCCAATTAGTCAATTTTTGAAGAAGTTATAGCTATTTAAAAAAAAGCCTTTTATTGCACTCTGTATGTAAAGTGCCCATTTTACGCACTCGTGCAATAAAATATTGTATGACACTCGTACGAAAAACTTTTTCTGACTCGTGTAATTGCAGTTCTCGCTCAATTGCAAACTCGCACTCGCCAGAAAAAGTTTTATCGTACTCGTATCATAATGTACTATTTTTGGGTTTAGTAAAAAAATTCGAAAATTGCCTGAAAAATGTTTTTAATGGGGTAAAAAAGGAAAAAAAAATTCAGTCTAATCAAAAGGGTCCATATATAGTGGTCGATTTGACATGGAATGACTCATATATGAAAAAAAATTATTGGCTTCAAATACATATTTGTTCGGTTGAAAAAAAAAACGTATTCACATTAAGTAAAAATCTATTAGGTCGCAATGTATTTTCTACTAGGTACATTCAAATAAAAAAATATCGTCGAAATTAATAGAGTCGTATTAATCCGGCCCCCAAACTAAAAAATTTCTTTGGATCAAATATAGGATTTAGTTAAATCGACTGGAACTTTTCTCTGGGTGTAAAAAAGAAATCGATGATCGAAATTCAAATATCTGCGAAGTATTGAAAAGTGATAAGAACTCTGCAGAAAATTATGGAAAAAGGAAAAAATCAATTCAGGCGAAAATGCGAACGATGCTTTGATTTCTTCATGACCTCATATCCTGCCAGATGAATACAAATCTACCAATTTTTTCAAAACAATTCGACAGAAGAAAAATTTATGATTATCATGTACTGAAGTTGAGGGTCGAATTCACCATGACTGATAAGTTTTTCAACCCCTGTCTGTTTACGAGAACATCAAACACTTTCAAATGCTGTTTTTCCTTTCAAATCTCAGCGTCCGTTATCGTTGTAAAATTATTTACAGATCGAATCACGAATATCCAAAAAAGCTGGATTATTCGTTCACCAGCGGAATAATAATCACACGAATTTATCTCGAAACAGAGGTGCGCTGGAGAAAAGCATATGCTCGAGATTTGCGGAAAAAGAGGGCAAAGCATTCCTCGACGATTCTTTCGGACTAGTGTCAAAGCTCCGCAGCCGTCTCTTATCCGTCAGCGCTATTCATCCGAATTTTTCGTAGCGCAAACGAGACGCCGGGAGAAATAAAGTTGGGTAGAAGAAGTGCTGATTCAAAGGGCATTTGCAGCATACGCACTTCAGCGGAGCCAGACTCGTCGTTGACGTCGTCTCGTTAAGAATTGAAAAAATATATATATATATACCCACAAACACATAGAAAAAACGTATAGAATGCACTCTAGTCATATAGCCACCGCGTTTTTCTGTTCTCCCTTTTACCGTTTTTTTTTCTGCCCCTCTTTCGTTGAGGGCAGTCGTCGTACCGGTAATTTTGTCATCCTTGAAGGACCTGCTTGCTGTGCACCTTGCCACTCGACATCCATCCGCGAAACGAAACTCACCGAATCGCGAAACTTTATTTTAATGAGAAACCCTCCGAGCAAGCGCTCGCTGGCATGCAATGTTGTGTATAACTTGTGTTGCTTTTCCATACATATATATATGTATATAGACATCAAAACTTTAACAGAAATCAGCGTTCCGAGCGACAGGCTTCGTCGGTGGTTTTTCGCTGTGCGTGTATTTTTTTTTTTTTTTTCTAATTTTGTTCTAGCTTTCGTCATCAAAGTAACGAGCCTTCGACGTATTTGGCCACGAGAAATGAGAGAAATTGCGGGTTTACAAATTATGCGGAGGTTCAAATTGTTACATTGAACTATATTGCGCGGAAACATATGACAATACCTCGGTTGCACCACACTGAGAAAAAAGTTCAGTTAAAACATCTAAATCCATTTAGTTGAAAAAAATTTAGTTCATTCAATATTAGTTTGTTCGAAATAATGAAACTATAATTAATTCAACGAATGGATTTGGTTAACCATAAGATATGAGGTGAACAAAGTTATTTGGTCAATTTCCAGATACAGTTTAGTCCAATTTATACGTTACTGAGTTGCTGTACAGAAATATTTCGTTGATTTCTAGTATATTTTAACTTGATAAATTTAGCTGTGACAAAAAAACAATTCGTATTTTCAATCACACAATTTATTTGGTACAAAGATATTTATTTGATTGAACTGAAACTTCGCCCATTCAAGCAACGATTTAATCGATTTAACTAAAACTTCCACTGTATCTTTGTTGAATTACCAAATATTTGGTTGAGTCAAACAAATTTTTGCATTTTCAGCAAAAAAAATTTCTCAGTGCATTATTCTGCTCCCTGTACCTCGAAGTATAGTGTTTTTTTTTTTGCAATAAAATACTGGCACTACGAATGAAGTTGCAATACGTTTTACATGAATAATGAACATAATTTCTCCAGTAATATTCACCAATCATTTTTCAAAATATCAAGAATTTAAGGTATTTGTCTGAATAGGCAAAATAATTTAAGAGGGTCGAGTCAGCGTCAAAACGGCGATTTTTAATAATAATTTATAATTTTTGTAGAATGCCTACAAATATGATGTATCGTCCACCATTTGAGGTACCAAATGAACAATTTTTTGGGATTAGTTAAAATCCTTGAGGTGCACCGGTGTCCTGTAAAACCTAGTTTTGAGTTTTTACACTCTCCGCATGATTCAGAAAGAACTGCTAGACGGATTTTGTTCTACGACATCTCATTTCCTTCGTAACGCTTCTTCCCACGGGCTGAACGCGGCACATTTTGATTCAAGTCAAAATTGTGACCAGGACAATGTCTGGAAAGTTCAAAACAGGCTACCAATTATGTCCGTGAACTTAGCTGAGCCATGACAATAATCGTTTTTAGAAAATTTAAACATGGCTCAGCTAAGTTCACGGACATCTACCAATTTCAAAACTGGCCTGCAACTCTGAAATCAAGGGCAAAGAAGGAAATGTGCCGCGTTAATCCCGTGGGAAACAGCGTTACGAAAGAAATGAGACGCCGTAGAACAAAATCCGTCCAGCGGTTCATTCTGAATCATGCGCAGAGTGTAAAAACTCAAAACTAGGCTTTTTAGGACACCGGTGCACCTTAAGGGTTCTAACTAGTCCCAAAAAATTGTTCATTTGGTACCTCAAATGGTGGACATAACATCACATTTGTGAGTATTCTACAAAAATTATAATTTATTATTAAAAAGTCACTGTTGTCACTATTGGTTAGTTTTAAAATCATGTCACTTTTCTTACTATTTTAGAAATTTGGTCGCTATTGTCACTATTTCAGAGCTCAAAAGTAGTTAGAATAGAGATGCCGGGTTAGAATGGGGGACAAATTTCGAAAAATCATCAAAATTGAAACGGGGTTTCGAATCTTCACCGATTACGAAGAGACTGAGCGCAGTCCAGAGCCAAAATTTTGATCATACCTTGAAAAAATTGCAAAAATCTATGGTCGAAATTTTAAAATCTGGCAAAAATTGAAAAATCATCAGAATCGGAAAAACAAAGCGGCGTTTTGAAATCAGCGCAGTCTTGAACCAAAATTTTGAGCAGAACAAAAAAAACAAGCAGGGTTTTGAACCTTCAACGATTACAAAGAGAATGAGCGCAGTTCAGAGCCAACATTTTGAATAGAAAAAAATTACACCTATTTTAGTGGACAGATTCCATTTTAGCTAAAATGCAAACAAAAATTTTTACTTTTTTTTCAAACCTATATCGATATATTTTGTTCCCCTGAACACGAATCTACCAATAGTTTTCTCAAAAAATCAAAATTTGTATGAATTTTCTTAAAAAACATTTTTGCTGAATTTCAGACGAAAAAGACTATTTAGACGAAAAAGTCACTAGCATGTCACTATTTTTGTGAAAAATAGTCACTACCTTATTATTTTTAACCCACTGAAAAACTGGCAACCCTGACATTGAAGAATAATCTATGGGGTTGAAGGAACATTGAGGTTTAACTGCATGACATTAAAAAATCGAATATTCATATTGAATATTAATTTAATCAATTCGGTACAGAAAATGTTGTATGAATTCAACTAGATTTGAATAAATATCAAGAATCTTTATAATGCGTTTTTACATCAAATTTCAAACAAACATAATTTTAATTTTAACCTACACGAAGTCAACCAACTCTACACTTTAACTAATTAAATAACCTGTTTAAAATCCAACTCATTCAGTTTCACACTTCAGAAACGCCATGTGGCAAAAGATTAACACCTTCTCAGTCGGTAAAGCCGAATGGCCCCACGTAACTTGAGCTCGAATGGCCCTTTAAGGGCAATTTTATGTTTGAACTTGAATCCACAGAGACGGTTACGAAAAAAAAGAAGAAAAAATAGGAAAAATAGTGAACCAAGCTGCTGCCGATGTTGAACACACGCAGTATTCGTTCAATGCCCTCTCTATCGGCTCTCACGACCCTATACGCTCCATATAATCCTGTTCCTCGACGATTATCGAAGAAAGAAGTTATTTCCGAGGCGAAGATTGGTCGACTTCTTTGCTCGACTATCACTATGTACATCCACCGTTACGTTACCATAGCTTTTCCTGGAGGTGGCGCAGCGGTAGCCGAGCAAGCTTGCCGTGCCTTGTAAATTGCAAGGGAGGATTCACCCTTCCGCACTCTCCTACCCTTTTTCTAGGGCTTTTTTTTCTCTCACTCTCCGCACTATTTCGTCTCTGGATTCCTCTCCGACTCCCCTTAAGGCTTCTTCTTACTTTCACTTCCCATCTTAGACCGCGGAAAGTGCGCCTTCGCAGCAACATCGCAGTCTCGGACGCAGCTGTTGAATTCTCACGAATCCGCAATGTGTAAGAGGGTTGGGTATTATACATACTCTTCTGTAAGCGTGCGAATATAAGGAGGGAAGAGTGAGAGAGAGGAATGGAAAAGAGGTGAGGGGATTTGGAAAGTGGCGTGGAAAGAGCAACAGTGAGAAAAGAGGGTCGCGAAAGCTCGAGCGCGGACTCAGGGGTTGAAAACAAGGGCATGGAAAAGCGCGGCGTGAAGGGATAGGACACAAAATTGAAATGGCGAAAGCGGATCACCGAATGGAAGATTGCGGGCAGCATGCTCTTGCACTCATCGCATAAAAAGAGAAGCAAATAATATAGTACACACGTACAAGAGGGGTGGATGAAGAATGTGGGTAGGGTCATTCCATGTCAAATTGACCAAGAGTTGGAATCGACCGCTTTCGATTTCGATGAAATTTGGTCAGAAGTTTTCGTTTTTAATAAGTCGAAGTTTTACCAAAGGAAAAAAATGTAAAATTCTTTTTTCGATAATTATGCAAGATTTGAAATTTCAGTATTTTTCAAATATTTCGAGGTTATTTTTTAAATATCTCGAAAACTATTATAGTTACGAAAAAATCGTTCTGAGTTCGTCTCAAAGAGTATACTAGTGGCTACGAAAGAAAAAATATTCCGAATTTTTTTTTTTTTTTGAAAAATGATGAATTTAGAGGATTTTTAAAAATGGTGCAAATTCATTTTCCACATTAAATTTTTGATTATATTTCTTTTATATAATACCTTGTACTAATCTTAAAAGATCCTGAAATTTTCAGAAAGGTGTTATTTTTTTGTTTTTCCAAAAATGTGAATTTTTGAATTTTTAAAAATCGTGTAAACCCACGATCAACATTAAACTTTTTGTTAAATTTTTTTGACATAATACTGATCTTACTGATCTTGAAAGATCCTAAAATTTTCAAGATGGTGTTGTTTTGTTTCAAAAATATAAATTTTTGAATTTTGGTAAAAAAATTTATAAAAATTTAAAGAAAATTCAACCAAAAATTTAATGTTGATCGTGGATTTACACGATTTTTAAAAATTAAAAAATTCATATTTTTGAAAAAACAAAAAACTCCTTTCTGAAAATTTCAGGATCGTTTAACGATAAGATCAGTACAAAGTATCATATTTAAAAAAATTAAACGAAAAATTTAATGTGGAAAATGAATCTGCACGATTTTAAAAAATTCAAAATTCTCCAAATTCATTATTTAAAAAATTTTTTTTTTAAATATTTTTTTTTGTAGCCACAAGTATACTCTTCAAGACGAACCCAGAACGATTTTTTCGTAACTATAATAGTTTTCGAGATATTGAAAAAACAAACTTGAAAGATTTAAAAAATTGTGAAATTTTGAATCTTGCATAACTTTCGAAGGAAGAATTTAAATTTTTTTTCCTTTGGTAGAACTTCGTTTTATCAAAAACGAAAACTTCTGATTAAATTTCATGAAAATTGAAAGAGGTCGATTCAAACTCTTGGTCGATTTGGCATGGAATGACCCAGCGGTAAGAAGGAAATAGCGATAAAAATGGATAGAAGAAAAGTGTGAGGCTCGCTGTTGTGTGCGGGCTCTCACGCTAATCCATGTACTTTGCACACTCTGCCAACATAAACCAACCCCTTCTAATCTGTATCCTTCAGATTCACCTCTCCACCCTCATATCCGTATCTTTCCGGACGCTCACCCTCCATCGCCAGTATGTCCGCTTCTCTCGACGAGAATCAATCCCCTCTACCCCAAAAGAAGGATACATCAATTATTCAAAAACTTTTGGAAAGACGACAGAGACGAGGAGTGCCGAAAATCAGATTCACAGTGATCGTAGGGGTGACCCGAGTGTCATTGGATGATTAATCGATGATTAGTTCAGGTTGAAGTCATTTTTCAATTATAATTTTTGCACATAACGGAGAAATTCTCGCGAAAAAGATGAGCTGGCGCAAATTTGCTACGAAGGAGCGTAAAAAGTTTCTACCTGAATTGGCTTGATTTTTTTCATGTCTTTAAGGCGAAAGTTTTTGGTTCCATTGCATTTTATTATTACCATAACTTCCATTAATAATAATTTGCATACAAAAATCAAACTAATCATGCAATTAACAGGAAAAACCTGTTTGTATAAATTAAACCGTAACCTCACGAAGAAGATTTTTATTTTGATTTATTAGCTCAAAACCGTATTATTTTCGGTGGAAAAATTATGATACTTTGAAGATCTACACTTTTATTGTAACTTAGACTCGAAATTTTTCAAAAATCGAAAAACAATACTAATTATGGAAGGCGCACGACCGGACTCATCTTAAAACTTAAAAGTTGTTAAATAAATAGAAGATTAAAATAAAAAAAAAAAAATAAATAAGCACTTACTTTCGAAAACACGATTCAAAGTATAAAACTCAAAAAACTTATTCAAAAACACGTCGAATATTTTTTTTTCAATTTTTTTTTCTGAAAAGGCCATAAAAAACAGAAATTTTGACGAAAAAAACACTTCATTTGAACCATTATTAAAGAAGTTATGACCAAAAAACTGAAAAAAGCGGTTTCTTAAAAATTTAATATCTTGTGAACGAGTGATCGAAAAAATCTCAAAATTTAAGAGGCAGGGTCTTTTGATGGGTACTAACAAATATTAAAAAATAGAGGGAAAAAAAGTTTTTCAAACTGTCCGATTTGGGGTAGAACACCCCATATATTTTTTTTTTTTAATATTTTATTTTTCAACAAAATTGAATCAAAGTTTTCAAAGTAAAAAATTGTTGAAATATTTGTTGCGATATATATTAAGAACTCGATGCTAAATGTCCAAGGAAAGACTGCATTACACTAAAAATGCATTGACAAAAAATTATTTTGATAAACGATGCAAACTGCAGCATCATAAATTTTAGCTCGATGACCTGAGAATTAGGAGAGGACGCTCACAAATAGTTTTGCACATATAACCAAAATATGATTTCTCGACATACAAAAATATCTGATTGGGAATGTCTGTAATTGCTGTGCATCAATGAATCTCCGACGAATAAAAAAATTGAGCTTGAAACAGGTTTGAGTCACGCTATACTCATGAGAAGAGGGAAAAGTCGAAAGAAAGGCAAGGGGAAGGGATAAGGGAGGAAAAATATGGGCGCAAGAAGCGCGAAGGGGTGAATACGATACATATAGGTATATCTATGGCGGCGACACGACGGACACTGGCGCGCGGGCTCTGACAAACGAAATAACTTCTCGTAGCAGCAGCTGTGGCAAGCAGCATCTTAAAGCGAGTACATCAAAAGTTCAGATTACTGTCGGAAAGCCCTGCCTTTACTTCCTCAAGACCATAAAACCGTTGATGCGACGCCTCTCATCCCCTCCGCCAATCTCCCCCCCCGCAATTCTCTGCACCTTTTCGCAATGGTGGGAGTCCGTCGCAAAGATAACCAACTCTCCCTCTCTTTCATTTCTCTTTTTCTCTCCCCTTCTCTCCTTTCCTCACTATTTTCATTCTGTTTCCCGCCTTTCGCATCGTTTCTTCTAAATCTCAGACTTTTTTCAACTCCCCTACTTTGACATATATATAGCCAGCACTTTTCCAGCCACGTGTTATGAATTTTCCAACAATTTGGCCAAACGACGAAGATCCGATGAATATTTTCACATTTTTTCTCTCGAAAATCCACGATTTTTTGTCTTTGGCATTTCTCAATCACCTGAGCCGTTCATTATTGATTTTGCTTCCCTAAAAACCTTTGTTTTAGAGCTTTTTTCTGACGTGGATATGTCTATGTTTTCATTTGTAATAGGGGTCATTTTGTGAACAGGTTGATACAGATGACCGCCATCTGTTGGTGCATAAGTGAATGAGGTCGGTAAGTGTGAGATCTACTATATCGACGATGCGCGATATATTAGATCTCATACTTACCGACTTCATTGTTTGAGACTGTAATTCGTATTGTTCTTCCAATTGCCCGGATATCCTCTTATACATGGACGTTGTAGTTTGGTCACAATATCATTAACCCTCCGTCCGTACACTGGGTCTTTTAAGGCACAAGCCAAATTTTCAAATCGAATATCTCTGGAATTAGGAAAATTGTAAAAAATGTTTGTTTACTATTAAATGTTTAAATAAATGATTGAAAAAAAAATGTTGTAAGAGTAATTCAGAATTTTTCACCGTTAATGAAAAATAGTAAACTAGTATCACATTTTTCGTGCAATTGGCATTAATGACAAGGACGGACTGTATTTAGAAAAATCGATTAGGGATTTGGTTCCAAAAAAATATGGAAGTTAACAAATTCTTGTTAACGCTCTGGCTTTTCTAATTTGGCAGATGTCAGGACACTTGGTGCCAAGTTTAGAAAACTCACTTCTGGCTTTCGAAATTTCTCAGATTTAAAAATATTCGAATGCGATGAAAAAGTCGTGCAAATTGTCCATTTGCACTCGGTGTCTCGATTGATTTCCCTCGCTTCTTAGCCACGGGAATCAATTGTGAAGAAGGCTTGCTGAGCGATGGAAGAAAATGAGGGAAATATGGGCACATTTATAATCTATATATATATATATATATATATATATATATATATATATATTTTAATCAGAAGGGGGATTGGATTATCGAGGAACATCTGAGGGTTGTGCGCTGTCGAGAGTCAAAATCCCTGTGCCCAATAGTTGGTGTGTGTACTTACTCGTCGACGCCCTCTGATATGTATCCTGAGGAAGGTTTGCGCTTCTCGTTAGTCGCCACCGCGTCAAGCATCAAGAGAGCACGAGGTTCGCACACAGTCGAACTAGGAAAATACGCGATTCAGCGATTTATCGAAGCGAGCCCGAGACGAGAATTAGTCTGTCTCTCACCCCCGAGTGTGTTTGCCGTCGCGTTTATAGCGCCCATATATCCACCGTTTAATTTGCCTTTAGGGGGGACACTCGAATGATAACGGTAGAAAAAAGGTAATTTCAGCAATTTTCTCTAAAAAACCGAATTTTTCCTCTTCATCGAAACTTTCCTTCAATATGACCTCAGCCTAGACGGTTCAAGGAAACATTATTTTTCAATTGTGTCCTTTATCGAGATTTTAATACTTTTCCTGAAAAAACAGGACTCGACGTAAAAATGGAATGTAAAAAAAATCATGCAAATTTGAAATTTGCACATAGCTTCTTCATTTATTTATTTATGACATGTATGTTTATCATCATGTCTTCCTCGTAAAGGAAGCTTCATGAACGATGGAAAAAAATGACGAAGCTATGTGCAAATTTCTAATTTGCGTGATTTTTTAGCAATTCCGTTCAATTACATTATTAATTGTTTTTGTCGTCCAATGTATTGGTGCTAAAGAAGTGAACTCGATAGCTGCCAAATTAGGAAACTTAGTGTTCACAAGTATTTTTCGAAAATTTCAAAAAAAATTTGCGAATGAACTTCCCGAACGTTTTTCACCAACTTCAATCCCAACCGTCCTTATTATAAAGTGTATCTGCACATGAAATTTCAGGGTGATAACTGCAAAATTACGAAAGATAGACGACCCACAAATATTTTACAAAAAGTTCAAAGTCCCGCAAAATTGACAATTATTTTGCAATTTCAAAAAATTGGCACTGACTAAAGGGAAATGGATGATCTATTTCTATACTAAATTTCAATCAATCCCCCAAACCGTTCTCCAGATATATTCATTTTAAGGAAAGCACAAAGCGTATATAACTAACACACACACACACACACACGTCCGGACATTTTTTCTAACTGCGTTTTTTGGAAGTTTTAGGAAATTTTGAACATACCGACATGAAAATCGCGAAAAAACTTATTTCCCAATTCTCCGTTAATTCACAAGAGTAATTTTCAGTCCGAAGGATTCAGTGACACCATAATTAAGGATTAATCTTGCGATTTAATAACTTTTTTTTTTGTAAATTACTGTAATACTCTTAAAGTGGATAAATTCATGGTTAGAATGTTTCAAAAATCAAATTTGTCATTTTGCTTGATACAAGAGTAGCAGGATGTATCGTTAGTGGTGGTGAGCAACAGGACGATAGAGAGGATATAACCCGGACCAATAGGATCAGGCCAACTGGGTGAATACCAGAGCCGGCAAGTTAGAAACTCGATACCAAAATTTGCATCATGACGTGCTGCAGCATGTGTACATACGAACCCAGTTTGTGGCGCACCGTTTGCATTTCCACGGCGAACGCCCTCTCTCACCTCCCCCTTTCCCTCCTTTCGTTCATCGTGCGATAGCCGCTGCTGATTGCAGATTATTCACAGAGACCCAAGTTAAAATATACAGCAAAGAGAGCGAGAGAGACAGAAAGTTGATTCGATCCTCCTGCTATCGTACTGGTCAAAACGTACGTGGGAGTTTACATGGACTCTCGATATACTGAACTGTACAGGATAGTTGATAAAATATTTGACATTGGTTTATATTTTTAAATAAATTCCCCAGCAATTTCTGGGAAGCTTAATTTTCTGATAAAACAGACTTACTAAAGTTCTCGTGGTTCCCTCAGAAAAATTATGCTAATATCAAAAAATTTTATTGATATATTCCTCAAAGGTCAAACGCCATCCATTAGTTGCAATTTGCATAATCAAATTTTCGATATTTGACCCGAAAATATTTTGTTACCAAAATTGTGGGTAATTTTTTTTTCCCTTAGTTTCGCGAACGGTGACCTTTATAAAGGTAGCATAGCCAAATGACCGTAATCGTTTTTAACCAAGATATGATTTTTTTTTACTATTAATCGGTCCATTCGCAATTTTTATGCTCTGACTGCTTTTCTAAAAAAATGTGCGCTGCCATTGAAAGAATTTTTTTTTTGTCACTAGTATAGTAATTGAGCTCTCATTTTGAGTTTTGGAACTATGTTATTGGCGATTTTATCGGAATGACCCTTTATCAAGAAATAGCCTTATCAATCTTATCTTCAAGAGAGAAATCAAAATAAGCAGAAAAATCAGATTTAATTGACCTTTCAGTGATTTTCACCGTGTAGCTCAAAGTTTGCTAAAAATGACTATTTCCATCCGAAGTTTCTATAGCTATCATTTAAATTTCAATATAGTTAGTAGATACTGAGATACACTGCGAAATTTTTTTTGTTGCAAATGCAAAAATTTGTTTGACACAACCAAATATTTGTTTCCGGTCGTTCAACGAGATCATTTTGGTAATTCATCATAGATACAGTGGAAGTTTTGGTTAATTCGGTTAAATCGTTGCTTGAATGGGCAAAGTTTCAGTTCAATCAAATAAATATCTTTGTATCAAATAAATTGTGTGATTGAAAATACGAATTGCTTTTTTGTTACAGCTAAATTTATTTAGTTAAAATATACTAGGAATCAACGAAATATTTCTGTACAGCAACTCGGTAACGTATAAATTGGATTAAACTGTATCTGAAAATTGACCAAATAATTTCGTTCACCTCATATCTTATGGTTAACCAAATCCATTTGTTGAATTAATTACAGTTTCATTATTTCAAACAAATTAATATTGAATCAACTAAATTGTTTTCAACTAAATGGATTTGGTTGTTTTAACTGAACTTTTTTCTCAGTGTACAAATTACCGGAAAACTATTCGTTTTTTTCGATTTTGCCAAAAAACATTTTCAATTTAAAAAAAATTGAATTAATGTATCGTGTGAGGTATCATTTGAAAGAGGTATCTCTCAGGATTCTAAAAACACGATTTTAATAATTTTTGGTCGGGTGGACTTAATGATATATCTAGTTCAATATTTGCTAGAGATAACGGTTCCTCCCCCCAATATGCTCGCTCATAAAGCTAAAATTTAGATTTTAATAGGGTTAGTAGATATTGAGTCACGGATAACGAGAAAACCGCCAGTTTTTTCGAAAAATAAATCTACATAAAAAATAAACTATTTTTGTTGTATTTAAACCGTACAAACTTCAATATCATAAAAACAATTTCAACAACATAATCATTATCGTGTGCAATTTATTTCCACGTTTCATTTCAATCAGTTTCAACTTTGACCATTTTATTAAATCGCGAAATGAGCAATATTCGCACAAAATCTTCTCGACCAGGCTTTTAATTGCGTTAAATCGAAAATATTATTGCTGGATGGACGTTTATATTGCCACGTTTTAAATTTCATTGATCTCAAAATGTATATAGCAGAACGAAAATATATCTCAATTGGTAATGCAATATTTATGCAGTGAAAAAATGCTCCGCAATCGTAATTTATTTAATCCCATATCGATCGTTATTTATAATTAACACGCTGCGCCAAAATAAGCTTCCAGTCACATTAAAAAGATATGGATCGTAGTAATTACCCGCCGCGTCATTATTACGGATTAATTATACAAAGAACATCTATTAAACGCTCGTATCGTTCTGTGTATGCAAAAATAATATTTCACGCGCGTTAATACGTTTGATTTCGTGTTATAATGATCGCTCGATGTCCATACGCAAACCACATTGAATCGAGTTTCCTTTCCATCCAAATAATGACAAAAAGCTCAATAATTTCAACCAATTATTAATAATTCGTAAAAATTATCTTCGTGTCTGTCTATTTATCATTTTGTCAAATCTTCAAATACCGATTTCACCTCTCATGTTTCTACCATGACAATTTAGATTTAACAATATAGGAAAAGATATACATATCAAAATATTCGGGTGTCATTAACATATTTTACATAATATTTTGGCACACTTACAGTTCTACCATTTATTTCTCTAACAGAATTTATCTCTACCACGATAAAACACTATCGTAATATTATTTACCAATTAAAAACTTAAATATTCCTTAACCGCTTACAAAATTTGTTAGTCGTTAAGAAATATTTTATTTGTATCAAAATAATATATTAACTGTTAACAAATATTAATTTATTTTATTACAACTGTTAACCAATAATTGATTTTGCCATATTTAACTTTAGATTTGTTAACAGTTAACAAATTCTGGTACATTGTTCTCTCAGTGTGCCAACTAGAAGCCTTTCAGTAATCCTACACTGAGAAAACAGTTTATTTATAGTGAAGAAATAATTTAGTTGGCACTTTTATTTACATATTCCTTAACTGTTACAAAATTTGCTGGTCGTTAAGAAATATTCGTGTTCTCATGACAAAATGTTATTTGTATCAAAATAATTTGTTAACTGTTAAAAAATATTTATTTTGCAATGTTCAACTTTACATTTGTTACGTTAGAAAATCCTAGTCCATAGAAATATATTGTTTTCTAAGTGGACCAAATAACAAGCCTACCAATTAAATCTCCATCAAATAATAATTCTCTTAAATAATATCCCTACCACGAAATCTCCGTTTTGTGGTAAAGATATTATTCAAGATATTTACTACTTAGCAGTGATCGGCAAAAAACATCTATCTATATTTATTATCCATTTTTTTCGAAAAATTAATAATTAGCAAAAAAATATTACTAATTTTTCTAAATATTAGTAATTATTGACAAAACATTTCTAATTTTTCAAAAAAAATGAGTAATTAACGATAAAATATTACTAATTTTTTGCAAGAATTAGTAAGTAGCGAGAAAGATATTGCTAAATGACAAAAAAAATCAATAATTTGTGGAGAAATGTTGAATTAATTTTGGAAAAAGTAATAAATAAATAAAAAATTACTAATGCATTTTTAGATAGGTACTGATTAAGTATTCGTATTAATAATAACTTATGTGATATCATGACATTCGATACAATAAATAATAATGTGTGAAATATTCAAAAGATCTAGTTATTATAAAAAAAAAAAAAACTTTTTTAATAGAGTTGTTTCAGCTTATAGCCATAACTCAATCCGTATAAACACATTACTTTTCTACAAATTAATGTTTCTTTTAAATTAATTCGTCATATCTTCCTCACCAATTACTATATTTAGAAAAAAACTTGGTAATATTTGTTCGCTAATTACTAATTTTTCAATACTAATTATTACTGATTTGCCGCTAATTACGAATTTTTATAAAAAATCAGTAATATTTTTTGATTAATTATTAATTTTTCGAAAAAATTATTAATAAAATCAATATCGTTGACGAAAAAATCGATACTGTCGATCACGCCTAGTTAGTAGAGATTTATTCTGGTAAAGAAATAAATGGTAGAGCTGCAAATGTACCAATATGTACACCTATAATTTGTAATATTTTTTCACTTATATTTCCCATATAAAAATAATATATCGGAATAAGATATTATTTTGATATTGATTGAAATTGTTATTGATAAATCAAATACAAATAAATACTCATCGTGGTTTTGTTTTGCGCCAAAAATCTTTGGTATAGCACATCTACTTTACTTACATGAATTTTCGTGGGGTCAATCCAATTCATGTTTTTATCGTACTATGATTTTCATAAAAAACGATGTGGGATTTGTCGAAAATCGGAGTAGCTTCGTTCTTGTCGTGACAAATTGATCCAAGGGCTCTTGCTCCGTCTCCTTCTTTTCCTTAAGGGGTTTGTCTATCCCTTGCTAATAATCGTAATTATTCATGCCGTTGATGGGCGAGAGCCTTAAGAGACAAAACAAGGCTGGAAGTGGAATGATGAGGAAACAGAAGGGAGGAAAGAGGAATCGTCGTATCAAAATGGTTTGAGCAAACAACGTGTTTGCATTCGCCACCTCGTGTTTTGCCGGTAGGCAATTTCAAAATTGTTCCTCTTTCGCTATTTGTCTCTGCATTCCGTGATATGATTCAGCCCAGGACATCACAAAGTGTGGGCAGACTCTCACTCTCTTTCTTTCTGTAAAACGACAGACAAATAGACGAAATAAATTATCCTGTCGCGCGCGAATCCCCTCGACCGTTGTTCGTTATTATTGTACCGATGCTTTTGTCGGAGTCTCAATGTCTCTCGACTCAGAACCACGCTTATACTTTTCTACCCCTCACGGAGAATCACACCCTCTGGCGCGCAGTCTTGCATTTGATCGATCGTTCGTGACGAACGCGTGTTCGTAATTCATGGATGGGCGATCAGTTTTCACAAGAGTTTTCTCTCCTTTATTTTGGCTCCAGAGAAATGACGTGGATTTCCTATTGGCTGATCCTCGTATCGCTTTGTTCTTGAAAAGTTAAAATAAGTCGGACAACCAGTGTTTATGATGAACGAGGCATCATTCGTGTGAATCTCAATTTCTCGAATTGAAAACTTTTCTCGAAGATCTCGAAATTGAATTTTATTTTACGGAATGGAAATAGACGTGGTAAATTTATTATGAAATTCTGTAACAAATCGAGAATTCGCTCATCCCCCTTTACATCAATTTGTCATTCTCAGTCGTATGAATGGTCCTCGAAGAAAAACTATAACGTTTGTCGCAAAAATTAGAATTTCTATTTTAAATACTCTCCTTTTAGATAATCTAAAATGTCTTGAATTATTTCTGTGATCCGTGAAATATGAAAAATGTATAAATAGACTTTTTTATGAAATATTGAAATTGTTGTCATTTTAAAACCGTCGATTCCTCGATTACATACGGGTCATTCCAAGTCGAATCGACCAAGAGTTGGAATCGAGCCCATTCAATTTCGATGAAACTTGGTCAGAAGTTTTTGTTTATAATAAAACAAAGTTCTACCGAAGGAAAAAAATTAAAAAAAAAAATTTCACAAGTTATGCGAATTTCTAAAACAAAGTTCCACCGAAGGAAAAAAATTAAAATTTTTTTCCGCAAGTTATGCAAATTTCAAATCTTTACAATTTTATAAATCTTTCAAGTTTGTTTTTTAAATATCTCGAAAACTATTATAGTTACGAAAAATCGTTTTGAATTCGTCTGGAAGAGTATACTTGGGGCTACGAAAAGAAAAAATATTCCGAATTTTTTTTTTTATAAATAATGACTTGGGAGAATTTTGAATTTTCAAAAATCATGAAAATCCACAATCAACATTAAATTTTCTGTTCAGTTTTTTTTATAATGCCACAAGTATACTTTTTAAGACGAACCTAGAACGATTTTTTCGTAACTATAATAGTTTTCGAGATATTTAAAAAGAAACTCGAAAGATTTAAAAGATAGTACAATTTTTTATTTTGCTTAACTTTCGAAAAAATTTTTTAAAATTTTTTTCCTCTGGTAGAACTTCGTTTTATTATAAACGAAAACTTCTGACCAAATTTCATCGAAATTGAAAGGGGTCGATTCCAACTCTTAGTCGATTTGACATGGAATGACCCATACTTTTTATAAAACTTCTATGTCACCTGCAGATTATGAGAAGAAATCGATGACACTAATATCAATGAATCTTTGATGGTGAATAAATATAGGAATCTCATTATCCTTAAAAATTGTGATTAGACTATTCCGAAAAATTAATTAAAAAATTAATTCCAATAAATAAAATAAACATGTATTCAAACAATATATCATTTTAAAAGCACGTCTGACAAGCACAGTTTTATGCGCATGCTTATAATTTTCAATGCCAAATCTTTCGAATTCGCGCCCGTTATAAATATTTCGTCTGATCTCGGAGATTCAGCGACAAGTTATAGTTCGTAAAACTATTCCGATCCAGTTGGCGATCCATGCAATATGCGATCCATGCGATCCATGCGACCTACTTATAGTTTAAGCCTGTTCGCCCATGATGCAGGTGCAGGATGAATATCCTGGACAGCGTGTTCCGAGTTACAGAAAGAAAAAGTTTGTTAATCGGCTTACCGTAACTCGCATCCTGATCCTTAACTTTTTTTTATCTCATCTGCGATTGATATAAGGAATAGAGAAAGTAGTTGGTGGGATAGTCGACGCAGAATGACAAAATCAAATAATTACAACGATTTGAAAGAGAGAAAAAGAGAGAGAAAGATAGAGAGAGAGACGAAAAGCGTCTAAAAGCTTGAGACAAGCTGGGCGAGAGATTTGCTCCGTCGGTAAGACTTGGAAAATTGCTCTTCAGACGATCCTTCGAAATCGACTTGAAAAAGCGCGAAACAAGACGCGTTAGGGGGACCCACGAGAAACTTAACTTGGCAGCATACTGTTTTTGCAAAGGAAATACGAACTCACTCAAGAATAGACATGTAAGAGGCACATCGGCCGAGACTCTCAACAAAAGGGGCAAGCGCTGAGGAGTACTTAGGATTCTATCCCTGTGTCCACCGAGAGCATTAAAGACTTTGAGAATTTTTGAAAGAAAAAAAAGAAATTTTCATCATAATAATTGCAAACACTAAAACCATCGATTCTCAAACCTGAAGTTGCTGTAAAATGATAATGACTTAGGTTAAGATCCTTTTTATTTTTATTTAATGGCTAAATTCCTATAATCAATCAAAATTAACCTGCGGTTTGAGAATCTTCGCAGGCGAGAATTACTGTCTTAATAATATTTTCAAGTTGATTGTGAAAATTGTACAAAAATTTTTGATTATTACGTTGAAATTTTTTTATTCCAGTGTGTAAAGAATATTTCTTTGTTTTCTGTTTCAGGTGAGTTTCAAATTACTCTACTACCGAAATTCATTCGATTATTGTGACAATTTGAAAGAGGTGAGTTGCAACCAAAATATTAAAAGGTCGTATTTTATTGAATGATTCCTGGAGCAGTAAAATCCAAATTCGAAACCGCGCACTAAATATGAGTATTAATTGAGAGGTTATACCTAGTCAGGTGGCCAAAAAAGGCGTATCTTTGTGATGTTTTTTCGAAAAATCATAATTACATGATTCAGATGTTTCGTATTCCGAAAATAAACATTTGTTACTTCGGTATTTGTAACGTCAAACGTCTGTCTCGTCCTTTTATTTATTTCGAGCCCTGAATATTTACAGGATGTCCCAGAAGTGGAGGTCAATTTCGTGAGGGTAGATTCGTGACGTAATATCGAGTAGAAAAGTCCTTTGCCATTTTTTTGTATTTCGAACGCCTGAATTGTTATTAATTTTTTAAATCAACCTATGAGATGCGCCTGGGCGTGAGGGTGGGATCACGGCTCATCTTAATGGACGCATCTCATTGGCTGATTAAAAAAATTAATAACAATTCAGGAGTTCGAAATACAATAAAATGGCAAAGGACTTTTCTACTCGATAATACGTCACGAATCTACCCTCACGGTATTGACCTTCACCCCTGGGACACTCTGTAGCTAGGAAGTTGTCGTAAAGAAATAGTCGACTTGTAATCGATATTCGGATGAGCATTCCATCATTGTATTGTTCCTAGAATCGTGTTTGCCCACAATAATCTTCCAGCTCTTTTTTGCGCATTTAGGACTTACGCATCCCCCTCTAATCGGTATTCCCAAAGCCATACGTTACGAGCTCTATTTCCGAAGTAAATAAATATTTTCCATAACTGGAAAACGAAATCGCGGAGAACCGAGAGTCAGCCACGAGGCCATATAAAAATCGTATAATGGCACAGGGTCGACTGATATCCGCTGGTAAGATACCATCGGCTACAATCCCCTTTTGCTCTATCTCACTTTCTCACATTCTGCAGGACTCGTTTTTCTCTCCAGAGGGATAGAGAGGAAAAGATACTGACAAAACGAGCATTCCCCGACTCTTTTTCAATGTGTACTTTGTGCCGTTTCGATCTTTGTCCCGTATGGAATATCCTCTGGGACATGAAAGACCGAGTCAAGCGTTACATAATTTCTACTATCGCGATTCGATATCCACGATGCGGGTATAATAATATTTGCAACATTGCAGAACGATCCATATGTTCGTTCTCTATTGTATTTTCGTCCAGTGCGTCATATCCGCCATTTTTTATTTATTAATTTTAAATAAAATGACTTTGGATTTTGGGTCACTATATTGGATCCACCATTATGAATTTTGAATTTTAGATATCAGATTGAGTTTTAGTGGTCTAAAAAATCTCTAAGTCTGAAATAAATTAGATGCTGCATTTAGATTTGCCATTCTAGAGCCACAATTCTTTATTTTTTATTTAGGGGGAGAGGGTGGATTTTATCCTGACAAAGGTAATGCTTAAGAAATCGGCGTACAGTTCAGACTGGAATTGATTTACCTCGAGTCTGCGGACTCGTGGTTAAAATTACGAGCAAACATGAGGAAAAAGACGGACGACAGTAGCAAGATTATATTGTTATGACGTAAGGGATGATTAGGGAAGATGAAGAGATGAGAAAAGAGGAAAATAAACGAAGACAGCCTCTGAGACGTAGAGACGCAAGAACGTGATAAACATTAGAGTTTCAGCCAACTTTCATGCAGTTCGCCCCTTACATCTTACTTTCTCACCCCCTCATCCCACCCCCTAAGATTTCTCTGTTTCTCGCTTTATACGTCCTCCCCTCTCTCTTTCTCTCTCTCCTTCTTCCTCTCTGTCGTTTGCGTTCTTACGCGGAATCCTTCCTTCCCTTCTCCGAACCTTCGCTTTTTGTCTTTTCCTTTTGAAACTTAGCCGAGCCAGGCTTTCGGATAACAGAGTTCTGTTCTTCCCCGTTCGGGTGCATTTCTATCCTTGCACCCCTACAGCATGGTCGAGGGTGCCTTAAAGTTTTGCGCGAACGCGTACTTTGAAATTGGTACTTCTCTAGCCTAGAATCGGTAGAATCGCGGTCATAAAAAAAGCATGTGGAGTGTATATGGTATATGGCATTCCCTTAATACATTGAAAATTTTTCCAATTTGTAATGTTTTGCAGGAAAAGTTCCTCCGACCGCCAAAAGAAGGTTTTAAATTTTAACAAATATTTACTCTACAACTCTCCTAGCACCTCTTAGTTTATATAAGATGTGGAGAATAAGTTATAAATAAGATAGTTAGCAGCGATAAGTCGAAGAAGGAATTTATATTGTACTAAAATTAGGTGTTTTTTGGGTACCAACTTGGTACCTAATTGGAAAATTAGCACCTAAAAAGCACCCAATTCTGGTACAATTTTAATTAATTTTGGAGACTTGTCTCTGCTAACTTGGTGCTGATTTGGTTCCCAATTGGAAAATTAGCTCCTAAAGAGCACCCAATTTTGATACAATTTAAATTCATTTTGGATACTTGTCTGCTAAGTTGGTGCTAATTTCATTCCCAATTGGGAGATTAGCACTTAAAGAGCAATCAATCTGGTACCACTTGAATTCATTTTGGATACTTGTCTCCACTAACTTGGTGCTGATTAATTTTGGAGACTTGCCTCTGCAAACTTGGTGCAGATTTGGTTCCCAATTGGAAAATTAGCACGTGAAAAGCACGCGATTCTGGTATAATTTAAATTCATTTTGAGGACTTGCCTCTGCTAACTTGGTACTAATTTGGTTCCAAATTGGAAAATTAGTACCTAAAAAGCACCTAATTCTGGTACAACTTCAATTCATTTTGGAGACTTGCCTCTGCTAACAATGAAAGTCTTTCCGATGACGTTTTCTGATTTTGATGAAATTTAAATATGTTATTCTACATCATAATCTAAGAAACACCAATTTTTTTATCGGCGGAAAAACGTTTCTAGGGGGTGAAATTACCCCCTAAAGTTGGGACCTCCGAGAGGTACTTTTTGAGTTTTAAATCGCGGGGTTGCACAGGAAAAAAGTTATAGGGGTTAAAATTCATAAAATCATTATAATAAAAACACTATTGCGTCTTTCTCGAAAATCAAGTGAAGGGGGTAAATTACCCCTATGTATGTTCGTATTAGATCTCAATAAAACGGTACTAATTTTTTTTTCTTATTTCTTCTCCTCGTGTTACGTTTTTTCATTGAATTCTCAATATCTACTTCTTAAAAGTTGGTTAGGTTGTTCTTGTAACTACATTTCATAACTAGTGAAAGTGATAGAACAAAAAGTATGCGTCCAATCTTAATGATTTGTTCTTCATTTGAAGGCAATTTGAGACTCTCCTGGTTATAAAAATATAACACTTAAAATTTATTTAAACAATTTATTTTACCGAATTGAGCAAAGGAAATTCGAAGAAATCAATTTTTTCCATTGATTTTTTTTTCTCCCGTATTTCAACCAATAGGAGCTTGGTATTTAACATCACGTGGTACGAGCCAGACGAAATTAAATTTTGTGCCAAACTCCGCATGCGTGTCTCTAGGCAGGGAAGCTTGAGGGAAATACCCGATTAATTTCCAAGCACGAGGGAAATTAGGCGGATTTTTTTTCACCCGATTTAAACTTTAAATTTAAATTCTACGCAATGGTTGTTTTTCACGGGGTTTTCATTATTTTTTTGAGTTAAGGCATCATTATGGCAGTTTGTGTAAAAATATGGAATCGCGCATGAACTTCAGAAATTATAAGCACAAAGAAACAATTATTACATTAGATATCGATGAAGTAATCTAGCAGTGATTTTAGAAAGAATTTTAATGTTTCCATCTATGCTACTATATTATATTATTTTGTAAAACAATACACCCTGAAAAAATATTTTTTTTTCTTTGTATAAGGAAACTTTGACAATCGTATGTTTTTTCTGCTACACTGTAAGAGGAACAAAAATGTCTGTCTTTGGAGAGGCGATACTCTACTCTCATATCAATCAATAGTTACTCTTCCATAAATTTTATCGACCTATTATCGTTATAGAACCGATCAAAATTAACACTTGTGTAAACCAACAACGAGAAAACATCATCGAATTTCGAATTAGAAAAAAAAATGTATCTATGGAAAAAAATGTATCTACACTCAGTCAAAAAATTAAAGGAACAGCAAAATTTTCGATATTTTTCAGCGATTTTCTAAAGGCTGTAACTTTGTTAATTTTGTGGTCGTAAACATTTTTTAAAAAAAGCGTTTTGAAGCTTGAATCTTCTAGTTTTTGAATCTTGAGTCAAGAAAATTTGTGGTCATCGGCCTCGACACAGTCGAAAGAAATATCACGGTAAAAATTTTCTCGAAATTTTTGCTTTTTTCAAAACCGTCGATGGGCTCCACATTTTTTTGTATAAGTGCCTATTACTGTCATAAACGAAAAAAATTTGTTTCCATGCTTAACTTTGACTTAAAAAAGTCCATAAAAATACCTAAAATCTACCACAACTTTGCAGATATTGCGAAAAATACCAATGTTCAATCAATGATCAATAAACGTGTTCCTTCAATTTTTCTAAAAGTTTGATGACTTGGTCACAAAAAACAGCTCGACCGATTGTTCTGAAAATCGGTATGGTTTTTAGGTATGTATCGAGCTAAAAAAGAACCTTAAAACATTAGTATTTTTCGCAATATCTGCAAAGTTGTGGTAGATTTTCTAAAACAAGAAAAAAAACTATTTTTTTTACTTTTTCAAGTAAAAATTAAGCATGAAAACGGTTTTATATCGAGGGGTTGCACAGGAAAAAAGTTATAGGGGTTGAAATTCACAAAATCATTATAATAAAACTATTGCGAATCTCGATGGATTCAATTGCACTTTGAAGAGGGCAAAAAAACATAGTACATACGGGTTTTTGTTTTTTTCTCGAAAATCAAGTTAAGGGGGTAAACTACTCTTATACACATGTTTGCATTAAATCTCAATTAAACGGCAGTAGTTCTTTTTTTTCTTAATTCTTCTCCTCGTGATACGTTTTTTCTTTAATTCCTCAACATCTACATCTCAAAAGTTGGATAGGTTTTTTTCGGGACTATATTTTTATAACTAGTGAAAATGATAGAACAAAAAGTATGTGTCCGCAATCTCAATGGTTCGTTTTTCATTTGAAAACAATTTGAGACTCTCCTGGTTGTACTTGAAAGATTACACTTGAAATTTATTTAAACAATTTATTTTGCCTAATTCAGCAAGGAAAATACGAAAAAGTCAGATTTTTCCGTTGATTTTTCTTTTCACCCGAATTTTAACGAATAGAAGCTTGGCAGCAATTTCCCGGCTGTTGCTAGGTAACAAACGAAAATTTTTCAATAGCTTGTAGCCTACGTACATGACAGAAACGTCAAATTCATCGAGATGAGCGAAAAAAAATTGATTCTGAGATGAATGTCATGCGAATTGTTCCACGAAGATGTTGAATACCAAGCTCCTATTGGTTTAAATTCTGGTGAAAAAAAAAATCCGTCAAATACCCCTCGTGCTTGAAAATTATCGGGTATTTCCCGATAGCTTTGTTGTCTAGCAAAACATGCATCCGAAGTTTGGCAAATCAAAATGGACTTTGTGCTAAACTCCACCATGTCACTAGGCAGGGGAGCACTTGAGGGAAATACCCGATTAATTTCCAAGCACGAGGGGAAATCGGCGGATTTTTTTTCACTCCATTTAGAGTTTAAATAATGTACATCGATACATTTTTTTCCATGGACACATTTTTTTTTAAGCCGAAATTCGATGATGTTTTCTCTCTGTTGGTTTACACAAGTGTTAATTTTGATCGGTTCTAATTCAGGGGCGAAGCGTTGGAGAGCGGAGGGAGCAGTTCCTCCAGGGCGCCGGAGCCTGGGGGCGCCTCGCAGATGAATTTTTTTTTCTAAATTTCTGTCAATAGCCGATCGAAGATTCCTACCAAATTATAAATATTCATTATTCACTTTTTCGGAACATTTTATTCTCGAACAACTATCTATAAATGAAACAGATAGCCGGTAATTAAATGTACTCCAGAAAAGGTAGCGGAAAATGGAACTAAAATCAATTTCAAAGCAAAGAAGCGTATTATAATGAGCTTCACTTTTAGCAGCAAAATTCTTCAAGCGCCCTCTCTCATATGGGCGCGTAAGGGATTGTACACCAACCTCAAAATTAATCATCTGGAGGTTTGGGTATGATTTTCTTTCAGTTTTTTCAGTAATTAATCGGCAACGATTACATGTACGCAAAACTTGAATCTGGTACACTATGAAAATAGGCTTTTCGGTAACTCTTTTATTGCACGGTGCACGGTTTGTAAATCAAGAGTAATACAGTTGCTGTTTGTCGTTTACAAGTTGAATCTTCTTGCTTTAACTTCCGTAAATTTGTCGATCAGAGTATCTAAGTTGAGTTCTTTGGCTCGTTGTCGTTCGATAGAGATTGTCGCCAGCGCAGTCAAACGACTTTGCGACATAGAGGTTCTCAAGTATGTCCCCAGGTGGGATTGGCCAGAGCTTGTCACATGGCCCAGCATTGGCCCAACGCAGTGTGCCGATGCTGGCATTGTAACCTCGGGCCAAGTCTGGCCAACCTTTGAAGCCAACGTCGGGCCAACGCTGAAACTGAGCGTCGGGCCAACAATGGCATAACGGCTGGCCCAGCACTGGGCCAGTCGCTATGCCAGTGCTGGGCCAGCCGTTATGCCAGTGCTGGGCCAGCCGTTATGCCAGTGCTGGGCCAGGCCCGGTTATCCCATACACTCGGTATGTTTAGGAGGTTATGTTCGCCCACGTAGATGTCATTCGATCATCGTAAAAAATGTTGAAACCACGTTCCAGTATTTCGAGAGTGAAAAAATACCGTTTTTTTTTAAATTGCGTTCCGAAAATAATCAGTGAGGAAGATATAGAACAACCGGCGAAAAAGCAAAAAAAAAATGATCGCGATTTGATGGATCCGATTGTAACGATTCTATTTTCTAACCTTGAAAATTCGCATTTCATTGTCGAAGATGACAACGATGACATCGAGGATGAAGTAGTTTCTTCATCACTTGACGAATCGCCAAATGACGAATCACTTAATCAAGACGTCAATTAATTGTTTTTTTTTCTTACTTCAGAAATACGTTTGTTGAATATTAAATAAATATTTCTATAATCATTTTTATAGAATCTGGTCTGAGTTTGAAAATTATTTCTCAATGCGATCCGCATTAACATTTATTTATATCCACCTATTTATATCCAGTACTAGGCCATGATTGAATGCCAGCGTCGGGCCAGCATCGGATGCCAGTACAGGGCCGTCATTAAATGCCAACGCCGGGCCGCGATTTGATGCCAGCGCTGGGCCAGCATTGTATGCCAGCGCTGGGCCGGCGTTGTATGCCAGCGCTGGGCCGCCATGTAATACCAGTATTGGGCCGAGGTTAACAAACCAGTACCGGCATAATGCTGGCCCGATACTGGGAGTCAGCTTTGGGCCAAGCCTGTACGCCTGGCATTTAGTACTGGCCCAACGTCGGGCCATTTGTTAAATCCCACCTGGGTCTTGATAAGTTTGAGTTCCGAAAAACTCGTCTCAGCTGTCGCAACGCTTACTGGCAAAGTGAGAAATATGAAGCAGGCTGTGACAACATCTGAGAAACTACTCGATGCTTAGTAATCGACAAGAAGAAACTGCGTGAGTTCTTGGATTGACCTGATCTTTTTAAACTGGTTAGAAAAGCATGTCTTTAGACGCAGCAACTGTGCTTCGACGTTTAGAGAGACATCTTCTTGATAGGCATTAACCAGTGCTTTCGCACTGCCGACTATATCTTTGTCCGATGTTTCGAGCAAATTACGCGGTGATATACAGCTGAACGTCTTCGAGATCTCCTCCAGTGTCTCGAAACGAATTTTCAATTTAGTGGTTACGAAGCATAAGCAGACATTGCACGCAAAGTTACAATGTTACAATCGATCGATCAAAAAATGAGAGGGCGCTTGAAGAATTTTGCTCCAGGGCGCTAAAAGTGTAGCTACGCCACTGCCTGTATGTACAACCGTGTTCGCGACTATCTTTAAAAAGTTGTGTTCGAGCAGGGAGCGACACAGAACGACGCAGAGTGCGATAGTTGGAAAACCTTCACAAGTGACTCAGCAACAAAAGTCATGTGAAATTACTATAAATTCAGAACTCTCAAAGAAAAATGAAAAATTTACTACGCAGTTGATACTACAAAAAATATAATTATAAAAAACAGAAGAAATTAACAAGAAATAATAGTAAATCACAAATATCATAAAAATTGTAATTACTTATTTGGGAGTTTTTTTTTCGTCAGAATTTTTTGTCTTTTTTCTATTAAAATTACAAAATTGAAAAGTTTGAATCACGAACAATGACAAGAATTAATTTTTATGCAATGATTATCGGATTGACAATAACGACGCCGGTTTATAGCGACGGTGAGTTGTGAAAAATAAATTATTATCCAATTTGATAAAATATTATGCCCAATAATTTATAATTTAAGCTTTGTACGTATTGAGATGAGTAGTTTAATACACAATTTGTAGTATTATTCGAAAATAATTAGGATCAGGTCGTCGACAAAGACTTTTGAAAAACTTTACAATTGTATGCAATTTGATCTTCGTCAAATCCGAAAAGAAATATCCGTGATATGTCTATGAGGGATTCTCCGTCAATTCAGCCACTTTTTTTCGACCATTTCAGATCTACCCCATAATTGGTTATATCAAAGTACTACTAAAAGACATTCTATGTGCATTTTTTCAGATTTTTAAATTCAACATTTTAGAAAATACCATTTTTTTTCCAAATGAATATATCTCGGAAACTTGAAGTAACTGGAAGAAATGTCTCTACATAAAAATTATATTTTTGTGTTATCTTTCGAGCGGATGACTTGAAATGATTTTTACGTTTCGGTAACGCTGATTTTTTACCAAAAAAGTGGATAAGTATTTTTTTATTTAAAAAAGGCCATTTTTTTTGGCTGAAAAAATTACAGTCTCAGTATATCTGATGATATCGCAAAAAAATCGCCAGAGTGGCGCGGATCGAGGTTCTAGGGAAAAAAAATGAAACCACACAAATTAATTTTTTTTTCTACTGGAACCTCGTTAACATATCTCGGAAACTTGAAGTTACTGAAAAAAAATGTCTGCACATCAAAGTTGTAGTTTTGTGTTAGCTTTCGAGCGGAATATTTGGAATAATTTGTACGTTCTGGTAACGCTGATTTTTTACCAAAAAAGGGGAAAATTATTTTTTTATTCAAAAAACGCTGATTTTTTACCATGAAAGGGGGAAATTATTTTTTTATTCAAAAAAAGCCGTTTTTATTTGGCTGAAAAAATTACAGTCTTCCTGTATATCTGACGATATTGCATAAAAATCGCCAGAGTGGCACGGATTTTGAATTAAATTAACGGATTTTGAATTAAAAAATCTGAGAAATTCACATAGAATGCCTTTTAGTAGCACTTTGATATAATCAATTATGGGGCACATCTGAGATGGTCGAAAAAAAGTGGCTGAATTGACAGAGAACCTCCTATGTGCACAGAAAACATATCGCAGAATACTTTGGAAATTGCTAGACTGATATTGTTGGAAAACTTTATTTAAAAAAGAAATAAAAACAAAAATCAATTTCGATGCAATTATTCTTTAGCAAGAGTGAGAAAAAAAATCAAACTTTTTTGTTTTTCACGAAATTGAGGAAAACAAGTGTTTAAATTCGAATTGGGATTTTCGAATAAAAATAATGAAAATAAATGTTTCAATTTAGTTTGAAATTTTTTAAATAAATCAACGAATACAAATGTTGAAATGTAATATTTAATTCGAATTTAATTTGCAATTTAAAGGAGGTAACGATAGAAACTTTAAGGCCGAGGACGACCTTTACAGGACGCCATTGGATCAAATGTGGCGACAGAGAAAGGATCCGTTTGATCATTACGAGAAAACTTATTATCTCATCCCAAATGTCACCGTATGTTATGAAATAATTATATATTAATTTAATTTATATTTTTAAAAATATACTCAAGCATAAAAGATAAATTCAATAAACAAATTACTTCCCATTCTATTATGGAATTATTATTATCATTGATTCCATTTTTTGATAAAATTCAAGGGCGTCTGGAACAGCGCTGTATATAACTGCATGTTTCAAGGATGGTCGATCGCATCAATCCGATCAGAGAGAGATAACGAAAAATTATTGAATCTATTGAATAATTCAGGAATAAACGAACAATATTTTTGGACCAGCGGCATCCAGATGGCAAGGGGATATCCTTACAAATGGTATCCCAGCTCCAAACTATTGAATTTCACATATTGGCTGGGAAATGAACCAAACATCAGGTAATTTAATTGTAAATAAATTCAATTTATAAAAAAAATTATAACGATTTATAAAATTGTACAGTGCATTAATCATCATCAACGAATGATTTATCAATTCATTCTCGATAAATCATAAATTAACTGTTAATTACTTAACTAACGATTCATAAATTATTAACAATTATTGAATGACGATTAAAGAAATAAAAATATAATGAGTGAAAATGAAATTATATTAAATATTACTTGGCTCATTGAAAATTACATGCTTTGTAGTAAAATAACTAAATCGTTTGAGAAGCCAGTTTGCGTTGCAATTTTACCAGCGAGTAAGAATCGCAGGTGGAGTGTCGAACACTGTAGTAACCAAAATTCCATCGTTTGCGAAAATCCACCAAAGTATGAGACTGAGTCAATTCGCAATAAGGAATATATTTTTGGACAAATCGAGGTATGTTGAAGAAAAATAAATTTTCAAGTTTAATTGGTACTAAAAAAAAATAATGGATGTGCATGAACATCTGCTCCGTTTGGGAATTTTGATACCAAACATCTTCATATCCTGAAGTAATCGTGTGAAAAATTTTAGCTCGATATCTCGAAATTTGCAAGAACTACACTTTTTTTCGAACAATTTATAATTTCACAAAATCTGAATTTCTAATTATTAAATAATTTTTTTCATCAAATTTCGAAGGTCTCTGCCGAGGATGCTATTCGTGAATGTCGACTTTTAGGAGGATATTTAGTTAGTATCAATTCCGATGAGGAAGCCACTGAGATCAGCTGGACGATACGAATAGATGAACGGCTGAACGGAAAAAAATTTTGGGTTTACAGAACCCCCTTTAAGTAAATAAATTTCATGAATTAATATTTCCATCTTTATGTTAAAATTAGTAAACTTGACAATAAACGTTAGAAAAAAAAACGACTATGGAAGAAAGGGAAATAGTTTTAAAAAAAGAATGAAAAAAAATGTTTTTCTTAATGCTCGTCGAGATTTTCACTCTTGAAAATTTTTAAAAAACCCTAGCCACAATTATTTTTTTAAACTATTTTTCTATATTGTAGACCATTTTTCGCATTGATTGTATAAAATTCCCAAAAAATTCCATTTCACAACGAATGAATGATTATTAAGAAATTTAATTATTTTATTTTTAGGATGGACTATTATCCCACTTACACGAAGGCCGTCCAATTTTGGTATGATAATCTTGAGAACGTGGTTAAAAAACGTTATTACCGTCCGTCGGCTGAAGTCGATATAAGTAAGATATATAATTATGTAATCTGTGAAAGACTAATTAAAAAAAATGTTTAATAGCTCAAGTTGACGAATGAATCGATTGCGATTTACGATTGTTTTTTAACATTATTTTATCAAAAACAAAAAATAAAATTCGAGCATTTCACAAAGACTTGATTTATTAACTCTGTTATATAGAAATTATTTTATTATTATTATTTACTTGAGATGAAAATTTAGGGTAGCTCAGAAGGAGCCCAGAAAAATCCTCATTTAAAAAATCCTCGTCGAATTTAGTTTTGGATTTAGAATCGTTGAATTTTTTGTTTAAGGAGTATTCATAGTTTAACCCAAAAAAACCTTGATTATTATTTAATAAATTGAAATATTCTTAATTTTATTATTTTATTCCATATTCTTACAAATCATTTATTTATTTATTTGTCTATTATTATTTGCATATTCGATCTTTCCATCCTGGATGAAAAATCAAATTCGGCAAATTCACCTTTTTTTTTCTCATCGTACTTCGACGAACGAATTGACCTTTTTGCTCATTAATTATCCTAACTCAAATTCATTGCGAGACCAAATTTTGCGTCATTTCTCTGTCTTCGCATTTACTATCTTCTCGCAGTGCAATTTTTTTAAAGTACGATAAATCCCGCAAAATAAGTCCAGCTTGTCCAAGTGGTAATGACGTTTAAATATCTTATACTAAGGTCATCAACACTTTTAGAAGGCAAGATGATTATCGAAAAAAAAAAATTGTGTCCTCGGAAATGAGTATTTCGGGAGAATCACCCATATACATATATATATCCTATTTTTATTTTTGCGATTATTCTTATTGTAAGTTGATGCTAATTTGTCTCCCAATTGGAAAATTAACACCTAAAAAACATCTAATTCTGGTACAATTTAAATTCATTTTGGATACTTGTCTGTGCTAATCTTGCAGAAGTATAGTTCTACTTAGCTTTCACGAAAAAATTCTTCTTTTAAATCCGCCATACTGGCAATTTTTTTCAATCATTCAAAAATAGCCATACGGCCTTTTCTTATCAAAAGCATTCTCAGGTACTTTTAGTACCCACAATATAACGATATTAGCGGGTGGAGGGTAATGAAAGGTTATCAAAAATCTGCGAAAACTTCAGAACGACTTCAGACGAGAAAGAACATTTCGTGTAAAGAATTTCAAAATCAAAGGGCTCGGGCGTCAAATGCTTGTCGAATGAACCTGAAATGCTCCGTACACGTATCTACGGATATAAGGAAACGAGCCTGACAGAATGGTATGAGATAAGGGCGCTGAGGGTTGGGGGGGAGGGTTTTGAAGGGAAATCCGCATCAAACAAACCGATTGCAGAAAACTTGTCGAAGAGCCGAAGGGAAAGAAATAAAGATATATATATACATACATACACATTTGCGTGTTTCTCGATTCTCTCTTTTCATCTAAAACTCTACGCTATTTTCCCTTCTTGCACAGGTCCTCGTCAGCTGTATATAGCACATATACCAACTTCACCCTCATCGTTTTATATTCCTCGATGTCGTTGGCGTCGTCGTCCACTTGGATTCGCAGCGTGGAGAATACATACATCTATATGTATAGCCATATATAATATGTATATATATATATATAAAACGACGTCGATGCCACGACGAAGAGGGCCGACGATATAAAACGAGGAGCTGAGGGGTGAGAGGAGGTTTTAGCGAGAGATGGAGCAGACGGAGATGCGCAAAGGAATATAAAGGGCCCAAAGGAGTTGCCCCTGGCATTGCTGCTTCTCTTCCGTCGACTCTGCTCTCCTTTTGCTTCACCCACCTCCTCCCCCGTACCCCCGGCCCCTTAAGAAAGTTCAATCTCCTCCTCGGAGCTATATTTTGCCGGATTTCCGGCATGGACCGGTAAGAAAACCGATAGTAAAACGAGCGCGTCTGGAGTGCTCACAGATCCACGATGCATTTCCTTACTCTCTCCTTTCCCAATCTGTATATCGGTGCTTCGCAACAACCGACGATCTTGTAAATTGATAATACCCGACTATCGTTACGCCACAGGCGTTAATTTGAAAAATGCAAAAATATTATTCGCCCACAAAATTGCCCCCGATTACACGAATCGTTTGCAACAGTTGAGGCTCAAATTTGGTGAAATGGAAGTGAAAGAAACGATTTACCGGTGGTTTGAAGTGGTTTGAGGAATCTCTAAATTTTATTTTAGCCCTAACTAACAGGATAGCACCGGCAACTAGGAATTTTATCGATTTAATTAATTAATTACGCGGTTATCACTTCTTTTATTTAACGTTATAATTTTTATAATTGCGGCTATTTTTATTACATTTCAAGTTAGTATCAAATTGAAAGGGTTTGAGGTAGTTGGAATTCTTGCTAGAATAGTATATGCGCTTTCCCCTTTCATTTTCGATGAAATTTGGTCAGAAGTTTACTTTTATCACAAAACAAAGTTCTACCAAAGAATTTTTTTTTTTTCGAAAGTTATGCAAGATTTAAAATTTAGCAATTTATTCCATTTTTCAAGTTTATTTTTTAAATATCTTGAAAACTGTTATAATTACGAAAAAATCGTTCTGAGTTCATCTTAAAGAATATACTTGGGGCTACGAAAAAGCAAATATTCCGGTACTAGGTGCCACTTTTTGGACGGGACAATTTTCACTACTGAATTCAAAAATATATTTTTCTTAGTTTTACGTGTTTTTTAAAATCCGTACTGTCATTAACACACCAAAGAATACTCCAAAGTTCGCGAAAAAATCGAATTTTGGTAAAAAAAAAAATTCAAGTTAAGTAAAGCTGAGCAGTCATGTAATTTTGTAATCTTGAGCAGTAAAAATTGTATTTAATGACATAAGAATGTAAAAAAAGAAACATAATAGAATTTGCATTTTTATTTATGAAATTCTTATTCTGAATAGTTTTCATTGCCATAAAAAAACTGTAGAGGGTTTGAAATGTTGAACCCCTACATTCTGTAACAAATTTGACTAGAAAATATGGTAACCACAACTGTAAATATTATAAGTGTAACCGCAAAAGTTGTTACTGAAGTATTATTGGATTAGAATTGCAATTTTTGTAGCTGAGTAATCATATTTTTAATTAAGCTTACTGTAAATAGTTGAGCGTCCGTAAACCACTATTAACCCTTTGTGGTCACACTTATCTGGGTCGATTTGACCTTGTCCATTTTTGAACAAGTATTGTGACCAAACTATCGATCGGAAAAATCTAAAAAAAATTACAGACAATCCTTCAAACTTTCTAATCGATGTATTAAAAATTAGTTAATAAAAAATCAAATGACTAGATATTCAAAAAAATTCATATAGAAGAAAAAAGAAAGGTAGTGGTGGGGTCGTTTTGATCCAGAGTCACCACGAAAGGTTAAAACAGTAAACAATTTTATTGAGGCTAACCATAATGTTTTTCACCGTTAATGCCACTAGATTCGATGCGGATTTAAATACTCTGAGATACGGGTTTATTCATACTTTATATTAACATTTACCTGGGATGTGAGAGTTTAATCCTGAATAGACGGGACTGCGAGAGAGCAAATATCTCTGGATCAACCTGTTTATTTCGTTATCACGCAAGATACGCAATTCTTGTTTATATATAGATGTAGCAAGAGGCAAATATACCCAACCAACCCCTCGAGAGTAGCGAAGCATGCACACCCCCAAACGGTCTTTATCGTTTGGGTGGATAGGAGTGGAGTCAAAAAAGGAAGAGGGCCACAACCAAACGGGCATGTAGTTCGGGTAAACGTCATTCCATGGGGGATAAAAATGTCATACGTTGATCGAGAGAACCACGAGGAATGGAAGGGAAAAAAAAAAAAAAAAGGAGGAGAAAAAAAGATAAAAGAAGATGAAGAGCAGTGAATAAATTTATATGGCGAAGAAGATATTCTTGATTCAATATACATATACATACAACAGTGATCTGATCGCTTTGAACTGGTCAAGCATACTTTTATCGTCTTTATCCGAATGGAATGAATTATAACGATGCTTGCCCGCATAATTTCTTCATGCTTAATCGAGTGTTAAGACGTAAAAGTTCGTTATTTGCGAGTTCGTAATGTTGGGCGTGCGTATTTTTCAAGGTGGAATAAAAAATCATCCACCGATCATGAACCTAAGACTGCTCATGGTTCTTCAAACCGAGATTCTTTTAATTTTTCGTCAGAAAGTTTTTATTATTAGCCCTGAATAGTCAAACCGGGTGAAATATACCCCAGCCGTTTTTTGATCTGGAATCTTCCATAAAATTCGGGAAAATGGGATGTTTTTCGCATATTTAAAATCACACTTTTCGAAAATAATCAGTACGGTCGTGTGAAAAAGGGGGTTGGAAATACATTGCAGTATTTTTTTTCCGATAATTTATCACATTGCTAAATGATTGGGGTAAATTTCACCCCACAATGACTATTACGTAATTTTTTCGAGGTGTGACTATTAAGGGCTAAGGGAGGCTGGGGCAAGACCCCCCCCCCAAGCCGGTTAATTTTTTTTTGTGGATGTCAACCAAAAAAAAATCTGGGGCACGACGGCCTCTAAATAATGATGAAAAATTTATTTTTATTTTTTTTTATCTTAAAAAATTGTTTTTCATAAATTACACTCCGTGTTTTCACTGAAAACACTACCGTGTTTTCAGTTTTTTTAGCTCAATACACACCTAAAAACCAGGCCAATTTTCAAAACAATCGGTCGAGCCGTTTTTTGTGACCGAATCATCAAACTTTTAGAAGAATTAAAGGAACGCGTTTATTGATCCTTAAAGAACCCACTCGTACAGTGCAGGAGGATTTTCATCGCCCAAGTTTTTTGAACCCTTGAGAAAATCCGTGTGAAACACACCTTGAGACGTGGAACAGACGATGAACAGGCGAAGAACCCCATTCGAGAGTGCACGTCACACTCACGACGCTTCCTCTTCGTCCTATTTCAACATCCATCTTCAATATATCCTACCTCTCGATCCATCCATCTTGAAAAAAAAAAGAAGAAAAAAAACATGCAAAAGGGTCGTCTTGCGCCTTCAGCGAAGATTTTTTTCTCATTCTCACCCCTCACCATCGCATCTCGCGTCACCTTGTATACTTTTGTCCGTTTTTATCTCACCCTCTGTCTCCCATCAGTGACATTCTTCCATTACAGTGATTTCCAAAACGCGTACGTTCCTCGTTGAAACCAAGCTCTCTGTAGACAAAAAAAAACTTAGAGATCCAGAGTTTGCAAGCCCGATAATTCAGGATAAAAATCTGTAAAATCAATAGAATTTGCAGAAATTGAAATTTTAAATAAGTTTGCGGATAATTGTCACCGATATTGGCTAAATTATGATTTTCTAGGCACTTCCCACGAAAATTGTAAATCATTTTTAAATTGCCCCTTAAAAATGTTTGGCCTTGAAAAATTTGTCATATAGAAGATTTTGAGTCCAATAATATACTTTAAATATATTTTCTATCGATAATATATTTTTGATATTTTATATACTTGAATAATTGGTTTTTATGCAGTTTTGATGCCTTTTTCGAATTCTTGTAATTCCGGAATTTTTTTTCGTAATACCCTTCCATTTAACACTAATAATGATATTCCATTTGAGGAGCTCGGAAAAGTTGCACCCTACTATTTTTTTTTCAAAAACTTGCTTTTTCAAAAATGCTCATAACTTTCTTTAAACCGGAGATATCAAAATAATACAAAAGATCATTTTTTTCTGTCTTGAGCTGCAGTTTTATAAAAAAAATACAAAAAAAATATCGATATTTATTTTCATATGTTTTTAGAAGTTTTAAACACAAAATATTTTTTTTTTCAACTTGGACCCTTTTTATTTTTTTGAAAAAATTCACCACTTTTCAAAAGACATTTTTACAGATACTAAAAAATTGGCAGTTTGTGCTTCTCATAACTTGTATTTTTTTTTCTATTTTTTATCGCGTGTGAACTAAGGAATCGTGTTTCCTCCTTGAATTAAAAAATAGAAAAAAAATACAAGTTATGAATATCACAAGCTGCCAATTTTTTATAGTATCTGTAAAAATGTTTTTTTAAAAGTGGTGAATTTTTTCAAAAAAATAAAAAGGGTCCAAGTTGAAAATATAACATAATATTGTTGCTTTCTCTGTCGATTACTACTTCGTATTTTTATTTTTATACGTAAACTTCAACTTTTCTCCTTCCTCGTTGTTACTTCCATCGCTTTCATCCTCTTTCGTATTTCTTCTCGTCAACATCATCTTTCTTTATAGTGTATCAAAGACCATGAATTCCAACTCGTGTACACTTTGGTCCACAAAACGACAAAATGGAGACAAGAGTTTACTTTTTTTCATCACTGTTTATACGCGAACCGATACAAGAAGAGGGAGAAGAGGAAGAAGTATAGGAGTCGCAGATGAGAGAGCGTATATCTCATGCGAGATAATGTCGATCAGTCTCTCGGAGTTTGCTTTGAGCTATTTCTCATTTCGCTGAGTGCTGAAAGCGAACGCTGCAAAAGCTCACAGACGGGCACGGAAAAGTGCACGATGAAACTGACTGGTTTTTCAATGTTCCTGATAAAGTCTCCTTGCGGCTCTGATTACGCGGATGGATTTTTCTTTCGGCGCATGGATTCAACCGCGTATCGATGGACCATCGAGGAAAAAAAAATATTATCAACGATAGTGCTGTCGTTGCCGTAGCAACAGAGCTCGCAATGGCTATTTCAAAAAGTAAATTTGTAAGAAAAAAAAATTATATACATATGACAACAAATACATCATAAGAAATACGAATGTTGTTGCGAATAAATTTTGATACATTTTTTTTCTGTGAGGAAAATAAAATTGAAATAGGACATAAACATGTCGGGATTTGCAGTGTTTACACTGTACGGTTCGACACGGGGTGTGCTCACCGAACTGTGACGGTCAACGCCGCAGGAGGGTAATTCCCGAAGGGTTGAATATGTAAGTCGAATATCTGACGGATTATACCGGTCAAATGGGGTGATTTCGATTGAAGGCATGTTGAAAGCTGGGGAAAATAAGATATGGTAACTAAACCGTATTTTTTAAGAAATAATCAGTTTACGAAAAAAAGGAAATTGGGCTTTCATACATAGGGGAGCGTGGGGCTAGTTGTCACAGGGGTAAGTTGTAACACTCAATTTTGACCGGGAATTTAAAACATTTTTATTTAATTTTTTTGCTGAATGTGCTTCTTATAACTCGCAGCATAACGTAAACACCGCTAATACCCCGCGAGACATCAAAATAAGAGGATATCCACATGAGCTCTATTTCGGCCAGGTTTCGTAAAAAAAAATAGTTACGAAAATTTTGATTTCGAGTATTGAAATTAAATTAATTATTTATTGTTTTTTCCTTGTTACATCGTAAATTTAACTGGGTTTCATTTGCTTTTTTAAAAATTATTCTGAAGTTTGTAGTTTTTGAGATATTTCATTAAGTAGACATAATGAGCCCATGGGGCAAGTTGTAACATGTTAGAACTTGCCCTATGCGCGTGTTTTTTTTCTGCTCTCTACATGTATTTGTATAAATAATATTATTACAACTTGTAGTATAGTGATTACATAGTATTACAAATTATTTGCGGCTTTTTGTGCATTCTTTTACTCTTCTTTACTCTAATGTTGCCCAGAAAAATATAGTAAGTTATTGTATTGTATTTTTTTTAGCATGATAGACTACCCAAGTTTATAATCATCACAAGAATGAACCACGATGAATAATACAAGACTGTGAACCAATAAAAACTTGTTCTTTCTTATAATCGTTGCCAGTCTTTTCATTGTTACAACTTGCCCCGAGCCTGTTACAACTAGCCCCGGACATGGGGTGAGTTGTAACAGCTCCCATTTTTTCAAAAAACGTCTGGTGTAAAAGATGGGTAAAGATTAGAAATTATTTTTTAATTGAAATTAGTGCTCAGATATATACTTTACAAACCCTCTTACTCACAATCTTAAAAGCATACATATTTTAGGTGTTACAGGCCTTTTTCCAAAAACTGATACAACTAGCCCCACGCTCCCCTACGCGTCCATCATGTGTGAATCAAAATTTAATTTTCTTTTTTTCATACATTTTTAGAGAATATTAAATAATTTTTTTTTCTCCGACCAATTTATCTCGGACAGAGTTGTAAATAATGCATTTTTTAAATAATGCATTACTCTATTCATTACACTGCATAATGTGAAATGCATAAGTGTACCATTACAAAATACAAAAGTAATATGTAATGAATGTGTGTTCCATTACAAATCAAAAAGTAATGTCGATTAATTTCTCAATTAATATAATTTGTGTGTATCAAGTTTTTGTTAAGTTTAGTATCGTAGTGGTAAATATATGAACAGTGTATATTGAGTTAATATACACTGATAAAGTTTTTCTTGAATTGTAATTTTTACAACAATGGAGATAAAATTACTCCAAAAAATCACTGTTCATACATTTGTCACTAAGCTAGTAAAGTTAACAAAAACTTGATACACACGGATTATTTTCATTGAAAAATTAATAGACTTACCTCTGAGCAAAATAGTACCTGCTCCAAATTATCGTAGAAACACATTAATTTGTAATGGAATATTCTCCACTACAAATTACTTTTTGTTTCAATTGTAATTTGTAATATGGAGCACTCATTCATTACACGTCATTTTTTTAAATGGTTATGGCACATGCCTCCATTACACATTACTTTTATTATTTGTAATGGAACATGCATACATTACGCATTACTTTCTTTATTTGTAATGGAACACACATCCATTACACATTACTATTTACATTTGTAATGGAACATTCATTAATTACACGTTACTTTTGTAATTTGTAATGGAAAACTTATCCAATACACATTGTTTAAAGTAATGGGTAATGCATTACTTTTACATTATTATTTTCACAACTCTGATCTCAGGAAAATTTAAAAGGAGTCTTTGAATAGGCTAAATTTTAAATAGGAACATCGTGAAAATAATGATGAAATAAGAGAAGGTTTGCAGGGATTAATGTCTTTATTTTGAAAAGACAGAATGCAACGAGACTTTGCCATAAAAAAAGTCGACAAATTTTAATCCATGAATTTGTCGCTTCGACAATTTTCGATTGGAAACATTCAAAATCATCGAGCTTATTTTATTTCTCCGTGAGCAAAAAATTGTATTCGCCCCCACCCATTTTATTTGTCACTCAAAAGGAATGGAACGAAGCATCTGATAATATTATCGGAAATTCCAATTTCTCAAGCACTCCTGCGCAAGGGCTGTTTCTGAACATCCCTTCGCCCTTCTCATACGATACCGTGTCTACAACCTACTCCGATATCTCACAGTGTCTTCTTTTTCTCCATTCCACCCCGATGCCACACTCGCTCTCAATCTTTCGTTTCCCTCTTTGTTTCCCTCTCGCTTTTTCTCTCATCATTTCTTCGGTCGCGTTGCTCTATTTCATCCAAGACTACACGTTTTATTCCGCGTCTCGAAAATTTTTCGAACGTTATTATTCACCCTTCCGCGAACTCGCATCCGCGGATCTTGGATCTTTCTGCCACTGATATGCGCGTATCTTTACATTCCTTCCCTTCTTTTCTTTCATCCCTTTTCTCTCTCTCTCTCTCTCTCTCTCTCTCTCTCTCCTTCTATCGTATTCCTCTTTTATTTTTCATCATTTTATACCTCACTCTACTTTCTCTCACTACGCGTTTTCTTCTTCGCCAGAGAAAAAGGGAGAGGGAGAACCTACGACTGTGCCCGGTGCATACTTTGCCATTTATTTAGATACGTAAAGTTATACGGGTACATAAATTTTACATGGATCGATACTCTCGCGACACACCATTTCCTCGTTCCATCAACTTTTATCCACAAGAATCCCTTTTCATCTCGCACTTTGAACTTCGATAGTCCTTGCCACGATCTCACGTCTTTCCTCTGATCTTAAGGCGACGATACGAAGCGATTTATTTCAAACTCGAGTTCCCTGGAAAAATTCATCGTGAAACTTTCAAGGATCAAGGTTCCGCGAATCGGAGACCGGGATTAATTAAAATATTTATTCATCTCTGCTCTTTAGATCACTTTTGGATTCGGTTAAAGGAGACTGAAGTGCGACTGTTTAGCATTTAGTTTATTAAATAAATGTTTTTGTTTTTTTTTATTGAAAAAAATAGAATCACTTCGAGCAATTACAATTATTACCCCAACTATTAATTATAAAAATTACAATCACTCTATCAGGCCTTGAAACTCTTTCTAAAAAGTTGCAATAGTCTCGGAATAATCGTAATTTGATCTTAGTTATAATTTTTCGTGCAAAAAATACAATCATTCCAAATAATTGGTCATTTGTAATTTTTCATTGCAAAATGTAATTACTCCATTAATTTCGATCAGACAGATTTCAAATTTTTGCAGAACATATAATTATTTGAAAAAACTATGGACAAACCAAAATCCGTTTAAAAAAATTTCATATAGCTGTTTTTCTTGAGGGGGAACAGGGTCAGAAAACTTCCGATGCTACAACTTATCAGAAATATTGTCAGAAAATTTGAAGTCATTAGGAGCAAAATTTTTCGAGTTATAGACAATTAAGTCTCCGGTCTCCGGACAATTGAGTTTATAAAAAAGTTATTGAGGTGCAACCATATGGCCAAGATTATCAAATAAATAAAAAGGAGTGTGTCGGTCATGTAGCAGCTGCAGGCGAGTTGCTTTGTGGAGCTGGAATCGACGATTCTATGTAAGTTTTAAAAAAAATTCTCCATTTTATTCATGTATCAAACGTTAATCACGTTTTTCTCAAAACCTTTTTGGATCGATTTCGCCTAAGCTTTGCACACTTCTTTTACATACTAAATACTCGGTTCTGAACGGAGGATTTTTTTTTTCAATTACAACTTATTTTTCAATTAAACGAAAAGAGCAATTTTTGGCAAAAATCAGAGTTTTTTTTATTGCACCTTTACCAAAGATTCAAAAATGAACATTTTGCTAATTCCTTCGTTCAAATTCAAGATAAACTTATGTACTAAAGAAATCTTTTTGGCTTTTTAATTTCAGATGAAGCAATCATGAGTTATCCTGACTACCGCATGGAAACTTTTTTTTTAGGTGACTCGGTTCTCACCCCTACCACTGGCATTTTTTTCAATATTTTTTTATGAGAATTGAACAGAATATTCTTAGGATATAATGCTTAATAATGTTTAAAAAAAATGAAAAATATTAATAAATAAGGAACATAAATCTAAATACTCGTTGAATACGTGTAAACCTGACCAATGATCCATCATTTGACGTATCAAATAAAGAAATTTTTGACGCTAGTTAGAATCCTTAAGGTGCAGCAGTTCTCTCATGAATCAATTTTTGAGTATCACTGCGCTCTGCACGATCCTGACTAAACCGCTTGACGAATCTTATCCTACGACGTCTCATTTTCTTCGTAATACTTTCCCGGACTGCTTAAGTGTGGCAAACTTTTTTTGAGGTCTTTATTGTGGAGTTACAGGCCATTTTAAAACTTGACCCATTTTTTGTTTCAAAAATTCAGAAAGTGGCCTCCCGTGTAGAAATTTTGGTAGGGAAAAACTTCTGCCCCTGACTTGCTCTCCCTAACTAATGTAGGGAAATGATCCGCTCATCCTAACAGGCCCTGTTATGCCATGTAACACCTGGCTGGCCATTTTCGGATCCGGCGGTCATGATCAGGCCCCTATGACGATATGATCCGGCTCTAGCGGATCCTGATCAGGCCCCTAAGATTTTTAGAATCATGCCCTTAAAGGCCCTGATCACGGTCACGATCATACACCGAAGCGCTTTTTGAACAATTCGTTTTTACGAGGTACTCCTTTTTCAATGTATGCATCTTATTATTTATTTCGAGGCAACCCTTTCTTAGGGTACACTTTTCTTTTGGCAATCCTCGGAGAGAATATTAGATTCCGAGTGAGCGGAAATTCTCTACGAGAATTAAATAAATAAGTACAATTACATAAGACGGCAGGAACTCCTTGTAAGGATTCTTCCGACACCGACTTCTGCTAACATCCGTGCTCGCACCCGTCTATATAAGCATTCTGAACACATTATCCGTATGGGAGTTCAACGGTTGCTGTCCTGCGACATCTCGCGCCAAGTCTCGGAACTAACGCGATGCGGTTCGTGGTGATAATAATAATAATCCTCTGCTTACGTAACGAACTTGTGACAGGCGCACAATTGCTTGTTATTCTCGCGGAATAAAGTTGATAATGTAAATAATAATTAAATAATAATAATAATAATAATAATAATAATAATAATAAACGAGGCAATGATTGTTAATTTATTAATATTGTTATTACTATTATTGTTATTTATTATTATTATTATTATTATTATTATTATTATTATTATTATTATACTGAAAGCCGATATACAAATAATTTTATTTTAATAAATACTCAGGGCAATCCAATAGTTTTCACATCAGAGCCCTGTCAGGGTAATACAACAAAAATATGTTTTGCATAAAAGTGTAAAAATAACATCGTCGGAAACTGTTCATATTCTGATCATGTAGGGCCCTGGTAATAAGTGATTATTTCAATGTAATAACTAGGGACCAGGTCGTTAAGTTCCATGTCAGGGCCCTGCCAGGAAAATCGGATCAGGCAGGGCGGATCAGGGGCAAGAATCAACTAATGGTTGCCCTATCACATTTCTACACGGGCTGTAACTCTATAATAAGGACCTAAAAAAATGTGCCGCACTTAAGCAGTCCGGAAAAGTGTCACGAAGAAAATGAGACGTCGTAGGATAAAATCCGTCAAGCGATTTGATCAGGATCATGCACAGCGCAGTGACACTCAAAGATTAATTCATGAGAGAACCGCTGCACCTTAAGGGTTCCAACTAGTGTCAAAAATTTATTCATTCGATACGTCAAATAATGAACGATTGGCCAGGCTTATACGTTTTCAACCTACATTTATATTTATGTTCAAAAATCAGCGTTTTGACGCTGACTCGGTGTCCCCTTAAATTTCCTCTAGCGTCCATCCACTTGGATCAACTATTCCCACACTAAGCGAGGAACGAATCGCTATAGTACTGCTAAGAATCCAACCGGCAGTACTTCCGCTGGACTTCTGAAATGCTAATAAAGTCGACTTATCGCGATGTTTGTACCCTCGTGAGTCTTTTCCCTCCAACTTTATCGAGGAAAAGAATCGACGTGATTAATGGTGCGAACGAAATCATTTGAAAGTCGAGCGATTGAATATTCTCGCGAGTGGAACGCGATGCTGTGACATTGGTAATCGTTGCTCATCATCTCGATCGAGCGGAGTAAAGGGAAAACGTGCGAAGGTTGTCGTCCCTGGCGAGAGTGGAAGAACGATGTCCGAAAGATCCAGGCGAGTACCTTGAAATGTTGGCAATTATGTTGGTCCTGATGTATTATAAGTCAAGCTTGTTTCCGTTTATCAGATCCCTCGACTTGGTTAACGACGCGAAAGGGCTACTCTGTGACGTCCCGTCCGGTTTATTCCTTTTACTCATTCTTTTTTCTTCATCTTGCTCCAGCACGATCTCATCTCCCTCCGGTTGTCTTTTTACGTATTCACTCGATGTTCTCGCACGTGCTGTTCCTTGTGAGATACAGCGAAGGCTCTCTCATTCTCTCGGGGGCTCATCGAGGAGTCTGTGCATGTTGCTCATGCCGAGAGTGTTGGTCGGTGACAAATCCGCCGGTTTTCTTGCAATCCGAGCACACATACGCACATCCACAAACGCAGAAAAGGGTCTTGGCCACGTCGAGCAGTTAGTCACGATGAATGGACCGAATGAATCGCGCGAACCAATTAAGGATTACGACAGAGTCCCCTTTGTACAGTTCCCCATCTACGTTTTCTCTTCTCGCTTCGTTCATATCCTTCAGGAACGTCCTTCGCTCCTATCGAGTCCTTCGGGCATACCCGAGTGACCACTCGACCGGGAGGGTCGGATTCTCTCAGGTTCTCCCTTGGAAATCCTCGAGCTACGAGGGTGTCGTGCAAATATCTGGCATTATATTTATCACAAACATTTTCACCATTACTCTTTTCTATTTGGTTCAAGATTGTTCTCCATTTTTTTTTTACTATTCAGTGGTTTTTTACGCAAATAAAATTGCTGGACAACAATTTAAGGCGAGGCTAAATACCGACATTATTACTGAAGCCCTACATTATCGACTCAAAATCGCTGTCCAAACTTTTTCCGATACTGGTGGATGAATATCAATGAAATTTATTAATGAATTGCAAAATGCAAATGCGAGTCATAAATCAACGTTTTCGTTAATTGCCACTGATTTGTCAGACAGTTTGGATGGAATCTGATGAGAATATTATTTATTTCATGAGAATTCCACATGGGACTGCCCTCTTTCGGATTTCTGTGAACTTGATTTCGCCATTTTGTTTTTCAATAATACACTAAATTTATCAACATTTATCTCGTGATTTCGATTCCAAACTCATGTCCCGGTTTTTTCATAAAATAATGTCGAAGACGTATCGATATTCGTACTTTGGTGTTCCTCATGGAGCCCCACTCTTGGTTTCAGCTGAAATGCAGTAGGAACATTATAATTTAATATTTTCAATTACAGATTCCTGATGATAATTGGATCTGTAATTTTTTTTTTTGTTTTTCGAAATTTTTTTAGTGGGGTTCCATTTGTGCCATAATTCTGATGATACTGTCAAAATTTTATTTATTTCCATCGATTCGTGGCAGAGCAAGTTTGGAATCTATTTTCGAGGTGCTAATGTCGGTATTCAGCCTCCCCTTAAGAGTCTTTGGATAAAAGACATTGATTATGATTCAGGCTGCTCGATGAGTTTCCTCTTTGCAGTCGGTGATGTCAAGATGTGAGGAATTTTTGCTATTATTTTTTCGATTGTATCCTTAATTCTGAATTAGCTGTTGATTAAGATCTTTCATGGTCTCAGAGATTCTCAGCTAGAACAACAACAAACAATGTGCAAATTTGGTTGAAAAGATTTTAAAATTCTAGAAATAGTCAAAATAAATACAGTCCACCTTTGAATACAGTATCCAGTTATCCTCAAAAAACGGGTTGACTGAGAGGGTTGATCAGTCTCAGGCTCTCCTTTGGAAATCTTTGTGTCATGAGGGTAAATATCTGATTTTCACGCAATAAAAGAAAACGAAGGTGCGAATTTGCTTCTAGAGATTCAAAAACCCTGAAAACCCTCTAAATTCCTAGTTTCTCCCCCGTAAATACAATATACAGCGAATACTTGCAGTAATGATTATAATATAATTGAACCTATTATAATTTTACCTAAATAGTGTAAGGGCCCTCCCAATAAAATGATGTTGAAGTTTGCATCCTTCGAACGCAATGCAAATAGTTTCATTTTTTTATTTTGATTATTTCTAACATTCATCTTGGACTTTTGGGATGCTAGTTCCTTAATGGAGACTCTAATAGGTGTTTTAAAGATTTTTCGTTCTGAAAACTCATTTATTGGACGAATAAACTTGGAAATGAAAAAATTTCGTTAAATTTCAACGAAGAAAACTTCAGCATCGTCCCAATAAGTTCTGACAGAAATTGTGCCTATCCATAATTTCATCAATTTCCGAAACTTCTGTTACAAAGATTCACCCATTCAGCATTTACAAATTTGCTCTTAGAGATTTGAAAATCCTAGAAATCGTCTAAATCCCTACAGTCCCCCTTCAAATACAGTATATAATACTTCTAGCAATTACAATAATAGCTAAATGATATCTTTATCCATATAGTTTATGTAACTTTCATTAAATGTGCAATAATTTTACCTAAATATAGTGTAGATATTTACCTCGATGAATTTGAACAGAAATCATGCCTAACCATAATTTTATCAAATTCGGAAAGTTCTGTTACAAAGTTTCACCCATTAAACACTTACCCATTTACAAATGTGCTCTTAGAAATTTGAAAATCTTAGAAATCGTCAAAATCCCTGCAGTCTCTCCCCGTTGAATACAATATACAGCAAATACTTGCAGTAATGATGATAATAGTTAATAACATCCAACTTTATAGTTCATGCGACTTTCTCTGAGTAAAGAATAATTTTACCTAAATCGTGTAAGGATTGCTCCCAATAAATTCTGACAGAAATTGTGCCTATCCATAATTTCATCAATTTCCGAAACTTTTGTTACCAAGCTCTTCCCATTCAGCATTTACAAATTTGCTCTTAGAGATTTGAAAATCCTAGAAATCGTCTAAATCCATACAGTCCCTCCTCCTTGAATACAGAATATAATACTTGTAGTAATCAGGATAATAGTTAATGGCATCCCAATCGATATAGTTTATGTAACTTTTATTAAATGTGGAATAATTCTACCTAAATGGTGTAGGAATTCTTCTCAATGAATTCTGATAGAAATCATGCCTAACCATAACTTCATCAATTTCGAAAAGTTCTGTTACAAAAATTCACCCATTCAACACTTCCCTATTTACAAATTTGCTCTTAGAAATTTGGTAATCCTTGAAATCGTCTAAATCCCTACAGTCTCACCCCCTTAAATACAATATACAGCAAATACTTGCAGTAATGATTATAATAGCTGATATCCAAAATTTATAGTTCATGCAACTTTCATTAAGTATAGAATATTTTTACCTAATAAGTGCAAGGATTCCTCCTAATAAATTCTGACAGAAATTGTGCCTATCCATAATTTCATCAATTTCCGAAACTTTTGTTGCAAAGCTTCAGCCATTCAGTTACTACACTCCCTCGCCCTTAAATACAGTATATAAAACTTGTAGTAATCAGAATCATAGCTAATGGCATCCCAATATATACAGTTTATGTAACTTCCGTTAAATGTGGAATAATTTTACCTAAATAGTGGAGAATTTCTCTCAATGAATTCTGACAGAAATCATGCCTAACCATAATTTCATCCATTTCAAAAAAATCTGTTACAAAGTTCCGAAAATTCAGTTACTTATCAACAAAGTAGTAAAACACTGTTAGGCGTCTAAAAATCCTCATTCTTGAATTACAATGAATTTCGCTGGAGCCTAAATGCTCGTGTAAGCAGCCACGACGATTATTGTTCAGAGAACCGTTCACCATTCTCTCTGTGTCTACCTCCATTCCTCATATCGCATGGTATCCCAATAGTACTCGTGGAATATGGTAGCTCCTCGAGAAACTTGGAATCAAAGATAAATCTCTCAAGGGCCCAGACACACACACACACACACACACACACACACTTGCTCCACGTTGTGAATACGTCGACATAATTTATCGTTGAGCCATCTGCAACCGTTACCCCAAACTATACGTCCGCGCATATACATACGTACAATCCGGCCAAATTCGTTTTACCACCTCAGGATATGACCCCCCAGTGTCGTGTAAGGGGGCACTAGTTATTTCAGGTTCACACAAACGCAGAGACACATACATTTACAAATCCATCTCACTTGGCACACATAACCGAACCAAGAGGGAGAGAGAGAGAGAGATAAAGAACAAGTCAGGGAGAAGGAAGTCGGCAATGGTATATACGCGAAAACGTCAGGATCGTCTATATCGTCTGGCAGAAGCTGCAGGGCTAGGAAACCTACCCCCAAAAGCCTCCCACCAGGCCAGTACACTCGCGTCGTTAGGATAGAGACTCTCGGGGGTGCAGAGTGCCGATTTAGGGGATGAAACACGAGCGTTCGGTCTGGAAAGGGGGGAGAGAGACAGAGAGAGAGAGAGAGAGAGAGAGGCAAGGGTAGAAACGCAGAGGCATCAGGCAAGAGAGGGTGATTCTGCAAGGGAGGGTGGTCGGTGGGTTATACAGAAGGGTATAGCGCAGCGGTGGTTTCGACGTCGACGGTGGCGCGTTGGTGTGGTGTCGCGGCGAGGGTGGCAGAGTAATGCAGGCGGTGGCGACGGCGCACAAAGCTCGTCGTCTGGTACGGCGCAAGCGTACAGCATCGAATAATCGCTGTAACTCGGGTCGAACTGGGAGACGAGTTCAGTCCACTGCCTGATCCCGTAATACCAACAACCGCGCTACTAATCTCGCGAATCTTTCGCGCTGTAACAGGGATAAAACGTCAAAGGGTGACTGCGAGAGTCGCGGGGGAGGGCGGATACCGTCGGACCTACAGGCAGATCATAACTGGAATACGATGAAGATTCGTCATCGAATCTGAAAGAAAAATAAAACGTGGCTCGAGGGAACCACTGTTTACAAAGTCCTGATCATCATGCGCGCGTGAACTGTTTCGCTTATGAACTTGCGACTGAACTTCGTCGAGGGTGGGAGGGGAGGAGAACTGCGGGAGATAAAGAGCCGTGAATGATCATCAACGAAACCTGCTGTAACAGTTTTGCGATAAACTACTCAATGCTCTTGATAAACTTATGATTCAACTTTCGGTACCGGATTTCTACTGACAGTCGTTTTTGGACGTCCAGATTCTGGGACCTCGGATTCACTATGATTTGGGTTTGCATCCCCTTTTCCTAGACCCGCTTGTTTCTCCGACCCTCTGGTCAGCGTTAGACGGTACTCATTGAAATCCTTCGGATTTTGAGTCATCCGCTGGTCAGACTTTTGATGACTCTCCCTACTTGATGTCGTCCATTTGGATAGACCCCACGATCAATTCCTGACAAACGGCACATCTTTTCCCACAATTTGAACAGTTGATGAACATCATCGCTGCTGCAACGATAGTCAATGTTACTGGCATTACCATTCAACGTTCGACGATTCATCGTAGTCGCATAATCCGTCGGGTGTTCTCGTTGGAAGTCACCGAGTGAAATTACGAAGAGAGGATTCTTCGTTTTGTTGGTTCATATCAGTGAACACTTTATCCACGAAACTCTTAATATTTTTGTGTGATATTTGGGGCTTAGAATCGTTGATAAACTGCTTGTGCTTTTGCCGTCGTCGTGAGTGGATACTCGATAATCTTTAGTCATTGTATAATTATGGTGTTTTAATGTGTATCGCGTGAACAGTGACTCGTGCAATGATAAACGCAACCCTTACAACGATAGTAATAGAGGATCAATGTACCAGTCAGGTGAGTGCTGACTTTGACAGTTTTTTTTAATTCTCGTTACCATTTGTTTGCCAACATTAAGGATTGTTTTGGGAATCTAGATGCTGCGTGAATCATCATTTTTTCTTTTCTTGAAATGGTACTTTTGGATGAAGGGCATCGTGACGGTATTTAATTTAGGTAAATTCGTGCTTAATCTTAGAGACAACGAACCTCGACGAACCGACCCCTTCATCGTGTCACAGCAACCCTCTTCAGCATTCTAGAGACCCTTTTAGGCTTCCCCACCACGCCCACAACGGATTTACGCTTTAGCCCGTTGCTTCCCCTGTCAACTCTCTCTGATACGGAGATGCATCGCGCATTTCATACTTCCCCTCTTCTGGGTATCACATTTTCCGAATGTAACATGTACTTAGACTCTTAATCACGAGCCAACGTTTGTATACATGGGACGAGCCATGTTTATCGACTCTCGAGCTACGGTGCGATTATCTCAAAGTTTTCATTACGAATGGGAGGACTCTTTTTGGTGGTAAAAGTTCCAGAATCTCTAAATTTGATTAATAATCGATGTAACATATTTAAGGCGGTATCAGACTGAACTACAACTTTCTACTCTGACTTACGAAATTATAATTATCGTTTTATTAAGTAGAAAAGTCCGTTAGCTATTATCCCTATCATGGTCAAGTCAAAAGAGTTAGTTCAAAAATGCTGCATCCGTTAATGACAAAGAAAATTACGAAATCAAAACCGTTCTGTAAATGACTGTTTTAATTTATTGTCAATATATTTTTTTGGTTTGGTATCTGTCATTGCCAAACTTATGGTAATGAAGAATCGATAATATATTTTTTTTTCAAATGAGTAATGGATCATTGGTGCCATAAATCAAAACACTGATTTTATAGATGGCGCTTTTTTTATATTCACGAGAGTTTTTTAAAGTTTTGGTTGAAAATTGGCCACAATCCTATAAATAAATGTTTTCAGGAATTCATTCACGGTTTTCTGCAACGTTTAATCATAGTCATTCCCTTATAATAAAAATATAGTAAACCCTTCAAACATGTATAATTCGGAAAAACAGTCACAAAAAAATGTCTTGCATTTTTTATTCACAAAAAAGCATGAAAACTTGGGTTTTGGCCTAGACTGATGTCTTAATCTCAGAATATTTAGAATCTTTCATAAACAATTATTTTACAAGAATTTAGTTTTTACTATTCAAACTTTCAGTTGACCAAACAGGCGGAATAAAGTCTAAAAAAATGTTGCAAGTGATCGGTGTGTATTTGTAAAACGTTTTACCGGGACTTTTCCGAGAATCAATCCATTCTCGTCAAAAAACCAGTCTATCAATTATTGATGATTCTTTCATTCTTTATCGAGCAATCAATTTTTTTTTACTTTTTAACGTCCAACTTTGAGGGTTAAATTTTCACGAAGCTCTCCCAGGTTTTAAGGCCATTTTCAATCTCGCTCCGATCAAGTCTCAATCGGATTTCAATCCTGCTCCAATCAGACGACCTGGTCCCAGAATTCGTTTCTAATCCGACTTCTAATCAACGAGCCATGAGAGAGCTCGATTTGGAGCGAAAAATGTGTCCCCTCGGAAAATTATGTTTTTACAAGCTTGCGGTTTTATTTTCCCTCAGTCAGGCTCGGAGGCGAATTTTTTCTTCTATCGGAGCGAAAGTTGTCCGTAGTCACGAGTCGAGGGGGCGCGGGATATAAATATGTGAAGAAAGAGGGCGAAGAGAATGTTTCTGCTGAGAGAGAGAGAGAAGAGCGGGCAGTGGCAGAGCCTTATCGATTCCCGAGCTCAGATTCTCGAACTCGACGGCAAACTTCCGCCATTCGATGGTTCGCCCCGTGTGCTTTCTCTCTTTCTCTCCGTGCACCGTCGTTCGCGTTGTCGTAATAGCGTGGTGCACCCAGCGAGGGATCTCTCGAATCTCGAGAGGGTTTGTCGTCAAGGGTCAAGCGTCTCGGCAAGACGTCGATAACTCGACGCATTTCAATATCCTTATTTCTTCGAGGAAGTAAATCTCCGCTCCAACTTTTTCTTAATGCAATTTCACGTTATTATTATATGCATATATAAGGGCTGATAATTTATAGCTATTTATTATTCCACGTAATACATATTTATCCGCCATATTATTCGCCAATTTTGCAATTAGCCTTGAATAAAACATTTTTTTTCCATTATCGATACAGTGAAACGTTATATAGATAAATTAAATCCTCCCCCTCGTGAGCCCTCAATAGCTTGATTTTATCGCAAAAGGGAGAGAGATCCGAGCTTATAAAAGAAACAAACGAGGTATCGCAATTTTCACATGAAAAATTGTTGATAATGTTGGAAGAAAAATCATGGAAATTTGAAATTTGCACATGGCTTCCTCATTTTTTTCCGTCATTCGTCAACTCTCTTTATGAGGACCTTCTTAACCATCCTTATGACATATGTATGTTTATTATTATTATGGCTTCCTCATTAAGGAAGCTTCATAAACGATGGAAAGAAATGAAGTAGCTATATGTACAAGTTCCAAATTTGCATTATTTTTTAGCGATTCCGTTCAATTACATTATTAATTGTTTTTGTCGTCCAATGTATTGGTCCTAAAGAAGTGAACTCGATAGCTGCGGAATTAAGAAACTTGGTATTATCAAGTATTTTTCGAAAATTCCAAATTTTTTTTGGGAACGAACCTCTCGAGCGTTTTTCACCAAATTCAACTCTAACCATTCTTGCCATCTAGTGTATTTGTGCAACAAAAAAAAATTAGCTCCATACATCTAAAAATGCGAATGTTGGAGCGTTAACAAATTTTTTTTGAAAAATAAAAAAAAAAATTTAACCGAACTTCTCACGCGATTTATATAAAATTCAGTATTATTATTTATTGTCATTGAATGTATAGTTACACAAAATTCAGCTCGATAGATGCAAAAATACAAAAATTAGAGAACTTACAAATTTTTGGCGAAAAATAATTTTTTTTTCCTAACCGAATCTCTTGAGCGATTTTTCCCTAATTGAATCCCAACCGTCCTTATTATAGAGTGTATCTGCACATAAACTTACAGGGTGATAACTGCAAAATTACGAAAGTTAGACGACCCACAAACATTTTATAATAAATTTAAAGTCCCGCCAAATTGACAATTATTTTGCAATTTCGAAAAAAAATGGCACTGAGTACAGGGACATATATAGACTTGTATACCAAATTTTTGGGACATTTTGAACATACTGCTATGAAAAACTCGAACAAATTTTCTTCCACAAAAACAAAGCTTCTTTTATGAAGAAGCAAAAAAGGTTTCAATTCTACGAATTCTTGGAGAAGATGGAAATTTATTTTTCGAGTAATTTGCAATTGCCTAAGTGAAATTTATTTATTTCCTTATTCCTTATTTATTTATTTTATCTCCTTATTTATTTATTTGAAATATCGAAACTTGACTTTGAACTTCCAAATTAAAAAATCTGTGAAAAATAAAAAAATCATCGTAATCGAATAAACCAGGCAACATTTTGAAGTCTGAACGATGACACAAAGAATAAGCGCGAAATTCAATAATAGCTTCAAAATTTCAAAAACTTACAACAATTTTAGTGTAACAACTTTCTTTTTTGGGCAGGGTGTAAAATTTTTTTTCGTTCATTTTGTTTTTGAGGACGCATTTTCTTTTTTTTTTTCTCCCCTCCAATGCAAATTCAGCATGAATTTGGTTGGCCATGACCATAAAACAGCTCTATCAACATCTGTTCAGAGTTTCTGTTTTTTCATTTCTTTAGTGCAGAAAATTTCGATACAAATGTTTCACGTCCCATTTTATTTCCCTTTCACTCTCTCCCACTGTATATATTGTCTTGTTCGTTTTGTTATCCACGATTGCCTCTGACGGTTATGTACGTGTGCATATATATGCATACACGCGCGGGCCAGTTTGTTGCAGTTGAGGCAGGCGCTTCGTGTGAGCGGCGCATGGCGTTCGTATGGCGTTTGTATGGGGAGAGCGGCGCGTCGGTCGCACGTGCCGCCATAGCCGGCGGCGACAACACGAAACGCTAGACGCAACACGACGCGACGATGGCAACAGAGCGCAAAGACAGACGCCAGAACGGGAACCTGCGAAAATATTTTTAGCGTAATAATAATGACATGTGCCTCCATCCCATAATGAGATATATATGGACAAGGGTGATTCGGTAAAAGAAGTTGAACATTTCAGCTTAAGGCGGTATTCTGGTCTAGAGACGTACATTTTGAGGGTTTTGTCGAGCTCGATAAAGAAAAAAATATATACTATATATACCATTCTTTTTTTTACAACATATTTATTAATATTTTGACAATGAACAAAAAAAAATTCTAGAAAAAAAAATGAGGGGTGGGCTGGCTGACACGAATTGCAAACCCTTCTGGTCATCCGATACAAAATTTAAAAAAAGATTCTTGATTAGTAAGAATGTCGTCATAGCCCCAACCTCAGAGAAAACAGATTTTAAAAAATTGCAAAATGGCGGTTGTCTGAACAAAAAAAAGGCGTTTTTCGATTCTTTTTTTCAATAGTTTTCAATTTTTTTGCAATAGTAAAAGAAATAATTTTGATACAAAAGTGGTAGGGGCGATAGAGAGTTATATATTGAAGCTTGGTACAAAATTTGAAGTAAATCGCTTGAGTAGAACTTGAGATATCATGTTAGCTGTGTTGAGAGAAGTAGTTTTGAGAAAAACGTCTATAGTCCAATTTGCTCTGGGCGTAGTTGGTGCGTCACTAAAATAGCTATAACTCCGTAAATTAACGGAATTAAAAAATTTATTTTCGAGGATATATTCTTGAAGGTTTAAACTTTAAGAATATGCAAAAACAAATCGATTCTTTCAAAATTCTATACCAGAATACTCCCTTAAATTGCGCTTTGACGTGACGGGCGTAGTTCCATTCCATAAATGATCGGAGCTAAAAAATTTCTTTTCAAGCATATATTTTTGAAGGTCTAAACTTCAAGAATATGCAAAAATAAATTGATTTTTTCAAAATTCTCGACCAGAATACTCCCTTAAGTTGCGCTTCGACGTGACAGGCGTTGCTGCATTTAGTGTTAGCTATAACTCCGTAAATTATTGGAATTACAAAATTTCCATTCGAGCACATATTCTTGAAGGTCCAAACTTCAAGAATATGAAGAAATGATTTTTTCAAAATTTTCGACCAAAATACCGCCTTAATTTCAGCAAAGTTTGACGATCGGAGACAAATTCTCAAATTGTTGCAGATTTTTTCCACCCCCAACTACCCCTCAGCTTTCTGGGTCAGGGTTTACTCCATTTGCCTAAATTTTGGAATTTCTTGCAGGAAATGGTCCTTTGGTAAATAAAAATTCATACATTTTTACAGAATTTTTTTAACCCCAACTATCTTCCCTTTTGAGTTGACAAGTTGAATGATAGATAAATCCGGCAAATAGTTTTCTGACATTTAGTTCAAATTGTGAATATTTAGCAGAAAATCTCTTTTCGATAAAATAAAAAAATGTTCTCAACTTTTTACACATTTTTTCCACCCCCAACTGCTATTTGACATTGATGATGAAATGCATTCCGGGTCAATCCTGCTAGAGTTTTACTCCATCCATTTCAATTTTGAAATTTTTCGCAGGAAATGTTATCCCGCCCCAAAAAAAGTTTTCAAATTTTCCCGGAAATTCTATAGCCAACCATTTACCCTCTAGTTGAAAAACTAACAAATAGCGATTTTTCATTTAGAATTTATGCAATTTTTTCCGTGTATTTGAAAAATGGTTTGCGAACCATTATTCTTGCGTCCATATTTTCAGCTGAAAGATAGTGAGAAGCTGCAAAACATCAACAAATATATTAAACGAAAGAAAAGTTCTCCCATAACATAAAAAAAATGCAGGTTATCTAGGGTCATATACTGGTTAAATTGGCCCGGGCTGCTCCATTTGTATTCAGAACCTTTTCTTTTATACGAACATTTTTTCAACGGGGGAACAAAATATATACCAGTGAGACGAGAATACCATTAGAGAATGATGACGAATGACAAAGTGCAGCAGCCGAATTGAGGCTTGATTCAGAGGGTGCCACGTATATGTCTCTTTTATAAAGTCTCTGTCTCACTTTCATCCCTCTCTTTTGCTCGATATAGAGATCCTATACACATATACGGTCCCTTGAAATTCGTAATGGAGATGAGAGGATTACTTAATCGGATCCGAGCGTGTGACGTGAAACGTGATGGAAGACCCGAGTACCGATCACTATATACAAGTTCTCTATATAGTAGATCAACTGAGAGTAAACAAAATGGCGGTGCCCGGATAAATTCAACGGGTATGATCACTTACGCCCTTCTGACCCATTGACAGTTATTTGTCCTATTTCACGACACTTTTTCGTAAATATAAGATCCTCGGTGGAGTCTCAGACACTTTGGCTAAGATTTTTAGCAATAAACATTTTGTGAAATAACCAAACAATTAGAAAAAACGGTTCTTCTAATACTTAATCTCCCAATAATTATATAACAATTCCCAGGATCAATTTATTACTTTTTTATTTATTTATTTAATGATAAATTCAAAAAGTTAACCCGCAAAATATATACACCCAGAAAAAAGATCTAGTACATTTAACTAAATCCTAGTGAAGCCAAATAAATTTTTTTAGCTGTAGGCCGGCCTAATACAACTCTATTCATGTCAACGAAATTTTGTTTTTTTTGAATGACCTACTAGGAAAATATATTGCGATCTAATAAATTTGTATTAAATATTAATAAATATTATTTCAAACTGAACAAATATGTATTTAAATGAAATAATTTTTTTTTAAATATTTACACAATATATATTTTTAAACATTTCAATCTCCGAATGTATAGCTACACATATAAAGTCTACAATTTCGTAAAGCTTCGTCTTTTCTTTAACAGAAGGGAAGAGAAAAAAGACCCTTTTTATGGGAATCCTTTTCGGGGATTCGACCATCTTGCGTTTTGCCGCAATGTTCAATGTATTAGATATCCATACTGAAAAATAAGGATCTCAAACATAGACGAGCTTGGAAAGGATATAGGCGTCGAGAGGCAGGTTCGCTTGTGCGAGAGGTCGCCACCTGGCGGATTTTTGGGGTACTGACAAATCTGAAGATATGATCGGATGAGATTACGGGTGTATAGGTATTTAGTAACAACGAATAGAATTTTTCTTCAACGCCTGTTTCTCGATGACAGAGAATTCAAATAAATACAGTACTACCTCTCTAAGAGAGCCCTCGGTAAGAGAGAATTTCCCCTTCGTTCCACTTGATCGATTTTTATGGCTTCCCCCACTTAGCTCGAGCATATCCGGTATACCCGAGGCCTCGCGAGTTTGTCGCAGACACCTCGATAAGAGGTCACGCGCGATTTCAGCAAATCGCACGTGTTTAGCCACAATATTTATCGAGATTCTTACTAAAAATCCTTATAGGTATATACATATCATGTGCGTGCATGCGTGGGCGCACATGTATGAGTATATACAGTGACGAAAATATTATTGAAAGTCTTACAAAGTTTCGCGTTATATTTCTTACAATATTGCAAAAAAATATACCAAAACAACATAACAAAAAGAAAGCGAAGAAAAAGCAAGATTTATTTATAATATTCATTTACACAACGATATTTAATGAGATTGTACAATGTACTTACGCATGAAACGACGAAACGCAACACTTTCCGCAACTTGTTTACAATTTTTGCTTGCAATGGCACGTGTCCTCTTGTCGAGGTCGCGTGGAGAAACACGAACACGCTACCACATGCGCGAATATCGATCGCTCTAACTTAGTGGTGGGAGAAGGCTCCGGCGACGAATTTCTCCAGATTTTCTTCCCCTAACCGCCCTAGACCTCTCTCTTAGAGAGGTAGTACTGTATAATGGAAGTAAATGTCGCCCAAAATTGGATGGAAAGAAAATTTTCTTTAAAGTAACTTAAAAATAATCAAATAAACGATTATAGTACCTACGACTAGATATTTTTTCTGGGTGTACAATTTTCGTCTTCGAATTGGCGCATCGAACGGCTTAATAGCTTTAAGCTCCGATACGTCGCTCTTGTAGAAATGACGCGACGTTGGCGTCTGCGGGAGGGACGAAGAGGAGAGGGGGACTCAGTGATGGACCACTTTGGAGCAATCAATGGCACTTAATGGCCCGTACGAATGTGTGCCAAGAGTTGCCCTTGGTTGAACCTCGGTGTTCTAATAATAAAAAAATAATAAAAAAAAAATATTCAGCTCGTCGCACACCGGATCATCGACCCGCGAGAGCATATGTATATGCCATATGGTTCTTTTTGCGAAAATATATCTGTATTTAGGTATGACGGGCGAATGAACTGCACTGAATCGACCGAACGATGCGCGACGAGTCATCTCTTCCGTTACCAATTTCAAACTTAATTTTGCATACTCGCATTCTTGCAGTCGACGTCATTCCTTTGTAATAGGACAATGAGAATTTGTTGCGATTCGTTTAAAAATTGTGAACCGAGTTTGAAAGAATAGCTTTTGAATTTTTTAAAAAATTTCTAGTGTTTTTAAGACACAAACAAACGATAAATATTTTGATTGGAGATTTTTCTCGGTTTTTTTAAAAATCTGTTTCATCGAAATTTGAAAATGACGAATAAGAAGAATCCCATCAGCGATCGAACTGAGATTTAGTACGAATTCATCCACCTTTTTTGGATTTACATAATCTTTGACGAAATTGATAAATAATTTCGAATTTGGCGTGCTTTTGAACTTTTTCGTGAAACATCGTTTGGCGCTGTAAATTTTGTATGTTTGCTACCATCTAAACTATTGGCAAAAATAGTTGACAGAGGTGGTTGCGATTATATTTGGCAATGATTGCTTAAGGGGTTAGGCCACTATACAGACAAAAAAGGGCATATCTAGTGATTTTTTTTCAGCGAAACCATAAAACAAATCGGATTTACAAAAAATATGTTTTATTATACATTTACTTGGCAATGCAATATTATTTTTTCATGGCGATGTATATCAAAATGGCGACTGAGCAGCATTTTTTCGATGACGCCTTTATTTCTGGAAAATCGACGGCCGAACCAACAGCTCCTATAATTTTTGAGTTACGATGAGGCGCTGAAGTTTTTTCGATTATATATAATAATAGCTATAGAAATACGTAGGATTTTTTTTGATATATATATATATTTTTTTTTAAATGGCGCATTTGTTGTTAATTGTTTATATGAGTTCGGCTGACTTGAAAAATGTAGTTCTGAGATAAACGCGTTGAAAATTTGTAAAAAGCTTGCTGCGGATAAAGAGAGGTTGCACTAGATTCCAAAAATCGAGTACTTAGGGATTATTCAAGCACATAATCTTTTGGAATATGAATCTATATATACTAAGGTACGTTTTTAACAAAAAAAAAACGATTTTTTGAAAATCCTAGAGTGGCTTAACCCCTTAAGAGATTCAGATTTCATGTAATTAATCTAAAAATGATTGAAAATCGGTGTGATTTCAAAATTTTCCCACAACTTTCTCATTTCTTGCCGACTTACCGTTGAGCTTCCTTCATGAGAAACTCAAAATTTATAAACAATTTTTTAACGATGAATTTTTCGAAATAATTATTTTTACAAATTACTGATTTTAGGAACGACTATTCATATATTTCAACTTGTAAAAGTGTCAAAAGTGAACTCGTGGATTCGTTGAATTCTTCCTTTCCATCATTCACTTCAAAAATTCGTTTCAAATGAAATTAATTCAATTAAATTAAATATTAATATAAAAAATGAAAATTGAAAAATGCTCCTTTCGTTACTTTAACCGCTGTGATGAAAAGCAAGAAGTTATATTCAGTTGAAACGACGATCCCACGAACATAAATGCTGTATGGATCGTGCATACGTTGAACGTAGTTATATTCTATTCTCGGATTGACACCGACAGCCGAGCACTTTTCAACCTTATTTTTAGCGTTGCAAAAACCCCACCAAAGCCTTTCCACTCGTGTTCGAGGTGAATAATAACAGGAAAGATGAGGATCGCTGCAATATTTCGGCCGCACAAACCTCTCTTGTACGTTTTTAATATTCTAACGTCAACCACGTTTTCTTTCATTCGCTTGCGGACATTGAAAGCTTTTTATGTCAATCGGGAATCGATCAGAAACGTTTTTTTCGTTATATCGCCAGTTGAATATACTTTTAAGCACAGAATGTCCACATGTAAGCTCAGAATTCGCGACACACGTGACATATGTATGTGTAAGACACTTTTACCGTAACCAATTTTACTGCAAAACGAATAAATTACACCTTCATCCCCCTCTTTGCATATGCGAGATCAAGCTACTGATTCTCATGCGTTGTTTTATCGTTCAAATTGCCGCTCGAGTCACTGACACGCTAAAGCTCGATCGCTAATAATGCCTCGTACATTCAGTCCCTCGCTTTGCATACATGAAAATACAATTTATTACAATTACCATACAGCGTTGTCAGGCTTTATGTCAGTTGAAATGAAGCAGCGACGATTGTTCAATCCTTACGTGCACTGAGGTGGTCATTACAGTCAAGACAATGGAGTACTTAAAGTACTTTGTCCAACTTGAGCTTGAAGTATACTTTGCCCAGTTCCGATCAATAAAAATCTGGGCGTCACTCAGGAAATCCCTTTCAGGATCAACTTACAACTAAAATTTCGACGCTTCAATTGTGGAAATTCAACCGAAAAAGCAGAGAAAACGCGTCAGCATCAGAGTCAATTGCAAGTAGTGATTTCATTTGAATTAATTATAAGAGTTTTTGATTCATTATCAGATTCGAAAGTTTGATTCGATTGCTAGATAAAATTGCAAGTTTGATTGCCAAGTTTCGGTACTTGCGGAATAATAGGCTTAACTTTTACTTGACACACTTGACAAAACACCCCAGGCCTAAATTTCCTTAATTTTATAAGTACCTAAAAAAAAGGGACCTATAGCAACATCTGTCATTAGTTCGAGGCTTATAGCATCACTCTAGGGCCCGAATTTTAAGATATTAATGTCTATCTTAAGATCAATCTTAATATCAAACTTTCCATTGAACTCAAGTTGGAACTTGAGATGAATCTTAAGTTTGAACTTAAGTGTCATTATAAGTTTATAATTAAGTTGAAACTTAAATTTGGTTTGAAGTTTCATCTTAAGATCCATCTTGAGTTTGAATTTGAGTTCGATCGAACTTTTTTCATGACCTCTCTCAACCGTGCTTTGTTTCTCCGCTCATCAATCTGACCAATGTCATCAATTGGAGTTCAATGTAAAAATGAGTCGGAAGCGTTACACTCCTTCGAAAAAAAGTATTTTTAGACATTAAAAAAAAAATAATGAAGTGATAGAGAGTAAAGTGGCCGGTCCCGTTAGGTATGCGGAAAAAAAAGCTTGGAAAAAAATTAAAACAGAATAAAATAATCATCCCTGAGTAAATTATGAGGTATATGTAGAACACGGTCGACGGAGGCGATGAAAGAAGTTCGATCGAACTCAAGTTCAAGCTCGAGATGGATCTTATGATCAAACTTGAAATCAAGTTTGAGTTGGAACTTAAGATCGATCTGAAGTTCGTACTAAAGTTTGAACTTAAGTACGAAAGTAAGTTATAATGACACTGAACTTCAAACTTAAGATTCATCTTAAGTTCGAACATAAGTTCCAACTTGAGTCTGCTGGAAAGTTTGATCTTAAGATCTTAAAATTTGGGTCTAGGACAATAAGTTTTTATATAGTAGCCGTCCAAAGTCGAGTATGTCAAGTAAGATCGAGAACGAAAATTTTATGCAAATTTTTGTCCTATTATATTATTTCACTGCAACTATTTTTTTGTTCTTCCAGTGCTATATATCAAACAAACGCAGTTAAATTTATAACCATTTTTGTTGAAAAATAAAAAAGTTATGATTCTTTTCGTAAAAGTTTTTATTTTTTCAATTTTTGTTATATTTAAATTTTTGTAACATAGGGTATAAGCCGGATAGTTGCCACACTTAAGGAAAAAGCTTTATTACTTAAAAATTAAGTATCTACTGACAATATGCTTCGTGTATATTAAAACATTGGTCTTTAATCTTTCATTGTGCACTATTTTTGTAAACCCAATAATATTGTTTTTGAGTAAATCCCGTTTCATTTGACCTCTTCAAAGAGGGATAGTTGCCCAACGTGGCGGATAGTCGCCTCACGTCGAAAATACTTCGAAGGAGTTTACAATTAATATTAAGTTACAGATTATTTTATTTTATGATATTTTTTAAATTGTATTTTTTTATTTAGATACTTTATTATCAATTTAATTATGTTGTAATTAATAATTTCATTATTTTTCAAAATACCTTTAATTAACAGCTTTTCTTTCTTATATAGTTCTTTAAACGCTAGTGCTAAACTAACTTCGGTTTAGTAAGGACTACGCCCGGGTTTTTGTCATATTGCCGTTAGGGGAACTAACCGGGAGAGAATTTGTGGCGACTATCCTTTTCGATGCGGGTACTTGCCCTTTTTATTAAAAAAAATAAATAAAAGCTATTTAACAATATACCGTATCAGACCGTGTAGTTGAAACTCTAATGCATGCGAGGAAACAAATAGTTGGCTGAATCCTCAACCACAACATTATTTATTCAATAAAAATTAGTAACCAATATTAGTACAACGCTCGTCGAGGTCTCACCGCGGAAGATTTTCGCTCACACAGACGAAACTTGTGGGCCCTGTCCTATGTCTTTTGGGCACTGAGGCCTGCGAGGGCATATTAATAACTACATAAAAGCGCTAACGCTAGGGACATCTCTAACATAGTGTATTAAAAACCGGGGCAACTATCCGGCTTTTACCCTATTTAACTTTTATATTTTACTACAAATTCTGTATTACTTTGGAAAGTAACCTCTTAAGAAGTTCTACAAAAATTTGCAAGTTAAAATATTGAATGGTATATTTTTGATAATAATTTTTATCGCTGGGATACAAACGACCCCAGTGTGTCAAATACGTTATTCCGCAGAACTGTGTCCAGGAAGGTTTAATTAGTTTCAACTGCGATTTCTTTAAAACTGCGGATTTTTCCAGAAGTCGTTGATCGAAAAATGTCTCTTTGGTCCTGACGTTAAAATCGAATCAGCTGTATAAACGATTCCATTTACGAAAAAAAGCCTCAATTGCCAAGTGTAATGACCTTCAATTTCCTCTTCCATTCAAATTTCTCCAGAAAGCCTAGATAGTGAGATTTTCAGTTGATTCTGAAAGCCTGAAACCTGATTGAATTGCCACTTTGCTTACCAGACAGATTCGCAGAAGTATTTCCGGTTGAATCGTCCTTTTGAATCTCAAATTCCCAGATGAATTGCAACGTGGACGTGCCTCGATGAAATGTGTTGAATAAATACGCAAGCGATGCATACAGAACAAAGAAAAAAAATATGTGGTGACTGGAGCATTGGAAGACGCAATCCAAATAATAGCGAGGTGGAGGGTTGTAAAACTTCACTCCAGCGAATTCTCTTTTTTTTTCACACTCATCCCCCGCATCCGTCGGTTGTTTTATCTCGAAGCATTGCGTGTTTCGATGCTTTTGGTTCATTAACTCTCGACTCTTTCTTTCATCTCTCACTCGTTTCTCTGCTTTTCACTTTTTCATCTCTCTTTTTCACCACTTTTTTTCGCGCGAGACGCCTTCCAGTCATATTCCATCGACGTCTCGTGCCATACCTCCCTCTTTACAACACGTCTCGCTTTTTCTTCCTCCTTCGGCTCTCCCCACTGAACGTTGAAAATATTTTTTTTCCCACATCCACCCTTCAACCCCGAAGCCCGACATCAAGTTTCAATTCTCACATTCTCCTTCGCCAACTTTGTCTGTCGCGAGCCCGCAAATATATCGAGCTCGGTTGAAAGCTCGGGGAATCCCCGAAGACGGGAAATTCTATATTCCGCATTATAAATACCGCGTGTATAGTCGAGGGGGAACACTTTCTACTTTCGCGTAATGCGGTACGATATTTTTTCGTTGCTCACTGGCACGAAAGAGTAATATTTCATTGTAAAATATCGAGCTTCCCGAAAGCTTCGGCAAGGACAATCGGATAAATTGTTGGGATCGTGGAAAAAAAAAACGTAAAGCACGATAAAATAGAAAATCTAATGTGAAATGTCTCTTCGACTATGAATGATTTACGTTTTTAGGGAAAAATTCTGTGGGAAATAGAATGAGGTCTGATGTCGATGCAAAATTTTCGTCCTCGCTGAAACAATGTTCTTCGAACGTGGGGACAAAAAACGGAACAGCTTTCGAGTACTTTTGCTCAGTCAAGCTCTCTTCTCTCTTCCTCTCTTTCTCTCTCTCTCTCTTCTGTTTTCTCTGCCACTCCGGGGATAGTAGGATTGTAGGCAATGCCGTAGAGTGGAAAAGAGGGAATTGGGGGAGGCGCGCCGCCCAGTCAATCTCGGTTTCGGCCCGGGACAAGCTAGAACGCCGGATCGATACATAAGAAAATCCAGAGGGAGTGAACCAAGACAGTGGTAGAAGAAGCATTGCGCGGATAAAGATTTTCCCCTGTCTTATCCGTTTTCTCGCTCGACATTGTGAGCTACTGATGACTTGTATTCCCATTGACTTTCCGTCTCATCTGAATCCAAAATTATGCGGTGAAACAGCTGACCCGACCGTCAAATGGATAATTTTCTGAAGGAGCGCAAAATGAATACCGCGACCTGTTCGTATCTGTGTCAGTGGATCCAAGCTCTCAGAGAAAGGCGATTATAAATATGAAACGGCGTATTCCCAATCTGTTCGAGAAATATTTGAATACTTGGAAATATATTATGCTGAAGCTTGCATCATCTTAATGCAACGGCAGAAGTTCGTTTTTTAATGAGATTCATTCTTCCCAAGGAATTTTCGAAGTGGGAAATTATTAAAATGTATTTTGAGGTCTCTATCAAGGATTGGAATTTTTTATGCACAAGCAAAATGTAAATATCTGATTGAAAATGTATTGAAAAAAATTATTTCCGAGTCAGTGCAACGATGCAGACTTCAACGTAATGGAAATACAACATTGATAAGATTCTTGTCAGATAATTTTTGTAAGGCCCGAATTTTACGATCTTAAGATCTACCTTAAGATCGACCTTGAGATCAAACTTAAGATCAAAATTTCCAGCGAACTCAAGTTTGAACTTAAGATCGAACTTAAGTTCCAATTTAAGATGAATATTGAGCTTGAACTTGAGTGTCATTATAAGTTCATACTTGACTTCAAACTTTAGTGCGAACTTCAGGTCGATCTTGAGTTTAAACTTAAATTTGGTCTGAAGTTTGATCTTAAGATCCATCTTGAGCTTTAACTTAAGTTCAATCTTGAGCTCCATCTTGAGCTTTAACTTAAGTTTTTTGACATTATTTGTCAAAATATTTAAGTTCGATCGAACTCAAGTTTAAGATCGATTTGAAGTTCGCACTAAAGTTTGAACTTGAGTTTAATCTTAAGATCTTAAAATTCGGGCCTAAGTATGCTGTTCTTCAATCGCAATGATAAGTAAAATAATATTTTAAAAGATGCAAAGGTTCATTATGATGTAAGAGCTAAGGGAAAATGCAATTGTCGTTATTAAATAAAGAATTTACTCGGAATAAATTTGATATGGCCTTCTCATCATATTTTTCTATATTTCAGAATCGAAATTTCTGTCCAATTTTCGTATTTGAAAATAGATACATTTTGTAAGCTCGTCTCGAGAAGCCCGTTGGATTTTCGATAATCTATTGATTGTGTAAAAAAGGATTTTTTCAATGAACAATAAATTATATGTTAATTTCATAAATTATCAGTCATTTAATTGCATTTTGATGTATTTTAACAATTAAATAATAACGTCAAGAAAATAATATTTTCGAAGAGTCTTAACATAATTTTCATTGAACTTTATAAAACTTGTTTTTATAAATGGATAATCGATTGTCATGAGAGAGGTTTGAAAATTACAAAAAATTCATTTTAAGGGTATGCCTGCGAAAATTTAATAAAAATTTTCGTTCGATTTTACCGGACTTCACCCTAGAACATGGAAAACTTCGAAAATTCAAAAGTTCAACCATAAACAACGTGCAAATTTGTTCAAATTATTGAACCTTATTGCAGCAGAGATTTTTTTGGGACTCTAAAAAGTTAGCTCATCAGTTTTAGACCCAATCAGTGATTTTTAAGGGCTTGCTAATATCATCTTCACCTTTGAATTTGTCGATGATGGTGGTCCGAAAAAAGTGAACAATTTACCACCGATCGATAACCATCAGAGCGATAAAAACAGTTGTCAGGGTCGTGAACACCCTTTAAGTTCACTGATTCAGCGTGGAATATTGAACAGTCGATACACCGATGACACGAAAAAGGTTTTTTACTCGTTTTAAAAGAGGAATTTCTCACACTGCGGTATTACACACCCGGTGAATACCGGTGAATTTGACCACCGCGAAACGTGAGTAGAAATTGTAACCGCGACGGCCCATCAGCGTATATTATATAGTACATGGGACAGATATACCGATGCATCGGGTTAAGCTCCACTAAAGCTCATAACGTATAGCCATAGACGGTGGAGATCGTGTACAACGCGGACGTCACAGGTTGCGCGATCCCTCCGCAATGGAGTAAGATGGATGGGTCCGAATTGAGGACGCCGATGCGGGCGAAAGGGAATTTTTTAGTCCAACGAATTAGAGGCTTTTGTTGGAAAGGCCATTAACCTATCGCCATCAATTAAACAAATCGCTGATTAATTACAACACTAAACGCAATGACTTATTATTTTATAGTATTTTTAGGAATTTCTATACTATAAACACTCAAATTACTTTTCAAATTGAAGTTACAAATTTTATAATCACGATTAGTAGAGTTTTTAAATCAGGTTACTCTGGGAAATGCTGCAATTTTCCAGTGCAGCTTATGCCAAAATGGTATTTGTCTAAGTAGTTACCCATAATTTTCCTTCAGTCAACTACACTAAAGGAAATGGTTCACCATAATAATAGTAGTTTAAGGACTCCGTACATCTTATAGTAATCCTAACCAACAATATGTTAGCCAAAAATGCAAATTTCAACTTTGACCAAATAATCATGCAGTTATTGCCTTTTTAGTTAAAGTTATAATTTATTAATTGTGGTTAGCATAGTTTTGGGTTGAGGTTACCTAAAAATGTAGGGGTTTTAAGGTACCATAATTTGTACCAGAATCATATTGTTAATTATAATATGGTTAACCATAATTTTTTTTCAGTCAACTACACTGAAGGAAATGGTTCACCATAATAATAGTGGTTTAAGGACTCCGTACATTTTATAGTAACCCTAACCAACAATATGTTAGCCAGAACTATACAAATTCTGACTTTAACCAAATAATCATGCAGTTATCGCCTTTTTGATTAAGTTTATGATTTATTAATTGTGGTTAGCGTAGTTTTGGATTAAGTTTACCATAAAATTTTGGGGTTTTCAGGTACTATCATTTGTACCGGAATGGTATTGTTCATTGTAATATGGTTAACCATAATTTTTTTTCAGTCAACTACACTGAAGGAAATGGTTCACCATAATAATAGTGGTTTAAGGACTCCTTACATTTTATAGTAACCCTAACCAACAATATGTTAGCCAGAACTATACAAATTCTGACTTTAACCAAATAATCATGCAGTTATCGCCTTTTTGATTAAGTTCATGATTTATTAATTGTGGTTAGCGTAGTTTTGGATTAAGTTTACCATAAAATTTTGGGGTTTTCAGGTACTATCATTTGTACCGGAATGGTATTGTTCATTGTAATATGGTTAACCATAATTTTTTTTCAGTCAACTACACTGAAGGAAATAGTTCACCATAATAATAGTGGTTTAAGGACTCCTTACATTTTATAGTAACCCTAACCAACAATATGTTAGCCAGAACTATACAATGTTTAACCAAATATTAATGCAGCTATCGTCTTTTTGGTTAAAGTTGTGATTCATTAATTGTGATTAGCATAGTTTTGGGTTAAGGTTAGATAAAAATTTGGGTGTTTCAAGGTACCTAACTTGTACCAAAATGATATTGTTAATTATAATATGATTATACTGGTGTTCATGATGTTCATACTGGTTTTAAAAAATCCCTACATTTTATACCCTGATAGAGATGGCTTACTGTATTTATAGTCGGTCTAAAGAACCTGTTCATTTTATACCTATAGCAATAATAAATATGGTAATTAGGACTGTAAAAATTGAAACTTCGACTGAATAATCATCCATATCTTCAAATGATTGTCATCACCTTCCGAAACGAATGTTGTTGACGACATGGCAAAAAGTTTTATCGACGATTAATCCTAATTTCGCTGTTTGGAGTTTGGTCGATGAAAACGAGGTTTTGGCTTTTGGCCCGACATGGTCGTCGAGTTAATTATAGACCTTGATGGTTCTCCAGTCCCCCTGTACTCCAACCTACTATTACAACTTTCGGGTCTCATATATACGACTCTCCCTTTACCAGAAACGAATAATTGAGTAATCGAACGTAATCTGGTAAATATAGGGCCGAAATTTAAGTGGCACTCGAATGATTCTTGGGAATTTCTGTATTCTTAACCCCCTTTATTCTCGCATCTCTATTTTTAATACAACCAAGAGGTTAATTTTGATTCAAACAATTTGTGTTTTCTTTCAGAAAATAATTTGAATTTTTCAAATTAATATCCCAAAGCTTCCTATTTCAGTAAAATAGTCGAAATATTCTTTCAAGTGAGAATCAAAGTGGAATAAATCCTTAAGCCTGCCTTGTTGATATTGGATGTTGGATTTTAAATAATTTAAATTCCACCAAAGTATTTTTCATACATTCTTGAGAAATGAGTTTTGGCAAAATAGTCAATGTTGAAGAAATTTCTCGAGGAAAATAGAAATTAAAATAGAAATTTGACATCCCATGAATTTTTCAACACTATTTCATAATTGATCCTCGGCTATTCACAAGTTTCTCAAGTATGAAACGATCTCCAAATAGGGGATTAAGGTTTTTTTTCTTCTTTATCTTTCGTGAAACTGCTCGTTGCGATAATTCGCAAGATATTTCCTGCGCTCTTTATATCTTCGAAGATACGAAGCCCCGCGACACTTAATATTATGTCTTTTGGTCTCTCGTCGTCGCCCTGGAAGATAACGAAAGTCTTTCAGAGCTTTCGGCCACAAATCACTCGGAGCACGGTCGGGGATTATAAACCGAGTTGGCGGTCCTCGAGAGTCGCTTTTTTTCGGTCTTTCGCAGTTACGAAATAACGCGATTCGTTTTATTCGAAATTACAGCTCACGTACGAAACTCTCATCATCGCGGTGTACCAACGCGTCCGATTTTTTATTTCTTTAATCGAAATTTATCGTTTATCACCAAGCGACACAGCAGCCCCTTCTTCCCCATTTCAGAGAGCAGCAATGCGTCTTCAAACTCACGGAGACCCTTCTCAAGGATTCCCATCGCCGTGTGACTTCCCCTATCGATTTCTTTCCAACGCGAGCGAAGTTTTTGCTCGATAAAACTCACATAATGGTCCAGTTTTTCTCGTACATTTAACACGGAATTTTGCCGGAGGAGAATAAGTGTGAAAATAACTTTCTCTCTCCTCCCCGCTATCAACTCTGTAATGGAAACGGGAATACGTATAATAGTGATAACATTTTATTCAGTAATGTGACGATTGAATAATTGCGAAATATAAATATCTTTCCATCCATTTTTACTGCCACAAAAACCACAAATTGATTTTTCTTTGTCGTTAAAAAATAATAACAAAAAATAACGTGCTATATTTTTGATAAATGCATAGCCAGCCATTTTTATAAAAAGGGTTTCTCCTCAGGAAAAGAAGGGTTGAACCGGTAGCAATGTAGGGGAGGCTGGGGCACAACGGCCCGCCTAAAAAGTTTGGGGAAAAACTATTTTTTTTTGTTTCTTGTCAAATTATCATAACTTTCATGTATTGACTCATTTTTTGGCCGGTCCACGATACCTGGGGCATAATGGACCACCCTAAGAAATTAGATAAGCATTTTTTGTTTGTTTTTCTTCAAATTATGATGAATTTAATGTATTCATCCACTTTTCGGCCGATGTACTTACATCTAGGGTATGATGGACCATCCAACAAAATTTGAAAAAAAAATTATTTTTAACAAAATTTAAAAATTTTCAAAAGAAAACAAAATTATCTCTTAACTAAAAAATTGAATTTTTTTTTACAAGAAAAAATAATAGTTGTAAAATATAGAAGTAATTTATTATTTAACGAATTTTCAATTAATCTATATATTTTTTTATGATAAACATTAACCCTCGCTGGTGATCCCTCAAAATAATTCCAAGCTGGTCACACTGGGTCAATTTGACCCACCGATTTTTTTGATAGTTGTGAAAAAAAGTACCTATCCGATTGACTTGAAAAAAATATAGGAATTATCTTTGAACATTTCAGTATATGAAACAATTGTGTTTTTTTTTAAATATTTACATAGAAAAAAAATCATGAAAAAAAGAATTTCAAAAATCTGGTATTTTACTTTAAAAAATTGTAACTCTTTCAGTTTTAAAGATTTTTCGGTAAAATTTCTACATGATACTCTCAATATATGGGTACTTTGAGGAAAAAAAAGACTACTTTCAATATATGGTACTTTAAGAAAAAAAAAATAGTTCGAATGCCTGCGTTCCAAAAAAGGTATTTATTCTGTGATGTGAAAATATCGAAAATCTATGATGGCTTTCTACAAGAAATACTTTAAACTTCCACTAGAAGGCCGGAAAAAATCCACGAGGGCCCGGATCGTTAGAGATATTTGAGCTCAAAGTGAGAGCTCGGGTCAATTTGACCCGTGGTCGTCATCAGCGAGGGTTAATTATGATTTATGGAAAACCATTTTTTAGCTATCTAGATTAAAAAGTTTATCTAGTTATTAACAATTTTTAATACATTGTATATGTAATATGTATATACAATATTTTGGTATGTTAAACAAATAAACCGTAACGTTAATTATGATTTATGGAAAACAATTTTTTTAAGATAAAAAAATCATTTTCCAGAGGGGGGCCGTCGTGCCACAGCCTCCCCTAAATATGTTGTTAAACATTATCGTGGTACTATTCCGGATTATTGGAGCACGGTATAAAGGTAGGAAGTAACATCCGGTTTTACATGCAGGTGTTGTCTGTTACAGAGTTTGAAGTAAGCCCCGCGTGCTTTGAAACCTGCCGAAAACCTGCGCGTATGTGCGTGAAACTTCAAATGTGGATAGATCGAACGGGTGGGCTAGTTTTGGTTTGTGCTCGGTGTCGCGCACCTCCAGCGAAACGCCATCGTCATCAGCAAAAGCATCCGCCCGCAAACGAACGAAATAGGGTCCTCGTCCAATATTTCGCAATCAAAGCTAGAACGCGATATATATACGCACACGACTCAAAGTTATTATATGCGCGAACGAGATCGTGTATATGTTTGCACACCATTCAACCCTCCCTCACGGGAAATCCCTTCAGTCGACACCATCAAAACGTAGGATGAAAAGAATCAGAATCTACACCGAAAGCGGCGATAGACGTCAGCGTGCATCAACGACTCTTGCGATTGTGTTGTCGGTTAAATAATACCCTCACGAGAATGATGTTTAAGGGGTGGTTTCACCACTGATAATGTATGTACATGTATATATATATTCCAATATCTGTTTATTCAGTATGATTCGGGGAAAATTGGTTTATCCAAATATTGGAAATATTTGATGGATGGAAAATCATTCGGAACGCGATTGATTGGGGCATTCGAGATTCGATAATTTCCTACTTTTGACGGAAAAAAAATTCATCCTCACAATTTTTCATCCATGAGTTATGTTCGGTATCGTAATCGAATTTTCCACAGGCTTTTTGTGGTAAAAGGAAAATAAAGTCGAAAAAATTAACCCTTTAACAGCTGAGTTTTTTTGGAGCGTTCGACAAAGTTCGTACATGGTGAATCTGAATTCATGGGTACCTAATGTAAGAAAAAAAATTATTTGAGAATTTTTCTATCCCCACAGAAACTACCCCCAAATAAAAAACCACCCCAATCACTTGAAAACATCTTAATTTTATTTCTCATCGTTCATTTCTGCCAGAAATTGAGGAAAAGACATTCCAAAACACGCAGTGGGATTCTGAAGAAGTTACGAATCAATCAACCCTTATGAACTACCCCACAATTCAGAGGAAGTGACCCCTCAAGGGATAAAATGTTATTATCGCATTTTCTGTTATTTTATCCGGATCTAAATCGAAATATGAGTGTTTCAGAACTGAACATCAATGGAAGTGCACTTTTGGGCGTATCACCATTTCTAGGGGTGGTTACTGTTAGGGGTAGTTTTTTAATCGGATGTTCTTGATACACATTTTCCATGTGTTTTCGAAAATATACATGAACTGATTATCAATAGAAGTTCACTTTGGGGCGTATCACCATTTGTAGTGGTGGTTTTCGATGTTTCGTTACTATTAGGGGTAGTTTCCCAATTGGATATTCTTGCTACAAATTTTCGATATTATTTCAAAGCACACACTTGAGATCGCGACTGTAAAAAAAGTTTTGCCCCAAAGTCATGGTTATTTCTCATTTTTTCGCAATTTTCGCACTTTTTGACAGGGTGTGAGACCGAAGGGGTGCAACCCTTGCGTTTGCCGAATTTTTCATGATCGGATGCATCTTTCATCTTCAAAATGCAACCTTAATAATGTCGATATTTCATTTTTATGGAAATCCTGCGTTTTCAAAGTAGGTGGAACGTATGTGTCCCACTAGCCGATAAAGCAAACCATTGGCAAACTTCTATTTTGTACGATTTTTTTTTTATCGGAGTGGTAACAAAGTACAGAGATCACAGGGGTTGGGCAAATATGGTTTCACAGAGTGAAGGGAATATTCGAGATATTCTTGTGGAGAAGTGAGTCTACGCCGATATTATTATACCCCCTTAATAAGGACTTCCTCCTAGCGGAATACAGAAATTCTGAAGGAGAAACACTCCCTCGCTCTAAACTCTCGAGCTTGCCAAACTATCGGCTGATTTCGTTGCTTTTCCTCGCCCGGTTGTACTCGAATCTTCCGAGAGCGAAGGTACACGCCCTGAAGTATATCACCCGGTAACTTGAATCTCGATTTCCAACAAAACCTTATACATCCTCGAACCTCTTTCTCACCCTCTCTCTCTCTCGCTCTCTCTCTCCCTCCCTCTCTCTCGCTCTCTCTTTCTCTCTCTCTCTCTCTCTCTCTCTCTCTCTCTCTCTTTCTTCCCCTTGGGATTTTCCTCGTTGTCTTGAACTTCGACGATGGTCGTCCAACTAGCATCGAGGGGGAAGGGGTGAATTGAAGCTCGAAGTAAGGAAACTTCCCAAGCTTCAACCGGTTTCTCGATTCTCGGAGTCACAACGAAAATTAATATCTCAGTAATGCGTAACTAACCGGAAATAACCGAGGGTTTACTGCATCGTTCTTCTTGAGTCAGCTTATACATATACAATATATACGTACACAATTCTATATGAAGTCTCTCTTAATATCGTCAGAGTAAAATTCACTAATCTTTATTTCAAACCTAATATTATACTATAATCGAAACTTTTTGATCAAGCAAAAGCGTAGGAACGAAACTACTTCTCTCAAGTTGCGAATGAAAACATTCTTAAAGGATTGCCAAAGGGGATGTTTTTTTTAAGTTTCTGAAAATTTGTAGAAAGAGGATTGCAATTTTTTGTTCAAGTACAATGAACCCTGCAAAATGAATTCTTTCAAGACATCGTGTCTGAAGAACGAACTACGCCATGCTTTTTTTTTTATCAAAACTCTTTTTACGGTGATAAAGGGCATTAATAGTTATTTCCTTTTTTCAATTTATAAAACTCTAAAAAATAGAAGAGAAAAAAAATAATTTCTACAAAGTTTACCGAGTGAAAACCCCATTTAACGATTAACCATGCAGAAAATTAATGAAAATGTTATTTTCCAAACGTAAATTTCTATCTCTTCCAGTAGGGTTGCCAGTGCGTCACTTTTGTCACTATTGGTCACTATTTTAAAATAATGTCACTTTTCTTACTATTTTCGAAATTTGGTTACTATTGTCCGTGAAAAAATCACAAAAATTATATGTGCAATTTTCAATTTGCAAGTGTTTTTTTTCTCCGTTGTCATTGCAATAACAATTCACATGTATCGCGTAATATTCGAAGTGCCTTGATGGTGAAGGAGATCAGTGAGTGTTTGTGATAGAGGGTTGCAGAAGAGCCGCGGTATAGAGAGCACAGGAGAAAAACCGGATGTAGTGAGATAGCGGCGTATGAAGCCCTCAAATGTGACGTGGTGCAAGAGCCCTCTGGCGAATAGCACACCGCGAATAGTGGGCTATTCCGCGAGTGTGAGTGTGTGTGTGTGTGTGTGTGTGTGTGCAGTGAATCGATGCTCCGTTAAAGGGGAGGACATCGGGAGGCATTAAAAGTTTCCCTGACACCAGAGAGCGAGAGAGAGAGGCGTATAAACCGTGCAGATGCTGCTCGAACACATCGGGTCCACTGACACAAGAAGAGTTTTAGCTAGCTCCTCGTGAACGCGACTCTATCTTTGTCACTCTATTCGTGATCCTCCTCTTCTCCCTTTCCTCCGTACAGCGAGAAAACTCGCCTATTCGAGCTCCCATCCAGTGAGGATTTAGGGCTTATCTTTGGGGTTAAGGGTATATATACCGAGTCGAGAGTCGAGAGATAGCATATTCATCCAGGACCGAGAATGGAACCGGTATCTTCGACCGTCATTCCATTTTATAAATTATTCAACCACTACGGAAAAATCTTTGTTTCCAAATACATTTGTTACCAGAATAAATAGCATCGAGATGGCTAAACTTGTAAGATAAAATAATTAAGCTTCGTAATTTTAAGAAGGAATCTTCTCAAGAATTTATGCCACATGGAAATTTCTTATGGAACAATATTTGTGAGAAACGCGTTTTGGAATTCCGGAACAACCTGCACGTTTATTTCCAAGTTCCTCTGAATGACTGCAGTTCAGAAAAAAAATAATTTAATTAAGTCATATCATATTATGGATTTTGTTTTCATAACTCTTATTTAGCACTACAAATTTTCAAAGCCATAACTGTCAATATTTGGAGGCCAACCGAGCTGAAAATTAATGGTGAAAAAAAAATTTTGAACTACATCTCTATAGAAAGAAATTAAACTAATAATCTCAGCGATTATTTGAAAAATCTTTTCAAAACCGTTGACACAAAAAAATATCTAATTATCTTAGCTTTTATATTGATAAAGTGCTAAAAAAATGGTTTTGCTTCCTCATTTTCGTGAAAAAAATTTGTTTCGATATTTTTATGCCAATGTGTTCAAAATGTCCCAATACATCGAGAAATCATTTTAGAAAAAATCTCCGGATGTGTGTGTGTGTGTGTGTGTGTATCCTGAGTTTCTGATATAAATAATGAATAACTCAAGAACGCTTCGAGATATCGAGCTGAAATTTGGCACACTTGTCCAGCTCAAATTGTCCTTCATTGTGAATTTTTTTGTTTTAATTCTAACGGTTGTTCAGATTGTATCGACTTTTTTCGTTTTTGCAACAAAGGCGTAAACGCTCCAACTTCTGCAATTTTCAAGATATTGCACTCAAACTTTGTACAGAATTAATATTGATATTGAGATTGGTTGGTATTGAATTTGACAAAAATCAATCGAAAGATTGAATTCTTATCAAATTTTGAATTGCTTGAAAAATAGTGTAAACGCTCTAACTTGCACAATTTTCAAGATATTGCAGTAAAACTTTGTAAGGAACTAACATAGCTATCAAGTTTGTTCACTATTGAATTTGACGAAAATCCATCGAGGGATTAAAATTTTATGAATTTTTTTTTTTTTTTTTTTAATAGAGTAAACGCTCTAGCTTGTGCGATTTTTAATATATTGCACTGAAACTTTGCACAGAGCTGAAATAGCCATCGAGCATGTTCGTCATCAAATTTGGCGAACATTGATTGAATGATCAAAATTTTATCGAATTTTTTTTTTTTTAAATGGCGTACTCTAACTTCGGCTATTTGCGAGATATTGTTCTAAAATTGTGTACACATTCAAAATAGTTATCAAGGTTATTCGCTATTGAATTTGGCAAAAATCAAATTTGTCAAGAAGTCAATTTGAAAGAATTTGGAAAATTTGCACATTGATTACTCATGTTTTTCGATAGTTAACAAAGCTTCCTTTATGAGAAAGCCAAATTTTATTGCCATACTTTGTGATAAAGGAAGCTGTGTGGACTGTGGATAAAGATAAGGAAGCAATGTGCAAATGTCCAATTTGCAGGCTTTTTTATATCGTGTTACCATTTTCTGAAAAAGGATATTCAAAAGGTAAAATAATACCATCATCATTTTTCTATAAAAGATTACCAATACAAAGAAGTAAGCTGCAAATAAGACAGGAAAGTCTTGAAAAAAAGGGGACTCTGATTCGCCAATCGACAATAGTGAGACTTTTCTCAGAGCTGCGCAAACTCTCCTGGTTTCCTCGTCCCGGCTATTCCACTGGTAATTGGCTCAATCTCGCTTTTTCGATTGCTAAAGGCAATCGATTTGCTTCGTCGACCAAAGGAAAGTAGAAGAGGAGAGAATTACAAAGAAAAAGGATAGCGCAAGGGGTGTTCACGGAGAGGAGTTGGAAGGGTCGTTCGGTGGAAAAGTCTGAGGGGTTGCGGGCTTCCTCGGTTCGTTAGTGACTTTATAATAATGAGAATCGTTGAACGCGAGCAAGGTTACTCGTTCCTCCTTTCATTCTCCATCCCCTCGCTTTCTTGGCCGCATAGCCCGGGATTTTTGGGATGGGAAGGGTATAGTGCACATCGTTGAGAGGGTTGAAATGAGAAAAATGAAATCACCCCTAATCACTGCCCTTGAACGGCTCCAGGACTTGCCCCGAACCAACGGTAATACGTGGCTGGTATTGAAAAAACCGCGGAAAAACCATCGACTCAGCAGACTTCTGGGAGAGAAAAATTTTCCTTCAGCAAGGAAAAATGCTATGAAGTGGCCGAGTACATTTAACGGCGAGAAAACGCCCATAAAAACTCCAATCTAGTTTGTATGCATTCTAATTGGATTCTCAGATTTTTCGTTTCGATTTGTTTCGCACATCACGAACATATATTAGTGTCTGTTGGAAAAATGATTTCGAAAATAAATTCAATTCAAACATATTCAAATACTGCATAAAGTATTACGGATTTCCATGTGATTACCACACCCTTCAAAAGCCGCTACTAATACCACTCCAATTCCACATCCAAAACTCTGATAAGAGGGGCTTCTATTGCTCAACAAAAACTTCCTTGAGTCACGAGAATCACGAGGCTTTTGGGGGGGAAGAAAAAAGAACAAAAAGTCTGTTTAAGAATGCTCGGAGTTACGGAAAAGTATACAAAAGTGAACAAAAGTTGACAAAAGACTATAACGAGCACTTTATTCGCGATGAAACGCAAAGTTCACGCGTCCATCGATCGACGTAACTTCAGCCCAACCAGTCTTACTATACACAGTGTACATAGAATCACGATTCTTCGGCAAATATACCAACGTTGGCCAATGGTACGTCTTTGGATCACGAAAGAAAAGGTGCAGGAAGAGTTGACAAAGTTGGGGGTGACTTAAAATAGAAATAGACGGCAATTCGTGAACCAACGTCCATAAATCCCTGCATTTAGTTCGGGAAATTTAACTATTTTTATTCTGGAAAATGTTATTCTGGAAAATGTGCACAGAAGTTTAGCATTTCAATAAGTAGCACTCAATAATTTTAGTTTCACTAAAAAAGTGATTTTTCAATGGTCATCATTAGATACAACCTCTTCATCAGAGGAACTTTCCAATTGTCGTGATTTCCAATTGTAAGGATACGTACTTTGATTTTCCTCTGATATCTTTCCGCGTATCAGAAAACCATGATTTCAGTGACCGTAAATTAGATTTTTAATTCTGCACACTTCCGGACCAATTCAACCCCAGCAGGACCTTTATGATCCTGTAGGTTTTTCTTCTTTATCCATGAGGCAGAGAAGCCCTTTACCTAGCATTTGAACTCGGTACCTCGATACATAAATAACGATATCGATGCTTTCACAAAGTGCTCGCGGGAGTTTCAGAGTTCACATTCTCATGAGAGAGAGAGAGAGCAAGAGTTTGTGCAATTTTACTACACGATAGGTTATACTCTGGTGTAATGAAGCAGAACTGCAGATGGTAGCTACGTATGTGTGTAAAACTAATTACTTTTATTGGGACGACGCAACGAGAAAGCTTTGGGATTCGTCGCCGTCGTCGCTCATATCTGCGAAAAAGTAGTAGAGCAAAACAGCGATGACTGAATAGAGTCAGCAACTCTCGTGTGTTCTCTTTCTGGAGATCGATATTACAGTTTGCGTATTGGCCTATGTTGAGAGACACGAATTAGACAGTTGCTGCAATGTATAAAATATATCATCCGCACTCGATACGCTGTTTTTTCTTTTTATCGTACCGAAACTCCGTCGGTAATATCAGTAACATCATTTTCCAATTCGTTCTGATTCGTTACTTCTTTTGAAGTGTCGCACTTCAAAGAGAGTTGGATAAATCATTCAGGAAGTTTTCTACCTTCATGTATAAAATGAGAGAATTTTCCACAACGAAATGCCTCGGCACTGAGGCGTTCCTAATGTTTCGATGGAAATCCGCTAGGTGGCTTCGAGCGGAGCACTCTCGCGCAAGCGAAACGCCTCTTGGGAGACTATAAGACCTTTCTCACTCTCTCTCAGGATACAAGGGATCGCATGCTTCTTTTAATTTAATCTCCAAACTCATTCTGATTTTGAGTCATACGAGTTCAGAGTCAAAACGCTATTTTCTGATACGTACATTTTTTTCATCTTAAAATAGGGCCTCGGCTAGCCATCAGTTGCAAAGCAAACAGCGGAGATAATTATGCGGATATGTTTTTGCTTCAAGCTCACAAAGTTCATGGGAAGGTGTCAGTAGCTTTTCACCTTTCTGCATTATTAGTACTCACATAGAATATGGACATGAACACGAATATTGAGAATATACGGGTCGTTTGACAAAAGGTTTCTGTCAGTTTATTGCGGGGTATCACAAAAGCGTTCTTCCCATGTAGACGCCAGTAGCGGATAGTGTAGAGAAGAGAACATCGTAGAACGTCGGAGGGGTGAGAGAAAGAGAGGTTTGGAAGTCGGTCGCGATGCTCTCATCAGGGTTGTAGCGGCTTCATAAATAATGCAGGCTTTCCCGGCAGAGGTTCAACTCCGACGGTTCTACGAGTCCATTCCAGAGGCATGTCTCGCGTTTCTCTAACGCGTACGGGAGTAGAAAAAGGGGATGGAAGAGCGAAAGAGAGAACGCGGCGACAAGGGAATGAAAGCTAGAGAAAGAACAAAGAGGCTAAAGAGCCAGAAAGACAAAAAGTGTTTGATGGGTCATTGCCGAAATCGCAAAAGTATGAGCCCATTTTCTTCCTCATAAGCTTGGTGCATAAAAAACAGGTCGATTTTCGATATTTTTACCGAATGAAAATCTTGGGACGGAAAGGTCGGTGCTTAACTAATACCCAGTTTTCGCAATTCCTTTTTCTTACTTTTCAGAGAAGTTGATTTTTTGTTAACATACGTAAGAATTATTAGAAATCACGAATAGTTTCCCCAAATTTAGTAAAACATTGACCTTACAATTTGAGGAAGGTAAAGGCGTCGGAAAATTTAAATAAAGTATGCATTCGAATCTTCCACTGGAAAATGTTAGATAATGAACATAATGCCATGGAAAAGAGGCGTTGAATGAGGCCATGATGGTAAGATAAATGTGGAAAAGGTTTCTCTAGCTAGAGAAGGAATAGAGCACAAAGTGTTGGATGAGACAACCCTTCCAACCGATGAAATATAAATGTTGCTCTCGGCGGCAGCTGGCAGAGGCTTTCCGGGAGAACGAAACCGTCTCTATACTCGCCTACCACCATTTTTGTTCTTCTTTTTGCTATTTTTTTTCTCTCGCAATGCGAAAAGCACCCTCAACAACGTGACCTCAGCCGAGATCGATATACGATCGTGCGACTCACACTCTTTCCTCAAAGTCTGTCATCGGACTGGAGAACGGATTCTTCATTCGTCAATCCTTGTCCCTCGACTGTCGTTCATGCGTCTTTTGTTTTTCATCTTCCATTTCCTCTCCCTCTCTTTGATGCCAGTTTCCTCTTCGGACGAGGCTTATTTTCGAAAGATCCGACGGAAAACTGACTGACGGATGGTCAGTTTCGTGAATATAACCCCTGTTATGGAAACACGCCCTCTACCGTACACTGCGGTGAGTTGCCAGAAGTTGTTGCCCATGGTTTTGGAAAACTTTGCTCGTATTATAGCCCCGGCGTAATTTCGGCAACTGGCTAAACCCGCAGAGAGAAGTCCCGTCCCGAAGCATCGCGGTGAAGCTCTTCGTACACGGGTGTGCGGTTTCCACTTTTGAGGTCCACCCTGTGAGGAAATTCTCCCGATAATATGAGCCGTTCTTCCACATACGCTTTACGGTGGGGAGGTTCAAGGTACTGCGGAATAAGGGCTGAAAGTGAGGGGCCGTAAAGAGGTCTGGACGGAGCGAGCGACTGAAGTCAGTGAATTGAGGTTCGGGTGGAAATAAGAGAGAGAGGCAAAGAGAGGGATATTTAATTATGGTCTATATGGATGAACGAGTCTGCAAGAATTTTCCCGTGCGTTTTATCATCCCTTTATACATGCGCAACGAGGTTCCTCCTTGAAAATTTTGGTATATATTCGTGAAATTAATGCCAAAAATTTATCCGTCATACTGGTGGGGAAAAAAAATACATGCTGAATATGTAAAAGATAAATTTTAGATACATATTTTACCAGATATATTTTTGTATTTTAGAAAGTTATTTTTAAGTCCCTCGACCGAAAACAGGATTTTTTAATGATGATTTCCAAAAATGTTGAGGTTCTGGGTTGAGCCAAACGACGGCTCTAAGTTTCTTCATGTTTATGTTTTGTGGCAGAGTTTCATTTGAAATTTTATTCAATGTAAAATTCAAATCTGTTAATTTAATTTAATTTAATTTAAAATTCAATTCTGTTGATTTAATTTCTTTTAAAATTTAATTCTGTTGAATTTAAAATCCGTCAAGTTGCATTAGAGTTGCTCTTGGAATTTCGATATTTTGAGATTTCTATAGAAACGGACCCAAACTCAGTAAAAAAAAATTCTTGACACCCTTTTAGAACTATATTTAGAACTATATGGGACATTCCATGTGAAATCAACCACTTTTAAACCCGGCCCCTTTCGATTTGGCGGAAACTTTTTTTCCGTTTCTACCCCATTAAAAACATTTTTCAAGGAATTTTCAAATCTTTGTACCCAACCCAAAAAAAAAGGCTTTTTTCAAATAGCTATAACTTCTTCAAAAATTGTCTAATTGGGACGTTTTTTTTTTAAATTGTTGTCGTTAAATGGACTTTCCAAAAAAAATGCAAAAAATTTTAAGATATTAAAATCTATGAAATTTTTCATTTTTTCGAGAAAAATCATCTTTTTCTCAAAGTTCGCCATTTTTAGTTTTTTTTTTCACTCGAAAAATATTTTGATCAATCCCGGAAAAAATGCCGCCCAACATGGAGTGGACCGACATTTCCTTCTCCTCATGGTGAACTTTGAGAAAATGATGATTTTCCTCGAATCAATGCAAAATTTCATAGATTCCAATATCTTAAATTTTTTTGTATTTTTTTTTTCGGAAAGTACATTAAAAAACGAAAATTTTGAAAAAATAACGTCCCAATTAGTCAATTTTTGAAGAAGTTATAGCTATTTGGAAAAAAAAAGTTTTTTTGTTGGGTAAAAAAATATGAAAATTTCATGAAAAATGTTTTTAATGGGATAGAAGAGGAAAACAAAATTTCTGCCAAATGGAAAGAGGTCGGGTTCAAAAGTGGTCGATTTGACATGAAATAACCCATATATATTCATGAGAGAGCAAGGAAAAACTAACAAAACAGTTTTGTGACCAAAATTAATTATGAATTGAAGTTTTGGGGGAAATTGCTCGGAGATTTTGAGTAAAACAGAGCTTGAAGAGAATATAGTTTTTCAGCGATATTGTGAACAGAGCATAATTTTTTTTTTATAGAAAGGGATGCTCACCCATACAATGTACGATAAATCTTGAAATCGTACTGGCTTTCCCTCATGTTTCTATGCGTCTCGTGGGAGCAATGCCACACTGCCTCATCGTGAGCTGCATAGGCAAAAGAGAACTAAAAAAAAAAAAAAAAGAAAAAACGCAGGGGTGTAACCGCAAAAAAAACGTATCCATATTCTCATGAGTAGCTTCGTAAATCCTTATTCTTGTCATCGATGCAAATGCCAAGAGAGAGGGTGGCTCTGGGGGAAGTTTTTTTTTTTTACGTCGGATTCGCTACGGTAGCCACAGGGCTTTCGAATTTACGATGTGCCGGAAGGGCTTTGTCACAACTGTTTTTTTCTGCATTCTCACCCTCTTGCGCAATTATAAATTGTAATCTGTTTTCTTACGTGCAATAAATTTTCTCTGTCCCTGAACGACCTTTGTGCTTCAGGCGCTTATTCGAGTGGGAGTATAGAAAAACCTTTATTTTTTTTTTCTTATCAATGACGCCAAAGCGTGAACCGATATCCGCCATCTTAATTTTAAGCCGTTACACCACGTCCAGGCGTTCGAATTCTCATAAAATTGTCCCATTTAATTTTCTCCAATGTAATAGACATTTCTCTTCACTAATTATTTTTAGGTTACACAGAAAAATACATTTTCGAAATATAAAAAAAAATGTATAATTGAAAAATTGTCGTCATTGAGAATACCTGGCTTAACGCAACCTCTCAAGTTTAATATCAAGTAAAACCTTAGTTACGATGTGAAAATTCGAATTTATTAAAAATTGCGATTGCAAAGAATAATCACAACTTATAGCAATTCACATTCACACAAAAAAATATTTTATGAATATTGCACAAAAAGTATCTATTCAGAGAACTTTGAGCACTTCAAGGTAACGCTACCCCTCGTACTTGGTCTCAAACAGAACCATAATTTCCATGGGAAAATAGAAAGTTGATGCAGACTGCAAATTGCTAAAAAGATAATCACATAATAAGGGCTTATGATAATTCATATTTCAAAAATATAAATATGATTTGCTTCCCGACGTCGATGTCGCTCATCCTTTAATATAACCAATCTGGGGATTATTCCTCATCCCCCTCTAATCCTCGTGGTCTTCATTGAGAAATCCAACGTATTCGTATCCCCATATTATCAATGATCCATACATATATCCACATACACACACACACATATTTATATATACATATATGCGCTTGTGACAGTAGCGATGACACGTGACTCGGGCATAACGAAATAAGTGGCGTATAGCGTGTATCGTGCGAATATGCTACGGGGTTCACATAGTTTGCCCAGGGAGTGAACTTGGATAACCGGGTATTAGCGTCAAAAATAAAAGCGAATAAGCGCCATTGTCGCATATACAAGTTCCACCCATTCACATACATATGTATATGTATATTATATATATATATGGGTCATTCCATGTCAAATCGTCCAAGAGTTGGAATCGACCCCTTTCAATTTCAATGAAGTTTGGTTAGAATTTTTCGTTTTCAATAAAACAAAGTTCTACCAAAGGAAAAAAAATGTAATTTATTTTTTTCGAAAGTTATGCAAAATTCAAAATTTCACATTTTTTCAAATCTGTCAAGTTTATTTTTTAAATATCTTGAAAACTATTATAGTTACGAAAAATCGTTCTGAATTCGTTTTCAAGAGTATACTCGAGGCAACGAAAAAAAAGGTGTTTTTTTTTGTTTCAAAAATATAAATTTCTGAATTTTTAAAAATCGTCCAAATCCACGATCAGGATTAAATTTTTGGTTACATTTTTTTATATAACACCTTGTACTGATCTCAAAAGATCGTAAAATATTCAGGATGGTGTTTCAAAAGTATAAATTTTTAAATTTTGGTAAAGATTTTTTTTTTTCAATTGTCGTTCATTGAAATTTTTACTGCTCAAAATTACAGAATTACATGATTGCTCAACTTTACTTAAGGTAGAGGAAAAACAAAAAAAAACATTTTTACCATAATTCAAAAAAAATTATTTTTGAAAAAAAACACCTCTGAAAAATTCAGGATCTTTTAAGATTAGTATAAAGTATCATATAAAAAAATTGAACCAAAAATAAAGTATAGAACTTGGATATTCACGATTTTTGAAAATTGAAAATTCTCCAAATTCATCATTTTTCTCAATTTTTTTTTTTGAATATTTTTTTTTCGTAGCCCTAAGTATACTCTTCGAAACGTATTCAGAACGATTTTCCGCAACGATAATAGGTTTCGAGATATTTGAAAAATAAACTTGAAAGATTTGAAAAATTGTGAAATTTTGAATTTTGAATAACGTTTGAGGAAAAAATTAATTTTTTTCCGGTGGTAGAACTCCGTTTTATTAAAAACGAAAACTTCTGACCAAATTTCATCGAAATTAAGAGGGGTCGATTCCAACTCTTGGTCGATTTGACATGGAATGACCCACATGTATATTAGTTTTAGCATGTGCGTGATAAACGCGTGTGTCGTCACCTGGTGTGTGGTGTGAACCATACGCGTGTCCGTTTTTCCCTTTTATTTTTTTACAACCCCCTCTGGCCGTTCGCCGATAGGGCGAATGATGGACGAGACGGGGTGGTTTTTCATTGCAGACTCGACGAAACTATGAGAGGGTCGCAACTAACCCACCAAAGCAGCCTGAATAATAGGACCGGGGCTAATCCCTTCTAGGTGTTTTCAAAATATTCGAATGTTTTTTTTTTCCAACCCCCAAGTGTGTTAAATCCATACACATGAAAATTGAGTTTAACACGGAAAAAACGACTTACGTTAGTTGGTTCAAACAAACACTTGGTGCTCTGAGCGCCAGAAGAGAAATAGGTTGGATCAACTAGTTATTTAGTTGACTTAGTTGTGGTAACTAACCATTTAGTTGATCCAACCAACTATCTAGTGGATCCAACCAATTTCTCTTCTGGCACTCAGAGCACTAAGTGTTTGGTTAGACCAGCTAAGTAGTTTTTTCCGTGAAGACTCACGAGATGCAGTTCTGAGGCAGAAGTCGTCGACTATAATACCACGTAAATAAATAGGCATGGAAAAAAATTGTTGGTGTTGGATAACCAACTGATTATATAAGTTGAGTTTATGTTGGTTATGGTAACCATCTGTTTCGTTACAATAACCACCTAGCATTAGTTCTATCTACTGTTCATAGTTAACGCGACTAGTCAGCACAACTGACTTGATTAGTCAGTCTAACTAATAAAACAGTATTCAGGAGGGTGAAGGATAGACAACGAATTTTATAGGCACTGTAGCCAATTATATCATCATATCTGCAAATTTGTCAGTACCCCAAAAATCCGCCAAGTGGCTTCCTCTCGCACAAACAAACTTTCCCCTCGACGCTTATAACCTTTCCAAGTTCGTCTGTGTTTGATATCCTTATTTTTTAGTATGGATATTTAATACTTGCCCTTCAGCCAAGAGATCTTGAGGATTTTTTAAAAACACTTTGACATGTGATCTTACGTATAATGATTATTGTTTAATATTATGAAATGTTTGAAATATGTTCATGAATTTTTTCATAGAAATCGATTCTAATTACATATGAAAAGTTCCATAATTAATGACATACAAATTTTTCTCATGCCAATGGACCTCATTTCAATTTTTTTTTTACCTGTCCTTTTGCGATCAACCTTGAGGTCAAATTTTTTAAATATCTGGCAAGGAATATTCAGTTATACAACGGAACACAAAGTGGTGCGAAAAAAATGTATCATTGAAAAAATGTAGACGATAATCTGGAGGAACGTATAACACAAACGCGTTTGATGGACGTTATCTTTCATTTTTTTTACGATCGTAAGAATAATTATATTTTCTCGTGCGCTTTTGTTGACGACGGAGAAGCATGGGTAAGTGCAAGGGGAGCCGAAGGTTCCCGAATATAAAGTCGAGGGTGACTTGGATATGGAAGGGAAAAGGGAGAAAGGTTCGCTAACCACATGTATAGGACATCGTGGCGCTTGGAATCATAAGGACGAATGTTCTAAGCGGGGACGCATGAAAATACGTCATTTTTATGTCAGTCACGATTGCTATAGCGTCGTATCTACATGGACAGGGTGGTTGCGAATAGGGGAGGTTTGATGCGGTGTACGGAGGATCGTGATCTGGGAGAGCAATTCGTGCGTTCCTCGTTCACCCTGCGTCCAATCTAAATTAGAGGCTTTCGCGAGCATCCCATATGTATGTACTATATACATATATATGGGATATTTCATGTCACCTCGACCAACGTTCGATCCTCCCAAACTTGGTTCGTGTTTTTTTCTAAAGATTCTTGTTAGATTCTAAAGATAGTAGATTCCTTTCGACAATTTTTTTTTAGAGAGTGCGATAAAAAATTAGAAAACGCCGCTCAAAATTCCTCTATTTTATACAATATTAAAAATATAAAAAAATAGTACGGGAAAAAAAGTGAAGTTTTACATAAAATTTTATTTCAAAATCTGTTGACTTTATAATGCAGAATTTTGATTTTCCTGTAAATTACACTCTTTTACAAATCTTCACTTGGCTCATAAAAACTTGCACGTAGTACATCCCTCGTTTTTTTTCAAAATAATTTTTCTTAATATTTAAATTGCGGCATTTAATTTTCATTGGACAATAAGAATGAGGTCAAAATCGAGTTGATTCGAAAAGTGTAAAAAAAATTAAGATCGCTCATTAGCCTCAGTGAAAATCGTAGGAATGATCATAATCATAATTAAAATAGGAAATGCTATCAGGATCGCGATGTTTAATATTTGTTCGCTATTTTTCCTCCTCGAAAATCCTCATTTTTTTTTTTCGATTTCTGGTGAATTCATTAAATATCACTAAATCTCAATTTTTATAAAATTCATAAAAATTATGAAAAAGTCAAATTTCTAAAAATATCAAAAACTTCAGCATTCGAAAGAAATCAGTATGAATATTTAGATTTGTAGATGAAAATTTTTGAAGTCAAGTTTCAAAATTTTGGACTCTCCGTTCCATAGGATAAAATTGTTCGAAATAATATTTTGAGACCTCTTTGGGCATTGATAAAAACGCGAAAGGACGAAATGATCAAAATCGAAGGGGATGAAGTACATTCGCTGCTGATTCGACATGAAACGCCCTATTCATTCGTCCATATATTCCATATACTCTCTGCCATAGTCCAGGATGCGATATATGTATATTATATAATACGGTACTAAACCAAGTCTCTCTTCTCTGGTTCTGGTCTGGTTTTCGCATATATATCGTAGTCCGCTCGGACGAGCGGAGTGGGAAATTAGCGAGCCGTTCGCATAAACGCGCCTGGGAATATATACGCATATAACGCGTTCTCAAAATCAGCTGGAACTATTTTCTTCCCGCGAGACTCGAAGATACGCCCCGTTGATGTTAATCGCATGATACGCGTGTATGCTTAATGTTGGCCTTCGTGTCTGGATACTCGACTGCTTTGGACACACACCGTTGAAAACGCGTGTGCAGAATCCAGCGAGAAAAAAAAAGTAAACCAACGCGAAACGATGTCTACGTAGGATTTCCTAATTACCGCGAGTGCCTTGGGAGCTCAGATTAAACTAAATGCGTCCTGATAAACACTCGGCCGTTTATTTATTTGTTTTTTTAACTTCAGCAAGCTCGTTTCTCTCTGGATTTCTCTACTCAACAGTCCACCAGCTTCCGTCTCACAATTACCTCATCCGCACTTTTTCTACTGAATTGATAAAGACATTTTTTTCCTTATTTCCGTCATAAGAGAACGGTTAACTGAAATTTTCGAATAAGGGACTTAAGGGGTGATATTTTGTTGTACAGATCAAAGAATTGAAATTTAAAAAAATGATATTTTTGTATATCATATCATTGTACAAATGTTTATTGAAAATTTAGAATTAAATGTGAAATTTACGTACTCAAAGTCAATGAAAGTCATAAACATACGTTAAGGCGGTATTCTGGTCTGAAAACATGCATTTTGAGCGTTTTTTCGAGCTCGGTAGAAAAACAAATATTCTTACCATTATTATTTTTTTTTACAACATATTTATTAATATTTTGACAATAAACAAAAAAATGTTGAAGAAAAAACAATGAAAATTCAATAAGTTATAAGCTGCACTAAGAAAACAGTTTATTTGTAGAAAAGAAATATATTTAGTTGGCACTTTTACTTAAATATTCCTTAACTGTTACAAAATTTGTTAGTCGTCAATAAATATTTTATTTGCGTCAAAATAATTTATTAACTGTCAAAAAATAATTGATTTCGCCGTATTCAACTTTGCATTTGTTAATAGTTAACAAATCCTGGTCCTGACTAACACGATTGCAACCTTTCTACCCCCACCTCAGAGAAAACGGAAAAAAAATCGCACAATGGCGGCTGTCTGAATAGAAAAATGCGTTTTTCGACTTTTTTCATAGTTTTTAATTTTTTTACAATAGTTAAAAAAATACACTATGCGCAACATTTAAGGGAGCAAGAACATTTTTTAAATTTTTTTGTGATTTTCGACAGGCTGTATTTCAGTGGAAAATGGTTGTATCGAGGTCATAAAAAAAGAATTTTGGGTTCAAGATTCTAGTTTTCAGATCTTTTAATCAAAAATTTTTAGGAGCCACAGTTCTTACAAAATTTTAAGAATGGCGCGAAATTTTACTTTTTTTTTGGTCCAGGGGCTTGGAATTTTTGTTTCCAGCTAAAAAAATATACGGACCAGGTAGCCTGCCTATCCAGCTTCAATTTCCTTTTTTTAAATTTTTTTCCTACGTTGATTTCTCGCGGAGATATCCGACTTTGAATGAAAAAGGATCCTTTTGTCTTTAACCACTGATATCCCCACAACCAATAGTCGAACAGAAGTTAATCGGGCAGTATCGAAAACTGCAATAAATTTCCAACAAGATTCTTTCAAAAATTTTGCGAAATTTTTTTTTTTTCACTCTCAATATGCAGTTGAAAAAAGTACAAAAAAGTCACTTTCCCTTGATTTGATAAATCGACTGCAGCTTTGCTAATATTGGTGGGAAGGCTAATGTTTTGAGGAATCTTTACAGCTCAATGTACCCACAATAACCCTGTAAATTTGCAGATCGATCCATTGAACGGTTTTTCTAGACCGATTGATCAAAATTTCCAAAAAATCTAAACATCGGGTAATCTTCTTAAAAATGGAAAAATTCATGTTTTTTCGACTTTTTTTTACAATTCTGCATCTTTTATCGGTTAAATTCGAAAAAAAAAAATTTCAAGAATACCTCCGAATACCAGAATACCTCCTCAAAATTACGCTCCGACGTAATGGGCGTAATTGCTGACTCACTAAAATAGCTATAACTCCGTAAATTATTGGAATTTGAAAATTTCCTTCCGAGGATATGTCCTTAAAGGTCAAAACTTTGAGAATATGAAAAAAATTGATTTTTTTCAATATCCTAGACCACAATACCGCCTTAAACATTCCCATCTATAAGAAACGTCATTCCGTGCGAAATCAAAAGACCAAAAAGACGTATTTTTGATATTTGGAACGTAGCCTAAGTTGTTCAAAATTATTTCAAATTATTTTCTTTTTTTTTTTCATGACCAAAAAAAATTATAACATGTGTTTTTAAACTTAAAGCGTTCATTTGGGGAATAATACTTTTTCACTGTAAAAAAATCATTAATTTTTCAAACCGTACATTTTTTCAAGAGTAATGTATATGGAGAATACCGTGTTATGCAATACTGCGTTACACAAAAATTTTTGCACAGTCTGGGCCTTAAAATAATTCTTCCAGCAACATAAATCAGTTTTACCATTTTTGTTTTCGTATAAATAAGGAAGAATTATAGCCTCTTCTCATACAAAAAGGTTTGGGGCAAAAAATCTCTCGATTCAATCACACATCTGGCTTTCGACTTAACCAAAACAATAAGATGCGTGGCATTGAAAGCTTGGGGGGATTATCGGCACATGCGAGAGATCGCTGTTGTGTCAGACGATAAGTTCAATGATAGTGAGCTCATCGATATTATACGTCAACGTCAAGGGCTATTTTCATTGTACGCTTTTACACACACACACACACACACACACACACACACACACACACACACACACACACACACACACACAACACACACACACACACACACACACACACACATACACCCTGAATAGTCTTGACGCCATTTTCATTCTATTTCAATCTATTCCTGCTTTGATTTCTCGCTGTCATCTTCTGTTTGCTTTTCGCAATCGGTGACTGAACCAGCTCATAAAAATGCCCTTTTTTGCCCTCCCTTTTGGTGACACGAGGCGGAATCCTATTTGGATTGCTAAGATCTCATCCTCCTTATCAAAGATGACAGCTGAATGGTCTTATCAAAGAGGACAGGCTTCGAAAAAATTAATGCAGTACGATCATCCCTTGTGGAGACTTAATTTTCATCGAAAACTTCAACAACAGATCCAAAAAATTTAACACCTCTAAATTTATACATTTTATCAAGTATTCAACGGAAAAGTTTCTGGCATCCTGATCTCGGAAGATTATGATTACTTTATATTTTTAACCTCCCGGATTTTCTTGAAGAGCATTTTGAAAGGGGAGAAGCAAAATGAAAATTCAAAATAACTCCGAACAACTTAGGCTATCATTTTAAATACCCAATAATATTCCAACAAGTTTCTGTGTCTTTTGTAATTGGCATAAAAATAAATTTAATATATAGAATCGTCAAGTAAAAAAAATAGCTCAATAAATTAAGGATCCTTAATTTGTTTATCAAATCCGACAATTCACAACAATGACGGATCAGCCAAAGTTGATTTGAAAATAGACGACCTCATGACAAGAAAATAATGTTTTTTCTTTATTCGCCTTTATTAGCAAATATTATATCTATGGAAAATCGCCTGCCAATCACGAAAATGCAGTCAAAACAATTATATTAAATGTGAGGTAGTAATATAAATTAAATTAAATTCAAGGTAAATTAAATAAAAGATAAAATGAACGCTGAAATTTTGATGCTGGGACTCCATTAGCCATTTGATATCATACCTGGTCCAAAAAAAATGTTACCATTCACCAATGAAATGTCTATCCTCGGCATTTAGTGTTTATTGTCATGAGCAAAAGTTGTTAATGTTTCCGAAAACGACCGACGTTATTTCAGTGACGAATATTGAAAGCTGTTTGACACGCGCTCGGTATAAGTTAGTTAGCTCGACGCCCGAGGACTAATCGAAGATAAATTGTCGAAAATTTCGCGAACGCGAAGGATAATATCGCTGGAAATAGGCTTGGCTTTGCCCTGAACGGATTCGAGGTTAATTACCGCCAAACACGCGTTAATTGGCGGCCCGTAATATCTCACCTATTCCGGTAAATTCGAGAATTTTTTTTTTCGTAGAACACGTGCCAAACCGGTTTCCAATGCCCTTTGAAAGAACCCGCCGCAGAATTTATGACAATTTCGCTCGATTCGCGCTATCTAAAATAAGCTCGTTTTTCAGAATTAATTTAAAAAAAAATAACACAGTCAATATCGCTAACTATTTTACATATTTTTTTCTATGTCTTGAGGAGCTTATCTCGATTTTTATGTTAAAAAATATTGTATTTATAATATATATTTACATATATAATATATTTTAAAATATATGGAGCATCCCATGTTAAATCAATCACTTTCGATTTGTCTGAAATTTTGTTTTCTTTTTCTACCCCATTAAAAACATTGTTCAGGAAATTTTCAAATTTTTTTACCCAACCCAACAACAAAACTTTTTTTTTCAAATTGCCATAACTTATTCAAAAATTGACTAATTGGAACGTTTTTTTTATTTTCGTTTTTAAATGTATTTTCCAAAAAAAGACAACAAAATTTTAAGATATTAAAATCGATGAAATTTTTCACTTTTTCGAGACAAATCATCTTTTTCTCGAAGTTGGCAATTTTCAATTTTTTTTTTCACTCAAAAAAGGAGTGAAGTAGGCTGACATTTCCTTCCATTTTTTGTATCGATTGAAAAAAAAAAATCCCATCTGGGCTTATTTCACAAAATACCGCTCTGGAAATTTTTGAGGATTTATAAAGGACCTCAGCGTTTAAAAAATTGAGAAGACAAAAAAATTGAACGTGGTAATCCTCGAAAAATGTTGATATACATTTTTTTTTAAGTGAAAAAAAATAGAAGTAATGTCGGTCCACTCCATGTTAAGCCGTATTTTTTCCGGAATTGATCAAAATATTTTTTGAGTGAAAAAAAAAATTGAAAATGGCCAACTTCGAGAAAAAGATGATTTTTCTCGAAAAAGTGAAAAATTTAATTTATTATCTTACAATTTTTTTGTATTTTTTCTGTAAGAACATTAAAAGACGAAAAATTAAAAAAAAACACGGCCCAATCAGTCAATTTTTGAAGAAGTTATAACTATTTGAAAAAAAAAAACAGTTTTTTTTGGGTAAAAAATTTGAAAATTTCCTGAAAAATGTTTTTAATGGGGTAGGAAAGGAAAACAAAATTTTGGCCAAATCGAAAGTGGTTGATTTGACATTGAGTAACCTATATATTTATGTTGAAAAATATAAACAATTTCGTCAGTTATAGAATTTTCCGTCCTATGATTTTCTGCGCGCACTGTTGTCGATGTACATGAAAACTCCTTTTTTTTGCATTTTTTCAAATAAACATAACGCTCCAAGAGAGATATCATTTCTATTATTTTTCCCTTTTCTATGAACGAATAAGAATCGAGGAAAATATTTAAAAAAGGAAGAACCGCTACCGCGTTATATAGTCAAAAGACAGAGAAGATTTTTCCTCTCGCATTTTATTTCATTTTATTTTTTTCGGAGTCAAGATGGGATGCTTGACCCATGGTATATCCTGTGATGCCCTTTGAACTGCTTGCTTCCTCTCGACCTTCATTAACACCTGGATATCACCCACACCCCTGAGTCTCGTTTCGCCTTCTTTCTAATTTTTTTTTTTTTTCGTTCTCGCTTCGATCAACCCCTTGCGATCCCAGGAATTCCTTTGATCGCAAAAAACCGCGCAAACCCTTCTCTATAAATATACATATATATGTGATACTTCGTTCGCGGTCTTCCGGAAGAATTTTCTCGATGCGGTTGCGCAAGAGAGAGTCTCTCGGGACAACGAGCCGGGATAAGGGATGCATAAAAGGGTGAGAGAGGGAGAGAGATGAAAAAATGTTCATCCCTTTGGTGGCGAGGCCGTTTTTCTTCTTTTTCGCCTTTTATCCTGCTCTCTTTCGGGGATTGAACGGCTCCAAAACAGGGATGAATTTTCCCAAGGAACAAGCGTGCAGCATCAAGGCCACCGCCATTATGGTTGATCGACGAATTTTTTTTTTCGACTCGATTACACCCCGTTTTTTCCCATTTCTTTCCTCTCCGTATTCAAAATTCGAAGTGCAATTCCCGAAGCTCACAAAAGGGTTTTTAGAAGCCGAGGTTCAAGGGACTATTTTACCACAGCTTAAACATTCGATGGTAATTAATTCTACGTGGTCATGATATTTCATACACTTTTTAGAAAATTTTCAAAAAAAATTTCATTTGCATAGGAGAACATTTTTAGCTAATAATAGTCATTATTTTCCAAATAAAATTAGGTTTTTGATAAATAAATCGAGAAGAATCAACTAGCATAAAAATACTTTTTCACTTAGGAAATTGTAACGATCTTAATTTTCAATTTTTTTTTTTGATAAAATTTGTGGATGATATGTATAAAATATTGTACTTTCAGAACAAAAAAAGTTGCACAGCTAAGATTGAAAATTACAAATTTTTCATAAATTTCAATTGTCAATTTATCAAAATTAATTTGAGTTTCTATGAACGAAAATACAAAATCTCAAAAAATGATTTCTGAAAACGATTTTAAAAAATACAAATTTTGCTCAATTTCCTTTGACGATTCCAAGTAGGAATCAATTGAACCTGAATCTTCCAGATTATTCTTGTTTTCTATCTATGTGACATAAATTCAGAATCATTTATGTCGAATCAATAAGATTGCAAAAAAGATGCAATGAATAGAACAGGCACGTGGGTTCATTCGCAAAAAAAAACTTTCGACGGTTTTAAACAGCAGAACGAATGAGCAAATTTTGGGGCTCGAAGATTTACGGTTGTACGGAAAATTCGAAAAAGGGACGGAGGGTACCAAAGGAATGAGATTACGAGGGTGTATTGGCGGACTGAGGGTGAAACCAGAAAATGGAATAGATTTTTTTTTCTATATAACTCTCACGATCGTTGGACGTGAGTGCGAGGGTGCCTCTCACTGCGATCCATATATATGTATATAGAGATATATATATGAGGCATTCCACGCCAATTCGATCGAAATCTTGCGTTTATGATCCCGATTTTCCTCTAAATTTTATATATAAAAAAACACATTGAAATACATTTTCCTAAATTTTATCAAAATTTTTTGGTCACGCGTTTTTTGGATTTTATTTTATTTTTTTTGAAAAAAGGACCATTTTTTAAAATCTGAAAAAATGCAGAATAATCTAATAAAATAAAACAGAATTTGTGGGCTTCGTTTCAAAATAGAGATTTTAATACTCTATGAGTAAAATTCAAAAAATTGCAAAAAAAAAAAATGTCACTCATAGAGTATTAAAATCTCCATTTTGAAACAAAGCCCAAAAATTTTGTTATTTTTTATTAGATTATTCTGAATTTTTCAGATTTTACAAGGGGGTCCCTTAAAAAAAAATCCAAAGAACGCGTGACCAAAGAATTCTGAAATAATTTGGAATTTTTTTTTTCAACGTGTTTCTTTACATAAAACATTTAGAGAAAAATCGAAATCATCAGAGCAAGATTTTGATCGGAATTTCGTGGAATGACATGACAAAATCTTGTCTTGATGATTTCGATTTTCCTCTCCATTTTTTATATAAAAAAAACACATTGAAAAAAAAAAAATTCTAAAATTTTTCAAGAATTTTTTGATCACGCATTCTTTGGATTTTTTTTTAAGACCCCTTTGTAAAATCTGAAAAATGCAGAATAATCTAATAAAATATAACAAAATTTTTGGGCTTTGTTCCAAAATCGAGATTTCAATGCTCTATGAGTAAATTTTTTTTTTTTGCAATTTTTTGAATTTTACTCATAGAGTATTAAAATCTCCATTTTTGAACGAAGCCCAACAATTTCGTTATATATTTTATTAGATTATTATAAATTTTTTCAGATTTTGCATAGTGGTCCTTTAAAAAAAAAAAAAAATAGTAAAATCCAAAAAACGCGTGGGCAAAAAATTCTGATAAAATTTGGAAAAATGTATTTCAATGTGTTTTTTTTATATTAAAAAATGAGAGGAAAATGGGAATCATCAAGCCAAAATTTTGATCGAAATTGCGTGGAATGCCTCATATATATCCATGTATATACTTCTGTAAACCTCCATCGACCCTCTCAATTCGCACCCCGCCATTTCGATTCGACGAAATCGCGCGAGAATATGGCCTCGAGATAGGACGGGATAATTTCATCAGCCAGATATATCGACGAACGGATAGGGTATCACGCGCTCAAACGGAACTGCGTATACTAATGTTTAGGTCACAAAATATATAGATACACATATATTGAAGCAGGTAGATCACAATATGGGATTGTGTTTGGTCCAGTGATTTTCTCGCGATAATATCGTAATCAGTTGATTCAAAAATGCCGGTGCGAGACGTTGGATATAATATCTTCTATATCGCTAACATGATGTTGAAGTTTGCATCGTTTGAACGCAACAAAAATCGTTTCATTTTCTAATTTTGATTATTTCTACACTGAAAACAACAAAAATAATATTCGCAGCAACTATCCTTTGGTTAGCTGTCGGTAAGGCTGCATGAGATAGTCATAGTCGTGGTAAGCATCAAGATTGGTGCTTGAACGAGGCCTCAGATAGATGTCGCACCTATCTCAGCGGTAGATGCGCAGTAGAGAACGGCGCTTCAACTGCGCATATACTGCATAGGTAGCATTACTATACCGGATAGCCACCGTCTCCACAGTGAGAAAATTTTTTTGTTGAAAATGCAAAAATTTGTTTGACTCGACCAAATATTTGTTTCCGGACGTTCAACGAGATCATTTTGGTAATTCAACAAAGATACAGTGGAACTTTTAGTGAAATCGGTTAAATCGTTGCTTGAATGGGCAAAGTTTCAGTTCAATCAAATAAATATCTTTGTACCAAATAAATTGTGTGATTGAAAATACGAATTATTTTTTTGTTAGAGCGAAATTTATTTAGTTAAAATATACTAGAAATCAACGTAATATTTCTGTACCGCAACTCAGTAACGTGTAAATTGGACTAAACTGTATCTGGAAATTGACCAAATAATTTCATTCACCTCATATCTTATGGTTAACCAAATTCATTTGTTGAATTAATTATAGTTTCATTATTTCAAACAAATTAATATTGAATCAATTAAATTTTTTCAACTAAATGGATTTAGTTGTTTTAACTAAACTTTTTCTCAGTGCATATAATGCCATATAACTGGATAGAAAATGCTGACTGCAGCTATCTTTTTTTTCAGTGTAATGTTTATTCTGAACTTTTGGGTTGCTAGATCCTTAATTTAGTCTCTAATAAGTATTTTAAAAAATGTTTCTTCTGAAAACCCATCTATAGTGTAAATACATTTATGTTAACGAACTGACTTTAAACGATCTGTAAATTATTGAAAAATTATACTAATTGAATGAACTGAGCCACATTTTAAGTCCCAAATGATTTAAAAGCAAATGAATACGGAATCAACTTGCAGCTCCAAAAAGAAATTCACATACAACAATTTCAACATATCAATATAAAAATTTGCTCAGAGTATGAAAAAAAGTCATTTTTCGGGTTAACTATTTTGGACGAATTTTTTTTTCCCTCGAAAGTATCGAGAACAGATTTTTGGCACTGACATTTTGTCCCTTACGATGTCCCAATTTTTGTTGAAATAAGAACGGTTCGAGAATCACTGAAAAAAGTGGGAGTGCGAGAATTGTGGATTATCGATAGTCTGACCTTGAGAAATCTGCAAATAATTGAAAAAGGATCGAAATTGAATGAACCAAGGGGCATTTCAAGGCCTGAGTGATTCAGAAACGAATGTGTACGAAATCAACTTCCAGCTCAAAAAAAGGAAAAAACTTACAGCGATTTTAGTATGTACCTATAAAAGTTCCCAAGAATATTAAAAAAAGTAATTTCTTCCGTCTGAAAATGGACTTCCTTGGGCTATATTGTAGAGAACAGTTGCTAGAGGACAAATTGCGAATAGCAGTGGAAAAGCTGATTATGTTTTCTTTCGATTTCTCGTCTGTGTTTGGTTAATCCATCGGACGACAATCGGAGGGATTAAATGAGACGAGGAGAGAATGTTCGGCATACTAACACGGAAGTTAGGTTATACTGCCAACGAGAAAAGTCCACTGCTGTTATATCCATTATTCTGTTATATCGAAGTAAAGGACAGTCGAGAAATTATAGATGTGTATCAGCGAAAACGTGATCTGACCGGATAATGCCCATCACGATGAATAAAAGTCTCCGTTCCGAAAATGAGGGATTAGGGTGACTTTTTCCATGAGGAAACACAGACCGAACGACTCCGTCTGTGTTCATTCCTTAATCAGTTGAACATCCCCTGATGATTTGGAGCGAAGGGTGACGATGGACCGGAATATCGACAAGGGCACTCGTGGTATTAACTCGAAACAGGATTTCATTCAGCGGGAATCCAACTCGAATTTCCTGCTCGCAAATAGGTCCGAGCAAAGGGAGAAAATCGGTAGCACATCCAAATTTTTATTTAGATGACTAATTAGTTAATTCGATTGATTTTTTTTTGCTCGAAGCTACACTGAAAAAAAAGTTCAGTTAAAGCAACTAAATCTATTTAGTTAAAAAAAATTGTGTTGATTCAATATTAATTTGTTTGAAATACTGAAACTATAATTAATTCAACAAATGAATTTAGTTAACCATAAGATACGAGGTGAACGAAATTATTTGGTCAATTTCCGGATACAGTTTAATCCAATTGACACGTTACTGAGTTGCTGTACAGAAATTTTTCGTTGATTTCTAGTATATTTTAACTAAATAAATCTGGGTGTAACAAAAAAAAATCGTATTTTCAATCACACAATTTATTTGGTACAAAGATATTTATTTTATTGAACTGAAACTTTGCCCATTCAAGCAACGATTTAACCGATTTAACTAAAACTTCCACTGTATCTTTGTTGAATTACCGAAATGATCTCGTTGAACGTCCGGAAACAAATATTTGGTTGAGTCAAACAAATTTTTGCATTTTCAACAACAACAAAAAATTCTCAGTGTATATATTGATATAGGAATTGAGAATTTTTATATAAATATTTGAAACGATATAACCTTCCAACCAATCTTGAATAATGAATTAATTATCCGACGAGTTTTCTACGTTTCATCCGAAACTCAAGGTGAAAGTAAATAAATGCAAAAAATCTGGAGTATTTCTCCCCAACGCCCAATATTTGTCGAGCATTCGGGCTCAATAGTTGTACGAATTATTCTTGAACAAGTGAATCTAAAGAATTCTTCGCTGAACTAAAATTACAAAAATTTCATTCGATTAAAAGTTTTTTTGCGAGTAAAATAAAATTATGAATACTCAATGGCTGAGTTTCAATTTTATTCCCTACTCATTGAAAATTGAAATTCCATATTAAAAATTATAATTGATTCTTTCTGATAAAAATTGTATGAGTGAAAGACCGATAATATGAAATAAGTGCGCAAATTTTGAATAATGATAGTGGGTCATTCCATGTCAAATCGACAAATAGATGGAATCGCCCCCTTTCAATTTCCATAAAATTTAGTCAGAAGTTTTCTTTTATCATAAAACGAAGTCTTATGATAAGGAAAAAAAAATTTATAATTGTTTTCCAAAGTTATACAAAATTCAAAATTTCACCATTTTTTTAATTTCTCAAGTTCATTTTTTAAATATCCCGAAAAGTATTATAGTTACGAAAATCGTTCTGGGTTCGTCTTGAAGAGTATTCTTGGGGCTACAAAAAAAAATATTCCGGTTTTTTTTTCTTACCTCCAAGTTAAGTAAAGTTGAGCAATCCTATAATTTTGTAATTTTAAATAGTAAAAATTTCAATTAATGACATGAGAATGTAAAAACAAAAATATAATTTAATTTGCGTTTTTATTTATTTGGTAAATTTTGTATTTATTTGGTAAAATTTCAATTAATGACACAAGAATGTAAAACCGGAATCATAATTGAATTTGCGTTTTTATTTATTTGGTAAAGCGTTTTAAGCGTAAACTTAATATACATGTATATTACTTATCCATGTATTCTGTTTTTACATTTTTTATGTCATTAATTGAAATTTTTACTGCTAAAAATTACAAAATTAACGATTGCTCAACTTTTCTTAACTTCGAGGTAAGAAGAAAATTTTTTTTTTGCGAAAATTAAAAAATTTATATTTTTGAAAAAATAAAACGCAATTCGGAAAATTTCAGGATCTTTTAAGATCAATACAAGGTATTATATAAACGAATTGAACCAACAATTTAATATTCATCGTGGATTTTAATGATTTTAAAAAATTCAAAATCCTCAAAATGCATCATTAAAAAAAACTAATTTGGGATATTATTTCGCAGCCTCAAGTATACAATTCAAGACGAATCCGGAACGATTTTTTCATAACTATCATGGTTTCCGAGATATTTAAAAAATAAACTTAAAAATTTGAAAAATTGGTGAAGTTTTCATTATTGCATTACTTTTGAAAAACAATTTTTTAATTTTTTTCATTTGGTAGAACTTCATTTTATGATATAAGAAAACTTCTGGTCTAATTCCATCGAAATTTAAAAGGGTCGATTCCAACTATTGTTCGATTTGGGATGGAATGACGCTAGTTGAGTTAATTTTGAAAAGCCAAATAAAAATTTCACCATTCCTTGACTTTTCTTCGATGATTCCCGGTTGGTGATAATTCTCCGAGTTTTTCAGATATTCCCTATTTTTCTTATGCGTAAAAAGTCCGATGGGTCATGCGAGATACTCCGGGATCGATATCCGCGCAAGTCTTTACTGTTTGGTCACGATAAATAATGGATCGTCGTCTAATCTACATACTCTTTCTTGGATTTTTATAAATCATACACGGTCATAGTATGGTAGATAATGCAACGTAACGTCCTCAATACGATAATACATTTCATTGGACAAATGTCCGTCATGATTTTTTCATCGCGCTTCAATTTTCTCGAGGGGAAAACTGCAGTGGTCGTTAAAATAGAGTGTAATTAAGCTAAACGTCGAAACTTTATGAATTTCACATGGTCGAAGGATTCTTACGGGGATTTCTGTTCCGAAACATCTATATAGTGGATTCGATCAGGGATGGGAGACAAAAATTTTGATTCTCGACACGTAATCGTGGCGAAAATTTTCTTTGCAAAAAGTTTGTCACGTCTGGGAAATAATGTAACGCCGAAAAATCGGGCTATGTCTCGTGTCTAAGGTGTTCCGGTATACGCCCATGTGTATATGTAGCGCGCATCGTGCGGTAGGGTCTAGCAAAAGGAGGGTAGTTAACAGGGTTAACTACCCGACTGGCCTATCGATCGGTCGCGCGTCGTCGGCGAGAGAGACCCGGAGGCCTCTCCTCGTCGTCGTCGATGACGACGAGATCGGATTGCCGGGGCGCGTGTTCAAGGAGCAAAATATACAGGTCAACGAGCAATTGTCGAGTTAGTGCCCTTGAAAGTACGATGCTACATCCTCATTACACATTCGCTCGTTACACTCAGAACGTACGTATAAGCAAAAAAAATCGTGTGAATCATGCATCAAAAACATCAACAGATCAAAAATCCCTTTGCTTCCTTCAATTTATTTTCCTTTTGCACGATTCTTTCTCTCTTCTCTTCTATAATTATCAAGTAGCGATTATTATTATTATTTCGTATACCGAATGCTATGTGAAAAGCAAAAAATAAGGGCGAAGCAATGTGCTGTAATGCGATAATTTTGAAATTTAATATCGACATGCTACCAGATGCATTTCTGTAAAATCATGCAAATTTGAGATTGGACATAGCTTCCTCATTTTTTTCCGTCGCTCGTCAAGTCTCCTTTATGAGGACCTCCTTGTCCATCTTTATGACATGTATGTTTATTATCATGGCTTCCTCGTAAAGGAAGCTTCATGAAGGATAAAAACAAATGAAGAAGCTATGTGCAAATTTCAAATTTCCATAAATTTTTAGCAATTCCGTTCAATTACATTATTAATTGTTTTTGTCGTCCAGTGTATTGGTGCTAAAGAAGTGGACTCGATAGCTGCTAAATTAGGAAACTTAGTGTTGACAAGTATTTTTCGAAAATTTCAAAAAAAAAAAAAATCAGAACGAACCTCTCGAGCGTTTTTCACCAAAATCAACCCCAACCATTCTTGTCATCTAGTGTATTTGTGCAAAAACTTTTAGCTCGATACTTCTAAAAATGCGAATGTTGGAGCGTTAACAAAAATTCTTTGATAATTACAATTTTTTTTTCAATTGAACCTCTCGAAGCGATTTTTAAGAAATTCAGTAATATTTTTTATTATCATTGAATGTATCGTCACAAAAAAAATCAGCTCGATAGATGCAAAGTTACAAAAGTTACTTACACTGAGAAAAAAGTTCAGTTAAAACAACTAAATCCATTTAGGTGAAAAAAATTTAGTTGATTCAATATTAATTTGTCTGAAATAATGAAACTATAATTAATTCAACAAATGGATTTGGTTAACCATAAGATATGAGGTGAACGAAATTATTTGGTCAATTTCCAGATATAGTCTGGTCCAATTTACACATTACTGAGTTGCTGTACAGAAATATTTCGTTGTTTTCTTGTATATTTTGACTAAATAAATTTAGCTGTAACAAAAAAACAATTCGTATTTTCAATCACACAATTTATTTGGTTCAAAGATATTTATTTGATTGAACTGAAACTTTGCCCATTCAAGCAACGATTTAACCGATTTAACTAGAACTTCCACTGTATCTTTGTTGAATTACCAAAATGATCTCGTTGAACGTCCGGAAACAAATATTTGGTTGAGTCAAACAAATTTTTGCATTTTCAACAAAAAAATGTTCTCAGTGTACCAATTTTTTGCGAAAGATTAAAAAAAAATGTTTAACCGAACCTCTTGAGTGGTTTTTTCCAAATTCAATCCCAACCATCCTCATTATAAAGTGTATCTGAACATAAAATTTCAGCATGATAACTGCACAATTACGAAAGTTGGACAACCCACAATCATTTTACAAAAAATTGGAAGTCCCGCCAAATTGACAACTATTCTGCACTTTCGAAAAAAATACGCACCAAGTACAGAAACATACGTGGTCTACTTGTATACCAAATTTCAAATTGATCGCCCAAACCGTTCTTCAGATGAAATCCTTTTAAGGAAAGTCCGGACATTTTTTCTAAATGCATTTTTAGACGTTTTGGCACATTTCGAACATACTGACATGAAAATCTCGAAAAAAAAAGAATGCCACGAAAAAATTTCCTTTATAAGGAAGCAATAAAAATCATGAAACAGAAGTTAATTCTATAATTAATCAATTCAATTTAACTAATAGCGATCAATTTCAAATGGAAAATGGCAATTTTATGGAAATTAAGTAACAAAAACCGCGTCTCCATTTCCGTCGGAGACTCCCCTCAAGATAGCAATCGTTTTTGGAGCGAATACTACTATCGTTCGATGCAGTAATGAAAGTATTGTAAATACAATTAGTAAAATTGCGTCGTGTAAACAAAGGTGAAGAAAAAAAATAACGCCCCATTTTTTCTCGGACGTAGTTCTGGCACTCACCGCTGTCGCCCTCTGGCGCTGCTGTCGGTGATCCCCTTCCGGCATACTGTAATATATCTATATATATGCACTTATACGAGTGCGCGCTGATTAAAAAGCATTCCCACTATCTCTCTCGTTCTTTCATACGGCTCGACGCCTTTCTCGAACAGGGCACGCGGCCAAGAACCCTACAGATCTCTTCGCTATATCTACACTGCTTGCAAACACCTCCCTTGTCTACTATTCCATGCATATATATATATAGTCACCGGCCAGTATAATTAACGTTAATTTTTTAATTAGAATCCGAGGTAACGCGCCGGCAGCATCAACGTCAGTAACCCTGCAGCATTCGGCAACAAAACGAAAGCCGAGTTTTTCACACCTTGGTACATTTTGCAGGCACGAAACGAGTTTTCTCTCTCGTGTTTTCTATCTGTACATAGCGCAAAATTATTTCAATTCACAAGCACATTTTAGAACAATTTTTGCGATAAAAAGTGTCAGAGCGAATGTTCCAAATTTTAACCTTGCACCGATTATTGTCCATTTGGGCGTTTCTATATTATAACAAATACTATTCACGTCCAATATATGAGGAGTTTTTTTTCAACCGGGTCACTTTTTTTTCACCCTCTTCAATTTTTTTCAAAATCTGCCAGTTTGAAATATTAATCAAAAGGAACGTCTGTGATTTTTTTTAGATTTTTTTAGGCGTTCGCTCGAGATTTTCAATTTTTCATTACGAACACTGTATCTCAAAAAAAATATTCATCAAACAAAAAAAAACATAAGGATAAAAACTTATTTATTTTTTGCACTTTATCGAAAAAAATTAAAATCATAATTTGTCTGCATTGAGAAAATTGAAATTTGGCAAAAAAATGAGAATAAATTTTTTTTCAACCTAATAACGCACTTTCGATTTCGGTACAAATTTTACAGGATGTCTGTCATTGGGTAGAGAGTCTGCGAAAAAAATTTCAGAATGGCATCTGCATTGGTTACGATGGAAAAAAATGAAAACCCTGCGAAATCTCATAACCGCATATAGATTTCACAGGGTTTTTTTTCATCGTAACCATTGCAGGTGCCATTCTGAAATTTTTTTCGCAGACTCTTTACCCAATGACAGACGACATCCTGTAAAATTTGTACCAAAATCGAAAGTGTGTTATTAGGTTTTAAAAAAATTTATTCTCATTTTTTTGCCAAATTTCCATTTTCTCAATGCAGAAAAATTATGATTTTAATTTTTTTCGACAAAGTGGAAAAAATAAAAAAGTTTTTATTCTCATGATTTTTTTGTTTGATGAATATTTTTTGAGATACAGTGTTCGTAATGAAAAATTGAAAATCCTGGACGGACGCCTAAAAAAATCTAGAAAAAATCACAGACGTTCCTTTTGACTAATATTTCAAACTGGCAAATTTTGAAAAAAATTGGAGAGGGTGAAAAAAAAAGTGGTCCGGTCGGAAAAGAACTCCTCCTATACGTTTAAGGTACTAGTTTACTTTAGAAGGTCAAAAAAAGCATATTTTAGATTTTTTCTCAACTCCTTTATCAGATATGGATATAAAACTGTTTTTACAACATTGTTTCATCCTTGAAAAATACAAATGACAAAGTTTTTTTTTTATTTCGATTAATTTGAATAATTTGGCAATGCAATAACTCTACTCTTTACTTCTCTATTCGTGAATATCTCTACGATTAAATAACTCTACTCTTAAATATCTCTGCTCTTAAATATCTCTATTCTTCTGTCTACTCCTGTCACTCCTAAATAACCAAATTTGTGACATTTCGTATAATAGGTAGTGAAAGAAGTAGACAGAAGAATAGAGATATTTAGGAGTAGAGATATTTAAAAGTAAAAATATTTACGAATAGAGATATTTGAGAGTACAGATATTAACGAATAGAGATATTTTTGCGAATAGATTTATTTAAGAATAGAGATTTGTAAGAGTAGAGTTATTTAGGAATAGAGATATTTACCAATAGCTAAATTTTGAATAAATGTTAATTTAAGATGAGAGATATTTACGAATTGCGAAGTAAAGAGTAGAGTTATTGTATTGCCAATAATTTATAGAAGGCGCCAAAGTCGAAAATATCCTGTCTTATAGCTGACAGTTAAAATCGGGATTGGCAAGTCTGAAACAAAAAAATAAAAAAGCATTTTAAAGAGGAAAATTTCTCACACAACAATTTACCACCGTTGATAAAAAATCGATTTTAAAAAAATGGCAGATGTTCGAAATGAAAATAAAAAATTGAATTCTTCACAATTTATTCCAAACATCTACCATTTTTTAAAATCGATTTTTCACGAACGCTGGTAAATTGTTGTGTAAGGAACCTGCCTTTTTAAAATGCTTTTTGATTTTTTTTCTTTCAGACTTGCCAATCTTGAGATTAGCCATGGGACAAGATATTTTCGAAGACTCGACTTTGGCGCCTTCTATAAATTATTCAAAGAATAAAAATAAACACGATTTTTGTATTTTCGAAGGATGAAACAGCGTTGTAAGAACAGTTTTATAGCCATATCTGATAAAGGAGCTGAGGGAAAAAATCTTAAAAATTTGATTTTTTTTTTGGTCTTCCAAAGTAGAGCAGTACCTTAAATAGTACATTAAAATAATTGAAATAATATTCTCTTAATTCTTTCGTCACCTGATATTCTGCATTTGTGAATAATAGTGATAATTTCTATCTCCAGACAAATCTAAATAGACCTTTTTGCGCCACTTTTTTCATTAAATTTTTTTTTCACGTCAAAAGTTGTCTGCTGATTTAAAAAAATAACGATATCCGCCGTTTTTTTTCTCTTCCCAATTATTAGTTTCGCAACATTCGCCAATTCACAATAGTATATCTGTGCACGAGTACGTGGTAGAGAAAGGAAAAAGAGAGAATGGAATTCAGGGAGAACAATTCCTTTCCTCGAAGAGATTCCGCTTAATTGCCTCGTCCAATAATGAACGGCGAAACGAACGAGAACAACGGGATGCGAGTGAGATAGCTGGATAAAGCGGCGTCGCCCCGTCCGGAGCTTTCAATGATGCATGTATATATATAATATATATAATGATATACTTATATGTATATATGTATAATATATATGGGGCATTCCACGCCAAGTCGACCACTTTAGAACTCGACCCTTTTCGATTTGGCTGAAACTTTTTTATTTTTTTTACTCTATCGAAAACATTGTTCAGAATTTTTTCAAATTTTCACACCCAGCCGATAAAAAGTTATAAATTTTTCAAAAAAATTTGCTTTTCATTTTTCAAATAGCTATAAATTTTTCAAAATTTGACGTATCAGGATGATTTTTGTTTTTTTAATTTTTGTTTTTCAATGCATTTTTTGAAAAAAAATACAAAAAAGTTATAAAAACCCATCTTCATCGTTTTTTTTTTCAGATTTTCGGAAAAAATCGAAAATTTCTCGATGATTACCATTTTTGATTTTTTTTTCTTTTTATTATATCAAACTATGACATTTTTTGCAAATACTCGAATTTTTTCAGAGTGGTGTTTTTTCGATTTCTATATTTTTTTTTTCCAATTGAAAAAAAAACTTTCTTTCGACTAGCCTTATTTCTCATAACACCATTCTGCAAATTTTTGAGGGTGTTCAGAGGATCATCGATAATCATCGAGAAATTTTCGATTTTTTTTCATGTTTGGAAGTCCTCTGAAAACCCTCAAAAATTTGCAGAATGGTGTTATCAGAAATAAGGCTAGTTGAAATTTTTTTTTCAATTGGAAAAAAAATAGAAATAAAAAAATCACCACTCTGAAAAAATTTGAGGATTTGCAGAAAATGTCAAAGTTTGATATAATAAAAAGAAAAAAAAATCAAAAATGGTAATCATCGAGAAAAAAAACGATGAAGATGGGTTTCAATAATTTTTTTATATTTTTTTCCGAAAACTGTTTTTGAATATTGTTTTCGAAAAAGATACAAAGAAATTATTGAAACGCATCTTCATCGTTTTTTTTAAAGATTTTTGGAAAAAATCGAAAACTTCTCGATGATGACCATTTTCAATTTTTGTTTTTATTTTTTTTTTTTAAGTTTCGAAGTCCTCTGAACACCCTCAAAAATTTTCAGAATGGTGTTCCGAGAAATAAGGCTAGTTGAAAAAAAGTTTTTTTTTCAATTGGAAAAAAAAATAGAAATCGAAAAATACCACTCTGAAAAAATTTGAGGATTTGCAGAAAATGTCAAAGTTTGATATAATAAAAAGAAAAAAAAATCAAAAATGGTAATCATCGAGAAATTTTCGATTTTTTCCGAAAATCTAAAAAAAAACGATGAAGATGGGTTTTTATAATTTTTTGTATTTTTTTTCAAAAAGTACATTAAAAAACAAAAATTTTGAAAAAAAAATCGTCCCGAAACATCAAATTTTGAAAAAGTTATAGCTATTTGAAAAATAAAAAGCCAATTTTTTTGAAAAATTTATAACTTTTTATCGGCTGGGTGTAAAAATTTGAAAAAATTCTGAAAAATGTTTTTGATAGAGTAAAAAAATATAAAAAAGTTTCAGCCAAATCGAAAAGAGTCGGGTTCTGAAGTGGTCGATTTGGCGTGGAATGCCCCATATATATGGTCTTCACCCCTTCCATTCTCCTCAGCTCTGTTCGCAAACTCTTCAACCCCATAACCACGCTAAAAACAAAACCCTCGCGGCACCCGCAGGCTCGATTGTGGCTTTTCCATATAGCTTTGCAGCTTTGGTTATACACTATCAGCACATCGACTCTGTGGATATCGTGTTTCTATAAAAAACGAAACTGTAAAAACAACACAAGCTTCGTACCAATGGAAAAATGTGTTATTAGTTTCTGAATCAATTTCCAATTTCGCGATATGATTTCGACTGAATCATTTCGATTGCCACTGTACATGAAAAGCTTTTTATTTGTTGAAAAAAAAGCAGTTTGTACGAATATCCTTAAAATTCTTCAAACTAGAAAACATTGTATGAAAAAGGGTTTTTACGAATCGTATTCATGCGCTTTTATTTTATCTGTTGAAGCATATTTTCTCGTAATTCTTTTCAAATTAATTTCAGTTTTGTGCAATTCAAATGTTTATAATCCACATTACTGATCGAAAAGACAATCACTTATTTGATATTCAGGAAAATAATGTTTCCATCAACATTAACCTTTCCTTTATATTCTTAATTCATGTATTACTCTGATGGCGATTCAAGTATCGAATTTTCCTTTATGAGAATTCTTTTTTCGTAACTAATCAGTCTATTTATGACTGAAATTATAATTATGATTATGTATTAAAATCGCTTTGGGTTTTCCAACATTAACAGTTCCTGGGTGAATATTTCCGTTTGACGAGTCATCCGCGGCTATTTACCATTTTTTAATGTGATACTCTAAAAAGGTCGATTGGACATTTTACAAGTTCGAGAGAAAAATTCGATACTCATAGGTCAGGGCTCGACGCTTCGCCTGCGGGAGACGCTCTCGCTCGTCGCCACCTGGTGGCGCGCGGTCGAACCCGTTCCCATCAGCCGTAAAGTAAGGAATTCCATTATTTTTCACACAGGATCGCATCAATTCCTCTATTCTTTCAACCAACTCCTGGGGATGGGTTTTGTGTATCAAAGAGAAAATGTGACAGCGAGGTGATAGTAAAAGAAGTACGAGTGGAAGAGAGAGAGCAAGAGGGAAGCCGGTCTGCGGCTTTGCAAACAAACTGTACGAGCGAATTCGCGTTTGCATCGTGTATGTGCTGTGGCTCAATTTGCACTTGGCACAGGCCTTTGGCCCCCTCTGTGTGAATGGGTACCTTTCAATTATTCGTTGTCGCTCGTCTTCTCTTTTTTTTTACCCTCTTTCAACCCGTTTCCAGTTTGTCAGGGGAGAGGGAAAAACGATGCTGTAACTCGAACGGCGTCGCTTTTGTAGGGATATGTGTTTTTGCGCATGCAAGCGCCCGACCGACTCATAGCCTAGAATTTACACGACCCACGTTCGTCTAGAGGAAAATACAGAGCTGGGCTGAGTGAATTCAGTTTGGTCTTTGTGCACGAGCGAATGGAATTTTCTCTTTCGGAGACGCGCCAAAAATTGCTAATCGTCGATAGATCAATATTCCAAATTCGAGACTAATAAAGATTACAAAATTAAATCGGAACAAGGTGCTTTCGACATATTCAATCTCAAATTATTAATAAGTAAAATAACAAAAATTTTCGATTTTTCGAAAATATTAATTTTTCATTTGAAAAAATGAAGTGCTTGCTCTACCTGGCGTAATTTTTTCAATTCTATATTCGTACTTTCCATTGCGATATAAATTAATTAATTCCAAAAATTAAACCCAAATAAACCCAAAAATTAAATTAAAAGAATTAATTTCAAAGTAATTTTTAATTGTAATTAATTTTTTTTGTCAATTAATTTAAATTAATTTCTTTCATTTCGGAACAATTTAAATCTCAATATTTTATGAATATTCATGTATGAGGTAATCCAGCCCAAGTGTGTAAACCCGTTTCCATCGCCCTCTCGGATTTGTGTCATTTTTTTTTATATGATCGCATTGAGTCTAAAATACACCTTCATAATTTTTTCAGATTTTTCCAAACATCCCTTATTTCGATTTTTTTTTCAAATAAAAATGCCATTTTCTAAAAATCTAAAAAAATTCTGAAAAAACCGTGACAATATATAAAAATTTTCAAGCTATCACCCGTAGTGGGCAGATTTTTTTTCTGTGTTTTTCATGATAAATTTAAAAAAAAACAAATTTTTTAAACATTTTTTAAAAATCTAAAAAAATTCTGAAAAAACCGTGATAATATATAAAAATTTTTAAGCTATCACCCGTAGTGGGCAGATTTTTTTCTGTGTTTTACAAGCTATTTACGTTCTCAAAATTCCAAAAAATTCTCAAATAGCTCACCTTGAGCAGATACTGAATTATTTCGGTACTCAAATTGCTGCTCAAGGTGAGCTATTTGAGAATTTTTTGGAATTTTGAGAACGTCAATAGCTTGTAAGACACAGAAAAAAAAATCTGCCCACTACGGGTGATAGCTTGAATTTTTCTATATATTATCACGGTTTTTTCAGAATTTTTTTAGATTCTTAAAAAATGGCGTTTAAAAAAAATTTTTTTTTTTTAATTTATCACGTAAAACACAGAAAAAAAATCTGCCCACTACGGGTGATAGCTTGAAAATTTTTATTTATTGTCACGGTTTTTTCAGAATTTTTTTAGATTTTTTAAAAATGTGCGTTTTAAAAAAAAAAAAAAAAAATTTTGGGATGTTTGGAAAAATCTGAAAAAATTATGAGGGTGTATTTTAGACTCAATGCGATCATATAAGAAAAAAACACAAATCTGAAAGGGTGAGGGAAACGGGTTTACACACTTGGGCTGGATTACCTCACATATTAATATTAACAGTTATAAATATTCCATCAAATTTATTTTATATAATTAATAAAAATTTCGTTTTTTGTTTCAGGTAAGTGTAAACGAGATGGCTTTCAAATGACCGCGGCTAATTGAAGAATGTTTCCATAAATGTCTTTCAAGCTGAATAGAGGTAATGGATTACTTTTTTTTTTGCACTTATCTCGTGTTTTTGAGTGGTAGATTCTATTTTTCAAAAGCACGCGTAATCAAAGCAACCAACAGAGAAGAACTCATAACTTGACAGTGAATCATCAATCCTTGTGGTTTTTTCACCTATTTTCCAGCAAATATTACTCATCTCCATTTCCGTTCGGGATTATAAACACATTAATATCTTATAATATTTCTGCATTAATTACTCCATCGCTTGTTCTAAAATCACTCGAGTACCTTAAGAAATAATTCGGAGGACCGAAAATTCCTAAATTTCCCAAAAATACTTTTTTGGCAAATTTTTGTAAAGAAACTTTGAATTGTTTCCATTCCTTTTTCCGAAACAAAAACATCAGAGAATTTTTTAATTTTTATACAACAAACTTTTATGTGAATTACTAAGATGTTGTTGAATTTTATAAATTCAACAAATTTTGAGACTTGACAAAAAATATGAGATTGAAGTTTGCATCGTTTAAATACAGCAAAAGTAGTTTATTTTTTAAAAAATTCTTCTTTCTAAAAAGTTTTCAAAATAAAAAATTGTTTAAATGTATTTTGAGATCTTCATCAAGGACTTGGCATGCCAAATGCACGATCAAAGTGTAAGTATCAATAAAAATCAATTTAAAAAAATTATTTTCGCAGCGATGCAAATTTCAACATTATCAAAAATGCAATTGCCACGATAAATTCTTTACTTGATTGTTTAAAAGAAGTCAAATTCATTTTTGTTGTAATAAATCTCTTCAGTTCACAAATAAGAAAATTGTGATAAAAAATCCCATGGAATCAAAAGACCAAGTTACCGCGTCTTTTCGTAAATTACGTCATTAGCAAACATGGGAGATGCTTAAACATGTGTCTGTGATATAAATTAATTATTTAGAGACACGAGCGATTCGTGCCTGGATACATAATGCAGTTATACCGAGTCGTGATTGCCCCCGGCCTGAAATTGGCAAACGGTAAATACCAATTAGAGATTTACACGCGGTGTCAAGCCGCCATTGCAAAACATAAATATATATATACACACACATACATATATATATATATATGTATGACCGTCTCGCTTCTCTGTCTTTTTCTTTCGTGCCCTTTTCAGTAATTAATTAGCGAAAACTCGATGCAGAAATCACTGGGGTTTTCTGCGTCTCTGTTTCTGCATTGAGGAAGGGAAAAAATGCCCGCCCGGCGAAAAGCTGGAGGGTAAAATGGCAAAGCTATATAGCGAGAAAAGGAGAGAGAATTCATTCCAAGGAAACGGAGAGAGGGATGAAAGTTGAAAAATGAGTAAACAAAAAAAAATCGTTCACCACGAGAAAAGGGAGGGAGTGAGGGAAAGAGGAAAAAGTTTCTCTCGCGGCGGCGGAGAGTAACCCTTGGCGTTCGGAGGGGGAGGGGGTAGGGGGTAGGAGCGATGGTGGTTGCGCGCGGGCGAGAGCCCCCAATGGTGGCGAACAAGGCAACTTGGGTACTCGAGACTTCACCCTTTCAGCTCCTCGTTTCTGCTTTCGTTTTTTCAACCCTTATTTTTTTATTCCTCTCCGCCTCTTTCCGAAAATCTCTTATTTTTCTCTTCCATCCTGGTACCTTTTTTATCTTATTTTCTCAATACTCTTTCCTCAACATCCCAAAATTCGTTAAGGGCTTACATCACATAATCGTAAAATGATTTTGAAGATTGTATTGTTGGAATGCAACGGCAATTGGCAATTTATCAATAAAATTCCATTCTCCCTAAGAAATTTTTTAATTGAAAATCATTAAAAAAAAATTTTACCCCTAATAATGATTTAGGATTTTAAATGCACATGCAAAACGTAAATCTCGTCAAAAATGAATTTTTAAAAATCGGAAAGTGGGAAAAATCACTTCTTTTGAAACTTAATTTTTGGCAGAATTTTAAACTACAAATATTTTTGAAAAATTTCACTGAATTATAACCTTTCATTTTAAGGCCCGTTAATAATGCTCGAAACTAAATTTTGAAAGGTCATTAGCAATTTTTTATTATTTCTCCAGATATCAAGATCTATTATTTGATCGAATAATTTATTAATTTAAGATGAAAATCAATTTTCAATACAAGCTTTCCGAACATCGATGGGTTGGGTAAAAAAATGTTATAATTGTTATAAATCTGTTATAATTAGACATTTTAATACAAAAATAATTACGCAGTGTTCTTAAGGATGCTTTGCTCCTACGGTCCCAGCCAAAAATTTGATCTGATTCAAATTTCCGTACTTCGCGAAAAATCCGTAAATTTCCATACTTTGCGCGTACAATAAAAATCTGAAAAAAATCGGCAATATTTGGCATTCCATAAACAACAATTATCAATGATAATATTGCCTAAAAGTTATTAATAATTTTTTTTAACGAATAATTATTCAACAATTTTGTATTCAACATTTGTATGATTGGATTTATAAAAGAGGGAAAGTTTGAGCTTCAATTTTCTTTTTTAAAAACATTGAGCGATTTTTTTTCCAAATTTATTTTGTTTTTTGTAAAAAAAAGAGGAAATTTGAAAAATCCCGTATCACAGGAAAACAAAGAGTATTCATGAAAAACTTTGAGATAGCATAAAGTTGCGTCTGCTTTCGTTGAGTTCAGAGGAATTTTTCCAGATTTTATTTTCAAATTTTTGTTCTCATGTTGAGGCTGGAAAAAAAAATTTGAAAAAAAATTCCAATTTGTTGAAAATGATAAAATAAAGTATTTTCCCCTCCTGAAATTTTATCAATAATCCCATAGTTCTCGAGTTATGGTAATTGATTGATCTGAGCTCTGACTCAGAAAATGAGAAGAACCAATTTTTGAAAAAAAAATCGCTCAAAGTTTAAATAAAAAGGGAATTGAAGCTCAAACTGTTCTCTTTATGAATTCAATCGTAAAAATCTATTTAAAAGGTTTCCTTTAGACACCTGAAGAGAGGGGGGAAGCGGAAAAACAGTTGTTTTCAAAATAGAGTCCAAATCTAAAAACAAATTGTAAAAATAATTAAAAAAACATAAAACGAAGCCGAATACTTCCCCTTTAAAATGCCGTTTGTTAAATTAGTTTACGTTGACTTCCGGCGAAATGGCATTAAAAAAAAACATTGCAGACCTTTTTTGAAATGTTGTCCGCAAACTTTTCGCTGGTAGTGTACGTGACTACAATTGTCGAAAAAAAATTTGCAAAAATACCCTTCTTGCGCCCGCTTGACTACGCAACACCCTTTAAATTCGATGGATTGGAAAGAAAAAATTGTTTCTTCGTCGCGAGGACTCGAATAATTTGTTCCGCAATATTTTTGCTCAAAGCTGTCGTCAATGGCAATGAATTTACCGAAAATTCTCCGCCATCATGCAATACCTCGTTTCCAGACTATATCTGTTTCACGGGCCGTAAAGATATATCTGCATCAACGGAAATGGTTGCATGAGACTTTGCGTGCAAACGCGATGTTTGCTCATTTCGTATATATATGCATACCCGTGTATATATATATTTATATTTTTTTACGAGACTGCGTCAGCGCACGGTAGATACCGAGCTGATGACGAGGCGCAGAGAAGGGGTTGAAAACTCACCCTCTGCGCCACACCCACCCTTTGGCCAAGTTTTCTGCCCTCGACCAGCCTGGAACGCGACATGACGAGAGGAGCGAAGGAAAAAATAAATATATAAAAAAAAATGAAGAACGGAAAAAAGTGGAAAGGTATTCCAATGCCGCAAGGCTCGACCGCTTTCAACCTTCCCCCTTAAACCCTCCCCCAACGTCTATTATATTCGTTCCTCTTTCTTGACTCTCCTCGTCTCATTCTTCGACCTCATACTCTCTTCTAGAAAAATCCTCTCCCGACCTACCGTTTTCTTCCTATTTTTCGTTCTATCGCCACTTCTTTTTCCAAACTTCTTTTTGCCCTCGCTCCGAGCTTTTTCTCTATTCCCGCTACGCAAAGGCTCAGAACCTTTTTCGTATTCCTGGGCGAAAAAAACGAGCCCTTGGGTGTGAATACCGAGAAGACAGAGACGTAATTCGCGGAAATTAAAATCCGATGGCGAGAGCTCAACTAAGTTGTCAAGAAAATTCCGGTAGTTTTTAATGAGAAAATAGTCGAACTAGAAAAATGAGTGAAGAGTGTTTCCTCCTGGAACTTTCAAAATATCAATAAAAAATTTTGTTCATGGATTCGGCATTGCAAAAGATGGTGCTATGAGTGGGCATCGAAATATCACAAAAACCTTAATTGCTTTTAATTTTAGAACGTTAGGAGCGACCTCTGGAATCTGCGCAGTGTTCAAAATTATTATTTGACGATCCAAAGAAAATTTACAAAATATTTATTTGTATAAGACAAGTCTTTTAGTTGAATTCAATATATCAATTATTCACGGAAAGAAATGATCAGTGAGAACTGCTGAGATTCCCATTAATTTTTACAGTATTCCCCATCAACGCCTTCTGGAAGGGCAAACAGTGAAATTTGCATATTTCTCTAATACAATATACAGATGTCACATATGACATAGTACATGCCCATCAGACGAATTTGTACAGTGTGGAACAGTAAAATGTACTCTACGTGAAACGTTATATTTCCGTTGTATCCGGTGAACTTTTTACACATTTCACATTGTAAAAATTATCCAGGGCCCGTGAAAAAATTACAGTGTACATTGTAACAATTGAAAAGAACGTAGTATATTTTACGGTACGTTTTTTATTTTTCACTGAAAATACTGCAATTTCTAAAATAAATTATAGAGTAGTGAAACGTTTCGATATTTGAATAAATTCCAATTTATTCAAATATTGCAATAAACCGTTATTTACCCTCGCTCAGGCTCATAGCTACGAGGGCTTGTACTTGACTAATTAATCGTGAGATCAATTGATGAAGCGAATTTAGTTTAACCTCGCACCCATAAAGAGCACGAGCGTCACCGAAATGCAATGGTGATCTGTCAAGAAAATGTAGTCTTCAGTCCATAGGACTGCTCGACCACGGAACGCGGGTGATGTTCCAACAATTGTATGTCAATTGAGGACGCCGATGTTGGTAATACATCGGACCTTATAGGTGCACGGTGGCTCTCTCGCTGGCGCGAGAGGGCGCGCCGTCCGACGCTATCTAGCGGATCTCGGGCGAAATGCAGAGATCGTGGCACGCCGCAGGTCGTCCCGTTACAGTGCCACACTGTAAAAATTGAAATTGACGTTGCATATTTTGCGGCGCGCATTTGATTTTTCACTGGGAACACTGCAATTTCTAATTATGTGCTTTGAACATTCTACAGAGACCATTGTAAATTTTACAGTTCAAACACAGTGGATTTCGTCGTTTCTGCTTGTTATTTCTACTTTGTCATTTTTTTGCGGTGAACATTGCATTTTTTACAGTGTAAATCAGCATTTATAATGGTTTGAAAAGTAGAAACTACATTGAATCCATTAATTTATAATGGATTCCCAGTAAAACGCCTGAATTACAGTTCTGAACCGTATATTCTGCATTGAATTCAGTAATTTTTTAAATATTACACATGAATTGTCACTGATCATTTTTTTCCGTCTCATTGCTGATTTTAACAAATTTTGGAAAAGTTCGAATTTGGAAAAAAATTGATATTATATCATCGAAATAAAAATAAATACAGTGGTTTCCCTTAATCCTAAAGGCATTTGAAAACTCTTTCTTCCAACGATAATTGGTCGTTGCTCATCTTTATTTTGAGGTCAACGTGCATTATACTTACGGCCTCACAGTCATCTCATAAAATCGTGATTGATGCTCGCAAATTCACGCCAAAGCGGCTAAGAAATTACCCCGATAAAATAAAAAGTCCGTACACTTTTGGCAGTGCTCTCTGTTATATTATCCTCGTACATGGGTACAATTCAGATCATTTTTCTTTACGACAAACATTCGCTTCTTCTCTCTTGTCAGGAAGATAATAAAAATTCGATTCAATTCATAAGATTGCCAAATTTACTCGGAATTCTGCACAGAGAACTCGATTGTCTGCTCTGGATTATAAGAACTAGAATTATAAGAACTAGAAATTTTGGTTGCTAAAAATCGTTTTCGACTTCCCAAAAAAAATTAATCTCCCCTCCATTTTGTCTATTATCGATATCTGAAGTCATTTCACAGAGTTTCTAACAACTTTTTGGATTTTAATTCAATTTTAATCCAATGTCAATTCCATTTAATTCGTTTCGTTGAGAATTCAGTTTTTCCAGAATCAACTTCTTGAAAATCGCTTGTAAATTCATTCCATGAATGTAGCCCCAAAACTATCTGTGAATAAGAAGTAAATTCCGGAAGATTCCATCGACTTTCTCGATTTAGATCGGTGGGAAGGGGCAGATTTTTATTAGAAGAATAAATGCACTATCTGCTCGCGTGACTCGGCGAGTCTCGAAGTCGCTGACCTCACTACCGGGAAATGAATTCATTTTTATTATCTATCTTCCTTCGTTGCCCGCTCTTTCTCTCGAATGTTTTATCGCGTTCCGGAGTTACAGTGTAAAAAGAGCGAAATGAGAAGTAGAAGCCCATTATAAAGAGCGCGGAGAGGAAACAAAAGGTTATCGCTTATTGCACTTATCTCGTGTTTTTGAGTGGTAGATTCTATTTTTCAAAAGCACGCGTAATCAAAGCAACCAACAGAGAAGAACTCATAACTTGACAGTGAATCATCAATCCTTGTGTTTTTTTCACCTATTTTCCAGCAAATATTACTCATCTCCATTTCCGTTCGGGATTATAAACACATTAACATCTTATAATATTTCTGCATTAATTACTCCATCGCTTGTTCTAAAATCACTCGAGTACCTCAAGAAATAATTCGGAGGACCGAAATTTCCTAAATTTCCCTAAAATAATTTTTTGGCAAATTTTTGTAAAGAAACTTTGAATTGTTTCCATTCCTTTTTCCGAAACAAAAACATCAGAGAATTTTTTAATTTTTATACAATAAACTTTTATGTGAATTACTAAGATGTTGTTAAATTTTATAAATTCAACAAATTTTGAGACTTGACAAAAAATATGAGATTGAAGTTTGCATCGTTTAAATACAGCGAAAGTAGTTTATTTTTTAAAAAATTCTTCTTTCTAAAAAGTTTTCAAAATAAAAAATTGTTTAAATGTATTTTGAGATCTTCATCAAGGACTTGGGATGCCAAATGCACGATCAAAGTATAAGTATCAATAAAAATCAATTTAAAAAAATTATTTTCTCAGCGATGCAAATTTCAACATTATCAAAAATGCAATTGCCACGATAAATTCTTTACTTGATTGTTTAAAAGAAGTCAAATTTATTTTTATTGTAATAAATCTGTTCAGTTCACAAATAAGAAAATTGTATGAAGAAATTGTGCAGTATTTTAAAATTTTTCATAAATTCTATTGTAATTTAAAAATATGTAATGAACCATCATAAGAAGTGTTGAAATTATTCATTTAATTGATGATACGAAAAAAATGGCAAAAATCACAATTTTTAGGCGTTCTAATCCTATTTTCCTCCTTAAAATTTTACATTGGAAAACAAAATTAAAATATAAAGTAAAATTTCAAGGACACACTTTACAAACTCGATTGTCTATTAAACAGCAATGACAAACCCTCCAAACTAACTCTTTAAATACACTCAGTCAAAAAATTAAAGGAACAGCAAAATTTTCGAGATTTTTCAGCGATTTTCCAAAGCCTGTAACTTTGTTAATTTTGGTCGTAAAAAATTTTTAAAAAAGCATTTTGAAGCTTAAATCTTCTAGTTTTGGAATCTTGAGTCAAGATTTTTTTGTGGGTATCACCCTCGACGCAGTCGAAAGAAATGTCACGGTGAACATTTTCTCGAAATTTTTGCTTTTTTCAAAACAGTCGATGGGCTCCAAAATTGAAGGATCAATAAACGTGTTCCTTCAATTTTTCTAAAAGTTTGATGACTGGGCCGGAAAAAAAGGCTCGAACGATTGTTTTGAAAATTGAAATAGTTTTTAGGTATGTATTGAGCTAAAAAAGAACCTTAAAACATTGGTATTTTTCGAAATATCTGCAAAGTTGTGGTAGATTTTCTAAAACAAGAAAAAAAGCTATTTTTTTCTTTACTTTTTCAAGTCAAAATTAAGCATGGAAACAAATTTTTTCGTTCATGAATTTTGAGCCCATCGACTGTTTTAAAAAAAGCAAAAATTTCGAGAAAATGTTAACTGTTATATTTCTTTCGACTGCGTCGAGGGTGATACCCACAAATTTTTTTTTTTATTCAAGATTCCAAAACTAGAAGATTCAAGCTTCAAAATGCTGTTTTTTTTTGAAATTTTTAACGACCAAAATTAACAAAGTTACAGCCTTAGGAAAATCGCTGAAAAATCTCGAAAATTTTGCTGTTCCTTTAATTTTTTTGACTAAGTCTAGTGTATAGTACATTCTCGGTAATGTGGGGAAATGTCCTTTCCTACCGCCAAGTTTCGAAACCGCGATTTCGAAAGAATTTTTCAATGGGTATATCTCCCGGGTACTGTAATCTTCCTATCTGTCTGCTTCTCTTCGGTTAGATGTTGAGCGAATGAAACGTGAGAGGCTGTACAAGCACGGAGCGTGAGTTTTAACCGAGAGGGTTACGGTTTGCTTGATCAATGCTGAGCCTCGCTTGGACTCGAGTGACCGCTAACCGTGAGGGGGTTGAAGGGTGCAAGAGGTGACGTGACTTCGCCGACAATTACCCCTAATGCCTGGTAACCCTTCAGTTCCAGCTTCTCTCGTGTGCTAATGTCAGAAGCTAGTGAACACGACGGACAAGCGGACTGCCTCGACTAAACTCGATGGCAATCGCAACCTTTCTTCTTTTATTTTAACCCTCGGTGTTTAGTTTCGCCATTTTTCGTCAAGATAACGGTTCTTTAGGTTTAGCTCTTGGCAGTCGACCCCCAGCGACCCTCAATTTTTTTAACATCAAAATCTTAAATCGCCAAAAAAAGGCGAATTAAAAATTAGCCAACTTTTGTTTCCTCATCACTATTTTTCAAAGCTTCCTTCACAAGGAATCCATATTAGAAAAGCCATTTTTCACACAATGGACGTTTCAAAAAAGTTTTTCCATAAAAGTTTATTATGTAAAATAAGCTTTCCTTTGCGCAAATCTTTTTCGACGTTGATACAGCAAAGCGAAAACTTGAAGTTTGCATCATTCTTTTATCACAATCGCAAAACTCTAGGAAAAAGCCAAACGAATCTTTGACAAAGTTTGTTACACTTGTTTTTTCGTCGTAGCATTCAACATGGCGTCTTTTGAAAAGAATGAAGGATATTGCTGCCCTTTCATCGTCAAAACTCCCCAAGCTCGAGTTGACTCAGACCAAAACCGTAAAAATCATGAGACGAGAAAAAAAACAGATATGTTAGGGAAAAAAGGAGGTATATTCAGTGAGACTTGTGTGTAGGTTTTCCGTGGCTGTATGACGAGAGAAAACGTCGGGAAAGATAAGACCTCGTGGGGCTACTTAACTTAATGGCTTGAGAGGAGTCGTATAATCCCGTGACGAGTGCTGGAAGGTAGGGAGGAAAAAAGGGAAACAAGAACAAATACGTTGCCACTATGGCGATCGTTTTCCCTCATAACAATGTGTTGTGAAGTAGCACGGACGACCAAATAAGAGTACACGTCAAGTTATTCGGTTCGTAAGCTCTGGTCACGCGATGTTAGTACCGATGTTTGCAAACACTTTTCCAAATACATCACACACGTGACCACAATTCGTTCACCGTTGATAACCATATTTATCGATTCCTTTAACCCGATGAATGGTCACTTGGCTGAGGCCAATTCTAAATTAATAGACTCCAGTTCGAATCAAGATTTCAATTTGAAAATTGCCTTCAGAGAAATGTAATACATGGCGTCGAGACGCTACCGCGTCTCTTGATTCATAGTCAAGAAGTTACTAAAGTATGGTTAGTGCAACTATACAAATTACAATTCTATTATTGCTTTTTCAGTTCATGTTACAGGTTTTATAGTTGTGATTACCATTTTTATAAATGATCCGAAGAGGATTCCCATAAGAGTCTTTTTACTTTTACCTTTTTTTTTAAAAAAAGGCGAAGCTTTACGAAATTTTAAATTTTATAGTATGTGTAGCGTCATTCAGGTAAAAGGTTATTTTACATTTTAATTTTACATTTCTATGTATTCAAAGATTTTAATGTAGTGTAGATATATATTACAAATATTGTGTAGATATAAAAAAAATGATTTGATTCAAATACATATATGTTCAGTTAAAAAAAAAAATTATTCATGTTAAATGAAAATCAATTAAATCGCAATGTATTTGTTACTAGATACATTCAAATAAAAAAAATTAAGTATGAAGCGAAAAAAAGGTTAAGTAGGATTTAGTTAAGGTAGTAGTCCACTGCGGCGACCGAAATTTCAACGTTTTTTCATTAATTTTCTAAAATAATAATATAAAATGCGATCGTTTTGAAATTTTCACATGTTATTTGTATCTTGAAGAGTACAAAAAAATGTTGTTTACTTGTTTTTACATGAATTTGTGTATAATTTTGTGCGTCAAAGTGGAGTCCTCGAAAAAAAGATGACCTGTTTCGGGGAAGCACATAGTCATCTGAAATAAAAAACCCGAAGAGTTTATTGTTTTGTAGGCTCAATTCTAGGTCTATGACTTACAATATGCATATTTTAAGAAAAAAAAACGAAATGGTGGGATTGTGAATAAAAAAGTCTTCGAAATGAAATTGTTTTTTTCGATAAATTATTTTAAAAAAATGCATTTATTATTAACAAATTGAGTGTTTCAAAGGTCATAGACTTAACTATGTGTGTCTTAAATAACGGATAAAATTTTTAGCCAAATCGGTTGAATAGTTTTTAGTCTATGCTTCCCCGAAGTTTCGAAAACGTAGTTTTGAGAAAAACGAGTTTAAAGTTTTGACAACAGATTTTGTATTAAAAAATTAAACTTACATTAATCAGCTATGTCCGGTGCATAGAGCAATTCTTCCGTTTCCTGAAAGTTATCTCAAAGCGTTCTTCATTTCTAAGAAAGATTTACAGTTTCTGGTGATTGCCAAACCGTAGTAATTTGTCATTATTAATATTAACTTATTAGTTAATTGCTCTCTTCTTTTGGCTATAACTTTGAAAAAAATTTAAATTTCGGTCTGAAACTTTTACAGTATATTCTCAAGATGTTTGTCTTGCGAAAAATATTTTTAAAAAATCGATTTTTTGAATCCGTCACAGTGGGCTACTACCTTAAACTGGATAAACCTTTTTTCTGGGTATATAGCAGAATCATCATTTTTTTATCGCATTTTCTGAAGTTTTCCGACTTTCTTGATACGAAAATCTAACCTGAAAGCTTCAAAAAATAAACCAAAAGTTCAATACTTTCTCGATGCATGGGACATAGTACGCCAACTTCGTTTTATATGCCAACGAGGAGGTAACGCAGTTGAAACCAGAGGCACAGTCGGTAACGAGAATATACAAGGCTTGTGTGCGCAAAGTAAGATCGTAATGTATATAAGTTGGTATAGTACGTATGGCGAGGTAAGTCTGTATTCCGTATAGTGGGTGCAGTGAGATTTAGGGTCGCGAAGTTCGGAGAGAAACCGTTGGGCTAGTTGTACCTTCCGCCATTTTCCACCCTCCTCGCTTTGCACTTGAAAAACTACCCCTCTTCTTGGCAACTTTCGCACGCTCTTGTCATTCCCCTTTCCCCATCCTTCCTTTACGTTTCTCAAGAGCGCTGACCAAGTTAAGTAATTTGTGCGCTGTGCACCTACCGCGAGTAAGTCATAACTAAGGTAGATTGTGACTAATTGTGTGTCCCCGGTGGTACACGCCTTATCGCCAACCATACAGCTGAATGTATAGATATATATGGGTCATTCCATGTCAAATCGATCAATAGTTGGAATCGACTCCTTTTAATTTCGATGAAATTTGTTCAAAAGTTTTCTTTTATCATAAAACGTAATTTGTGCGTTACAACGTTATTAATTATTTCCGTCGAAGGAAATTTTTTTTTTTTTTCGAAAGCTATGCAAAATCCGAACTTTCAAAATTTTGTCAATTTTTCAAGTTTATTTTTTAAATATCTCGAAATATATTTTCGTTAAGAAAAAATCATTCTGGATTTCTCTTGAAGAGTATAATTGGGGCTACGAAAAAAAAGTATTGCGAAAAAAAATTTGACAAATGATGAATTTTGAGAATTTTGAATTTTCAAAAATCGTGAAAATCCACGATCAACATTAAATTTTTGGTTCAATTTTTTTAATGTAATACTTTGTACTGATCTTTAAAGATTCTGAAATTTTGAGAATAGCGTTTTTGGTCTTTTCAAAAATATTAAATTTTAAATTTTGGTAAAAAAAAATTGTTTTACCTCTAAGTTAAGTAAAGTTGAGCAAGGTATTATATAAAAAAAATTGGACCAAAAGTTGAATGTCAATCGTGGATTTTCACGATTTTTAAAAGTTCAAAATTCTCAAAAATCATCATTTAAAAAAAAAAAATTTCGTAGCCCCAAGAATAGTCTTTTCGACGAACCCAGGACGATATTTTCGTATTTATAATAGTTTTTGAGATATTTATAAAATAATATTGAAAAAATGGTAAAATTTTGAATTCTGCATAACTTTAGAAAACAATTTTACTAATTTTTTTCCTTTGGCGGAACTTTGTTTTATGATAAAAGAAAGTTTCTGACCAAATTTCATCGAAATTGAAAGGGGTCGATTTCCACTATTGGTCGATTTGACATGGAATGACCCATATTAAGAGACGCGGCAGTGTCTTATATCTTTCTACACATTACCCGTAAGAGCGATTTCCTCGACAACATTCTCAAACCCCCTCACCCGACGAGACGAGTGTACAAATGTTTCATTCGCATTTTTTTAATTGTCAAACCACCTTATTTTTTTAGGATCTCATATCGATATTTCTTTTCGCTAAATTTATCTAAGATTAACTCAAAAACTCAACAGTTGTTCGAGCTTTAATCATAAACATTTTTCGCTAAATTTGCCATGAAACATAGTTTTAAACTTGAAAAAAAATTATTTTCCAATGATATTTTGGCATTGTTTTTCAAAATCTTAATGATATTAACATTCTAAAGGCCTCCAATCGGGGTGGGTAGAAATTCTTTCCCCTCAGATATACAAAAATAAAAAAATAAACACGAATAATCTTTCACGCTATATTCTGAATCCTTCAAAATTATCGTCCTCTTTCGTCCTCGACAGAGTCGGCTTTGGAGGATAACCGTGCTTTGAGTAACGATACAAATTCCTCGTTTGAATACAAGAGACAACAAAGGAAGCTCGTAAACAAGATTGCACGGGGTAGTAACAGTTGAACAAGAACAAAACGAACGATGAATTTCATTGGCTTACATTGTTGAACAATGCGAGGAATCGCACAGAGAGGCGCAGGGACAAAGCGCGAGACAAGCGAGGTACAACCGCACGAGAGCAATTAAGATCTCCCGGTGACGGGAAGGTAGATTGCCGGTTAATTGTTTTGCCGATACTACCAACCCCCAACCCGATACCATGAGCATTCCTCCTCGACGCCTATCCCCCTTAATGGTGTTTCCAATATACACTTTGCCGCATCGTATGTGTGTGGCTTATACGTCTATTGGTTTTCAATGAAGACGTTGTGGGCCACGAACGCAAGAACCAACGTCAGAACGGAAAGAGGGGTTGAAACGACGACAAGAGGGCTCAACCGAGCCTTCAAAGCCCTGACGAATCGCTCAAACTCCGATTCGGGTCGATTCCTGGAGTTGGCTCGACACCTGGTCCAATCCTAAAGGAGTAAGGGAGGCTCTTCAACCACTGATGTCTCAGCTAGAACCACCCTTCCTCCTAGACAACCTCTTTGCCCACTGTATCAACCCATCTTCGTCCTGCCAGTCCTCTTCTTCCGTTTCTCCATCCTCTGGTTCGATATCTTCCTGGTCCACCATTCCTCACTTTCACCCTTCCGCGCTATCTGTCGTTCACACTGTCCTCATTATATGACGTTGCCACCGAAGTCCTTTTGCTCGCTTTTCAACCCTCCCCGTTCTTCCCCGTCGCCATCTCCACGACGCTTTTCCTCATCTTGCAGTCACCGTACAGCGCACACCACGAATGGCTTCGAAAACTGTCATCACCCGTGAAACCCGAACGTGTGCGAGGTCCTGGATGTTGCTTGACGGGGCTTGAGCTCTCTCCTTCGCAAGGAGCATACTCAAAGCCCACCACCACCATCTACCCCGTTGTTTCCGATACGTGCAATGACTCCATATTCACTGGGTGACCTCCTTTCCAGCTGTTCAGTACTTTGCGGTACCTCGACCGAATCTTCCCTCTCACGAGGACATCCACTCTCCTACCCGGGCTTTTCAGGATATCGAGTCGATTGCGAAATGACTCGACGACGATGAAGTCACTGTGATTTCGATGGGGGTGTTAGGCACTTTCTTGTAGAACATTTTAACCATCCCAAGATTTCTATTTCATTTAGATTAGCAATGCAAACCCTGTTTTGCCTCAGTGCTCTTATTTAGTTTCGCCTTTTCGCGATACGTGGACTATCATGAAACCAACCACAGTGCTTCCTAGAATGCTTCAATGCTTCCTACCCGCCTGTCATTGGCCAAAAGTCTTCCTCCATTTTGTTTATTTTTCCTAACGATTTATCGTACATTATAACCACTAAATCGCACAGAAATGCCGACTTGTCTGCCGCATATACCGGAGATATTCCATCCCCCAAAGTTCCTACCCTCTTGGAATACTGCAAAAGCCCACAACCTTCTCCATGCCTGAGTCTCAAGCCCGACGAAATAAACTCATGATTTAAAGCTGTTGAAAAAAAAGAGATCTTTATTTCCCGCTCTTTTCTCGTTGCCTTATTTCCGCACAACCACCGAGACAACTCTTGGAAGGCCTGATTAATGGCCTTTAGTTTTACTCGCGCTCATTCTCTTCCTCCCTGTTATAATGGCTATATACCTAGCCCGATCTTCCTTTCGTTCTTGGTCTTCAAGCCCCCTGTCTCTCTCAACCCTCCTCGTTTCGTAGTTCACAGACGGAGCTAGCTGACCTTTATCTCCAAGAGATTCGGGGCTGTTTTCTGGGCGAGGCGCCATCGCCACTCCTCGCGCGATCCTTATCCATTTCCACTGGTTTTTTTTTCGTCCTCTTCATACGTCACTGCCTCTATCTGTTTCCACACTTCTCTTCATTGCCTCCAGAGAATCCTTTACGATACGTTTTTTACCATCCTCCGTAGATGCGTGCCTTTTTTATAGACATTCACACTACAACACCCCGGAGCTGTGTGATATTTTCGGTATTGTGAAACTAGAGGAGAATTCTGGAATTCAATTTTAGGCCTCTTAACATCATGGCTGTAATTTCCAAAAGGATTTCTGGATATCTTAATGAGAAACTTAGTTTCTTCATATGGTTTCCATTCTTCCTAATTTTAGAGTACCTACCCCTAACATAGTTTTTAGATTTTTCAGCAGAGAATCATTAATCCCAAATGATGCTCTGCTGAAAAACGACAATATTAAACAATTTGAGTTTGGAGGCTTTAAAAGTCAAATCCTCGCTTCTGTACATGAATTCTTACAAATCCAAAATGGATCCGGTGTATTCCCGATAGGATTTGTAAATGATCCAACTGGCATATCTCACATCGTAGGAGAATTTTATCAACAGCACTTTTGGTTTACCTATATCGGTTGTCTTGGCACCATGAACATGTATGAAGACTCGATTGCCATCGCGTGGAATAGCCGCCGTATATCTAATGGGTATACGCACATGCATCTACGAGAACCTTCACCGACTCTTCGGCAATGGCGAACATGCATGCTTCGCCTATTTTCCCGACGTTATTACCACAAAAAGCTCATATTTCTTGCGGTCTACTGCCTCGGTTGCTGCCCCAGACCCTAATATCCTTTCCTCTCTATTTCTCTCTCGTATCCCTCAATCCATGGCTCCTCTCACTTGCCGCACACCCCTTCCCGCACCCGAACAATATCACTGGCCAAAACCCCGCGAACGACCGCAAAACATTGCCTTCACGAACGACTCGGAACGAGCATCCACCGTATCTACGATACTTTTACCATCCAACCCCATAAACCAACTAAACCGGATCCCGTTACCGTTTTAGTTATCCCCTGTGACCTCACCTTCTCCCTTACTACTGAAAAGCACACGCCGATATATATCCCTTAGATTCTCATACACTTTGTGAGGCTGTACATCAGCGAACTCGATATCATCTAACCTTAATGGAGAATTTCTACCTTCTCACTGCTTCTAGGAAATATCCATCCAGATTCTCCGAGAGTTCACCGAGAGTTTCTCGGTCCAGGTATACCAACGAAGTGATACTGTAGAATCGAATGTCGCGATTTTTTTTATCGAACAGAAAGCAATTGGATATTTTTTCAGTAATGAAAAGCTCGATTGTTCGCTCGAGAATGTATATGGATACTTCCATGTCAAATCGATCAATCGTTGGAATCGACCCCTTTCAATTTCGATGAAATTTGGCCAGAAATTTTCTATTATCATAAAACGAAGTTCTACCTAAAGAAAAAAAATTAAATTTTTTTTTTTGATAGTTCAAAAGTTCACCATTTTCTTAATTTTTGAAGTTGATTTTTTAGATATCTCGAAAAGTATTATAGTTACGAAAAAATCGTTGTGGGTCCGTCTTAAAGTGTATACTTGAGGCTACGTAAAAAATATTCCAAAAATTTTTTTTTTCAAATGATGAATTTGGAGAATTTTAAATTTTTAAAAATCGTGAAAATCTGCAATTAACATTAAATTTTTTGTTTAATTTTGTTTATATAATACCTTGTATTGATCTTAAAAGATCCTGGAATTTTCAGAAAGTCGTTTTTTTTTCAAAAATATGAATTTTTGAGTTTTGGTAAAAAAAAATTTGTTTTCTCTCTAAGTTAAGTAAAGTTGAGCAATCATGTAATTTTTACTGCTCAAAATAAAAAAATTACATGATTGCTCAACGTTACTTAATTTAGGGGTAGAAAAAAATTGTTTTTTTCAAAATCCAAAAATTAATATTTTTGAAAAAAAATCCCTCTGAAAATTTCAGGATCTTTTAAGATCCCTACAAGGTATTATTTAAAAAAATTAACCCAAAAATTTTATGTTGATCGTGGATTTTCGGGATTTTAAAAAATTTAAAAATCTCCAAATTAATCATTTTTCAAAAAAAATTTCAGAATATTTTTTTTTGTGTAGCTCCAAGTAGCTCTTTAAGACGAACCCAGAACGATTTTTTCGGAACTATAATAGTTTTCGAGATATTTAAAAAATAAACTTGAAAGATTTGAAAAATTGTGAAATCTTGAATCTTGCATAACTTTCGAAAATTTGTTTTCAAATTTTTTTCCTTTGATAGAACTTCGTTTTATGATCAAAGAAAACTTCTGACCAAATTTCATCGAAATTGCAAGAAGTCGATTCCAACTATTGGTCGATTTGACATGGAATGACCCATACGTTTTGCGATCACTATGCTATTGAACTGTAGAATTCTAAAGAATTATGGAAAGTGAACGTTTTTTAACTTTGAAGATAATTTGAACTCCAAATTAAAGAAGTCTGACAGCTTCTCTTGGGTTTATTTGGTTGGATCGCTAATTCAAGATTAACTACCTCTAACATGAATTTTCGTTTCTCCAGTATTATTTCCAGCCACCCTTGATGCAATTTTAGGTTGCTAAATTGATTCATAATTTCCTCATTCTAAATCTCGACCTCAAACATTATTTATAGTTTGGTTCTTTCCTTTATTCTCCAATCAAAGATTCGTAGGGTTTTTACACAATGTATCTAACTTTCGGAGCAAAGTTTGTACATCCCTAAATTGGAATTCCAGATTCCTAAAATGACTCCAAAGTTTCTTCATTTCAGGGTGACTACCCTCAATATGATCTTAAGTGTCCAAAATCCGATGTTATTGATCGTCAACGTTCAGGACTCTCTCAGCAAATTATTAAAGCTTGAATTTCATTCTGTTGAATCGCATTGCGTGTCGGATGTTTTCACCAGCCTCGGAAAGAATGCAGACGGAATACAAATGACGCGAGTCATACTTGGCAAACGTATTTCAATGTTTCCGCTTGGAGAAAGTCCTCCTCCAGCCTTTAGTCGTCGTCGTTGCAAATTCCGCAAAGTTTCTTCGCTCGTTGGATGTTATATCTTCGTCAAGGGGTATAAGCCGGTGGAGACAAAAGGGATATGGATAAACGGTGGAATAATAGATCAGACGAGAGTCCACGGTGCGACGTTGAAACCCTCTGCGCTGAACCATCGTCGTGAATCGCGGGGTTTCGTTGGCTTTGAAAATTCTCGTTGGTTAATTCAAAGCAAAACGCAGAACGTTAGTCTCGCTGCCAAGATGTTATCCATCGTTCGACCAGAGAGTTTCGAACGTACGAGTACATGAGTTTGTTTGAATCGTACTTGAATATACATGCACAGATATACATGTATATTGGGTTGAAGCGACCACACGAATGGGATGAGTATATTAGAAACGACGAACAGGAGCAACCCCCAGTAGTCACCCTTATATCGGCCTCTGATAAATGTCAGCCAAGCACGCAGCTCTCGATGATTCCTCGCGAACGTAAATTACATACACAAACGCATCGTCGTCCACATAAACCGGTATAATAACGACCATTGAGAAACTGGCAAACGCTTCGGTCGACCTCGAGATTTCTTACATGTTAACGCGACTTTATAAATACACCGAGAAAAAGGTTTGGTAAAGTGAAAAAAATTTGGCTGGAATTAACTAAACCCGGCGATTAGGGGTAGCGAACGAAATGTGTAATTCAGTTAACTCAAAACGTGTATCAAAATGAAAACAAAAATTGCATTCCCATAAATACAAATATCCTTGACCTAATAGAGTAGAGAATCCGTTCAATTGAAAATTACATTGTTTTGATTCTATATTTGGTAAAATGCATTCGATATGCGATTGCGTAACCAAATAGTTTAGTTGAATGAACAGTTTATATTTGCTATGCAATTCAGATGTTGTTCACCGAAAAAATGCATTCAATATAAAACTAGAATATTTCAATTGAATTAACAAAACATTTGATGATATGCAATATTTGTTTTAGCTACGAGGGCTTTTACTTAACTAATTAATCGTGAGATTAAACAGTTGAGTGAAAATTTAACTTATTTATCCTTGCGCCCATAAGGAGCCCACAAGCGCCACCAAAGTGCAATGGTGGCCTCATTCAAATAGTTAGTCTTTGGTCCATAGAACTGCGCGACCACAGAGCGCGGGTAATGATCCATCAATTTAAAGTTCATTGAGGACTCCGATGCTGGTAATACACTGGTACTTATCGGTGCTCAGTGGCTGTCTCACTGGCGCGAGAGCGCGCGCCGATCGTCGCCACCTTACGGATTTCGGGCGAAGTGCCGAGATCGTGGTAGTTACTATACGTATTATCGACTAAATGTGTTGTGGCTGCATTGGAATATTTAGTCAAATTTATCAAACAATTTGATCGACTCGAAAGCATTTACTATTCTTTTTAACTGGATGAATAGTTCAAATAAAAACTAGATTTTGTTGATGAGACGAAACATACAGTTAAAAGAATTTTATTTACTTCCAGTAAATGACTAAATATTCGATTGAATGAGAAAACAAGTTGTTGAATCAATCTCGTTTGAAATCATTTTGATCCAATGTTGTAATTGCGGTGAATCCAGTACACATTCGAAACAACGACACCAGTTTTATTATTTCAACAACGGGGTAATCAAATCAAATATGTGACGATTGATTCAAACGAATTTTTCGTGATCGCAGCTGGGTAGTTGATATTACTAAACCTTTTTTTCGGTGTACTATTTCGTTGAGAATTATCAAGCACACCGGGGTCAAAGTGACTCAACGTGGAATCGACCTAAAGGTTGCGCGTGGATGGGAATGAGAGGATGCAAATAGAGGAAAAGGCGAAAAACGAGCGTAAGAAAAACAGAGCAAAAGGGCTTGTGAAGAAGAAAAATTACGCGGAACTTTTTCGTTGGCCATAAGTCAACGTATCATCAGTCTATGTCAGACAAAACTATATACGCGACACAGTCCCTAATCTAAAGAGTCTCAGAATGCTTGGCATACGTGCGAATGTCACGCCCCGTCAACTTGAAAAGAAAGCTAAAAAAACCTCATCATGCTTTATTTATTTATCAAAGTCTTGCAAATTGATGCTGCGTCTTGGTTTTTACAGTCTATTTACTTCACGAGTCCTTTAAATCTCTACTCAATATTTCCAGTAATTACGCTGTAAATATTATACTATGAATTAACACAATGAATTATACTTGAAATTGCTACTCCAGAATTAATGTACTTACTTACTAGTCTACCTACTTACTAGTCTACTTTAGAAGGCAAAAAAAAATTTCTAAGATTTTTTCTCAGCTCCTTTATCAGATAAGGCTATAAAACTATTTTTGCAACGTTGTTTCAACCTTCGAAAAAAAAAAAAATTTATTTTGATTCTTCGAATAATTTATAGAAGGTGCCAAAGTCGAAAATGTCTTGTCCCATGGCCGATAGTTAATCTCAGGATCGGCAAGTCTGAAATAAAAAAATAAAAAAGCATTTTAAAAAGGAAGGTGTCTTACACAACAATGTACCACTGTTAATGAAAAATCGATTAAAAAAAAAAAAATTGTGGATGTTTGAAATAAATTGTAGAACTATCAATTTTTCATTTTAATTTCAAACATCCGTCATTTTTTTAAATCGTTTTTTCATTAACGGTGGTAAATTGTTGTGTAAAAGAAACCTTCCTCTTTTAAATGCTTTTTTATTTTTATTTTTTGTTTCAGACTTGCCAATCGTGAAATTAACTGTCGGTCATGGGACAAGACATTTTCGAAGGCTCAACTTTGGCGCCTTCCATAAATTATTCAAAAAATCAAAATAATGAATAAATTTTTTTTTTTAATTTTTGAAGGATGAAACAATGTTGTAAAAACAGTTTTGAAAAAATCTTGAAAGATTACGCATTTGAAGTTTCGAATGTTCAGTTGAACGAAAAATCAGAAAAAGTATTTGTTTAACAAAAAATTAGAAGAGCTTGCAAATGCTTGACAAATTATATTATAAAAAATTCAAAAATATTTCAAGGATTATTTTCAAAGTGTTAACAAATTCTCAAAATTATTTTGTAAAAGAATAATTTTGGCATTTTTTCATCTGAACGTTTGGAACTTCAAGCCCATGAAAATTCACTTTTTTTGGCCTTCTAAAGTAGACTAATACCTTTAATGAAGAAATTAAATTCGGCTAATTTCGCAGAAACTTTTACTCAAGACACTGAAAAGCGTGGATAAAACAAACCGCAACATTTTTTTCTTCAGCAACTTGTTTTTAATATTTAGTGGAAACTTCCAGAACGATAAATAAAAATATAGAAACGTTATTCGTGTTGCCGATAAAACATATTTATCGTTGGAAAAATACGAGAAATAAGGAAGCTCGCGTAATAAAGTAAAAAAAGACAGGAAATCGTGGGTGTCGTCAACCGGAAATTCGGACCGATATCTCGCGAGCGACATCCGTGCGATTGGTGCAGGCACCAATCGTTGCAATTATGGGAGGAAAAACTCTGTCTGGTTTTGTGGTTGATGATGCCTCGCTTACGAATCTCTCTGTTCGCGGAAATGGCGCTACGAGAATCGACTTCCGGTAGGATCAATTAGTCCGCGGTGCAGACGAGTTCATAATGAATGAGCTGCTTTTTCTCCCCTGATAATTAACCGAAGAGCAAGAAGCAAAGAAGTTTTTCCCTGTTCGATAATTGGCTGCTAGTCGCTTTCTCCATGTTTCCTCAAAAGGAAAAAACTAATGTGAACTAAAATGGATCTGGATCGAGCGGTTCCAACTTGATGAAGAAAAATATATTTATAACAAGTAATTAGCAGGCATGTAAATCATTTGATGGGAATATTGTACAGAATTTTTTTAAATTTCCATTCAAGACAACTCAAACAAAAATTTCTTTATCCACGTTGTCTCATATGAAAATTCAAAAATTGTTGCTACTGTTTGAATTTTATATTTCGTTTTCCAGCTACCTTTTTTACCGACGAAGAATCTCGTCCATGAAAGGACAATGTCGGGGCATATGCTATTTTTTTAATTAAAAAATCCAATAGAGGTTGTTTCGTGAAAGTGCTAGTAAAAAGGTACTTTTATATTTCCTTTGGCATGAACATATTGATCTCACTGCCATTTCCGACGCCATTTCCACTCCCTTCTCTTTCTGGGTCACTCTTACCCACACTTTCTCCTTCAGTCTTACCGTCCTTTCACCCTCTCTCTCTCTCTCTCTCTCTCTCTCTCTCTCTCTCTCTCTCTCACTCTCCTCTTCTCTCTGGATTCACCCGACAGGAATCGTCGAGGATCCCCATTTCTCAATCCGACTATCTTGCCAGTGGAGATAGGCGAGACGTAGGACTTGCTATATAAACACCTATATATACATATACATATCCAAAAGAAGCAAGGAGAAACGCGCCCAGGCTTTCTAATCAAATTGTAAATTCGCCAAAAATGCAAATCTACGGAGGAGCTTCCCCTCCTCCGACCATTCTCAACAGTATTCCTATCAGTGACGGCGAAGGAGTAGCGGGGGTTGAAAGAGAAACGGAGCTCACGCGAATTCTTCTCTTTTCCTCTGAGGCTTCTCATCCTCGCACAGTCTTCACGGCCGAACAAAATATCAGGGAATCTTCCCTTTGCCCTCCACCTTCCAAGTGCGAGGCGCGAGCTCGCGATTTACATACTCGGTCCTTGCATTTCGAATATAGCCCTTCTCGTTGCCACCCTTCTTGATGGTGAGCTCTTCTGGCGTCAGCCGTAGAAAAGGAAACCGAAAAAACGCCCTCTGTGTAAATTTTTTTTGGATCCTCTTTTTGGTCAACGATTTCGTAAAGTTTGGAATCAAGCTATTGGCAACGGAATTAATCCCAGGGCATTATCATAAAAATTGAACAAAGTTATTCCGCAAAAAAAAAAGGTTTTGCGAATCGCCAGGACGTGTCTGGAAATATAAATAAATGTTCATATCCTAGTATGGACGCCCCATATTTATGGGTATTCTTTTAGGTAGGTTTCTTCCCATATCCACGTCGTTTCGTCTGTAAACGACCGGAAGAAATACACAAACACACACACACACACACGCACTCGCAGTTGGAGGAGTCCGGCAGTCTTGAGATCTCGGGTAGTCCAGTCTCGTGTCTCTGAATTATCACCGTACCAAACCCAATTTATACCTGACTCCGGTGGTCCGACGGATTAACAGTGCGCCCGCCGTGTGCTCCTAATAAATATAAAAGAGAAGCACGAGTACATAAATGCAAGATTTGTGTGCTTGTGTGTGTGTGTGTCTTCGACCTGTCAGGGTTTCTCTGATGCAGTAACATCTCCCAACAGGATCGCCGTATAGTCAACTGCGTCCTGATTAAGAGTTTCGATTTATTGAACTAGTTGGACACTTCGTGCGGACCTTCAAGAGAAGTTTACGAGCTACGTAAAGTCAAACTTCTTGCAAGGAAGTTCTCGCAAAGAAAACATTAACCATAAATGTAATTTTTGATTAGCCCTGGTCACCGTGGGTCAAATTGACCCCAGCTCGCACTTTGAGTGCAAATACAGGGTGTTCTAGAATACTCGGACCTCCGGGAATCGGCAGATTCGGGGTGATGTCCCGAAGATATCAAGTTGATCCAAAGTTCATATCAAGTTCATATCAAGTTGATACCAAGTTAATATCAAGTTAATATCGAGTTGATACCAAGTTGATGTCAAGTTGATACCAAGTGATACCAAGTTGATACCAAATTGATACCAAGTTGATACCAAGTTGATACCAAGTTGATACCAAGTTGATACCAAGTTGATGGCAGGTTGATATCAAGTTGATACCAAGTTCTTAGCAAGTTGATATCAAGTTGATACCAAGTTGATAGCAAGTTGATATCAAGTTGATACCAAGTTGATATTAAGCATTCAAATTTGAATGCGAAATTTTGAGTTTTGCAAACGGCAATGGATTCGTGTCATCACCCGGAATCTGCCAATTCCCGAAGGTCCGGGTATTCTGAGACACTCTGTATTTCTAACTATCCGGGCCCTCGTGAGTTTTTCCCGGCCCTCTGGTGGAAGTTTGAAATATTTATTATAGGTAGCCATCATAGACTTTCGATATTTTCACAAAGCGGAATAAATACCTTCTTTGGAACGCATTTTTTTTTCTTCAAGTATCATATATTGAGAGTAGTATTTTTTTTTCTTGAAGCACCATATACTGAGAGTATCGTGTAGAAATTGTTCCAAACAATTTTCATAACTGAAAGAGGTACAATTTTTCAAATCAAAAACCGGATTCTTTAAAGTCTTTTTTTCATAATTTTTTTTCCATGTAAATATTAAAAAAAAAAAAAAATTGTTTCATGTACTGAAATGTTTGGAGATAATTCCTATATATTTTTTAAGTCAATCGTATAGGTACTTTTTCTTGACAACCATTCAAAAAGTCGATCGGGTCGAGTTGACCCAGTGTGACCAGCGAGGGTTAATCATGCATAACTATATAACTATATAGTTACAAATATTGATTGTGACCAAATTCCCCCACGATAATAGGTTTATCGAGATATTTGGGTTTTTGAAGATCCGAATGTTGAATTGAACGAAATATCAATGAATGCATTTCTTTAACAATAAATTAAAAGATCTCGGTAATATTTGATAAATTATTCGTGAAACTTATTTTATTATTTAAAAGAATCATCACCAAACAGAATCGCGGTTTAATTGGTAATATTTAATTTGCCTAATTTTTCTTATTAAAGTAAGACTGTTGATTTATCGTTCAGCTAAATAAACGGAACTTCAAGCACATATTTTGAAATTGTATGAAATTGGGGCTAAAAGGTGAAAAAAAGCTGAGAATTGGGAAGTTTCAAAGTGAGAACGAGAATCGTTTTAATATCAAGATTAAGAAAATATTTGATTAAGAAAATCTACTATTTTCTTTTAATTTAATATTTGAGAAATTCTTTCGATCCTGCAAGAGACTTTTTTGACGACTCCGTTATGATTATTTGTTTTGTACCCAAAAAAATTATCGAATGTTCTTCAGATGTTACTTTTTGAAATACCAAAGTTCTTCAAATCTATCTATTTTCAATTATCCATTGACAATTGCAAGAATACTCTTTTTTGCCCTCGTCTGATCAAGTAGGACTCCTTAATAATTGAGACAACTTATTTATCTCTACAAAACAGTTATGAGTGTGCAATTGGGCCAACAGCTAACTTTTTCGTTCAAAGAAAATAACAGAAAAACATTCTTGTAAAGTGCGGCAAATTCGCCAGCCAATTCTCCCCTATGTTCTCTGCTCTGAGATTCATGTAGTTGAATGAAAGTAAAATACGATCGTTGGCCCGGGGGGATTTTGAACAGAGAAGATCATCCATTCGTGTTCAGCGCCGAGAGAAAGAGAGAGAGAGTGCCTCGTAGACACTCGCGATTCTTTATTTATTTCATCCTCGATTTCATCGGCTCGCTGTAATATTCATCGCGGGGCAAGCAGAAATTGATTTGAAATTAGATTCCTCTTAGAGAGAACGCGGCAGCGTCGGCGGTGGCCCTTTAGTCAGCTTTCTCAGACGATGCTTCGAGGGATAAGGAATGGCTGTTGCCAGTGAGAATGGCTTTTTGCTCGAGGGGATGTATACTGCCCTCGCTACAGAAATTACTCGAATATCTTCCGCCTCCACTTTCTCTCGTTCAATCGGTATACTCCAAAATTTTATCCTCCCGCTCTGAATAAAAAATTCGTAACTCGATGCTAGCAGCAGAACAATAGATCTCTGTTAAAATACTAAAATTATTTATACACTTAAAAAGCTATTTGAAATCATCATGAATCTCTCTTTGATGGCTTTTTTCGCCTCGAGTTATAAGGACATTCAGCAAAATCAAAATGTTTTAAATTCCCGGTCAAAATTGAGTGTTACTAGTTAGCCCTGTTACACCCACAGAAAAAAATTATTAGAATCAAATAAATTCACATATTTGCGAAAATTTTATTTAGAATTAATAAGGATTTATTTGTATTGACGAAGATTTTATTTGATTATGCCATTTCGTCATACTTGAAACAAATATATAAATTTATTTACTGGTGCCGAATAAATACCATATTTATATTGGTTCGTCGGAAGAGCGATTAATTAATCATATTAATCAAAATTCCCTACTTTCCCATATTACACCCATATTCTCATATTAATCGTGAGTCCCAAATTTTTAGGTTATGGATGGTCATGGAACAGATGGTCATGACCAAATAAATTCTTTATTTGTAACAAATAAAAAATTATCAGTGGCAACTAATATAAATTCAATAAGAGCATTTTTAAATAAATTTTTTATTACTATCAAATAAATTTTTATTTCAAGCACATAACTTATTTATTGCAGGTAAATAAATATTTCATTAGGACCAAATAAAAGAAGCTAAGAAATAGTGAACTTGAATTTAAATAAATCCAAATATTCGATACTAATAAAACCGTATTAGGCCCATATTTAAATAAGAAATTTTATTTGTTTCAAGCAAAGTTTATTTGTTTCAAATCAATCTTTTCTGTGAGTGTACAACAAGCCCCACTCTCCTCTACCGTTGTTTGCTGCCCTCTCACGTGAGTACTTTCTCAATTTCACTCGGTGTAAGTTACCATCGTCTAGCTTTACTATCTGAAGAATGATACCGTATTTACTATACCGATATAATCGAATGGAAAAGCTTAAAGGGGCTTGGCAATATTCCGAGACAGAATGCGTGGGTGTTATCAGTCCACGTCCGTGTCTACCGACTATTACTGGATGTGATGTTAGGCCACACGTTAAAACCGGACACACTCGGTCTTGCGCTATCGTTTTTTTTTTCGCTACGATAACGCGTGGTATTTTGTCAAGCGGCGAAATTAAAAGCTCCGTCAACGACCCGACCTCGAGATTTCGTGATGTCCAGAGGGCAAATGCTCGCGCTTAGGGTATATCAGTATGATAGTGAATATGGGCCAGGTATTATCGTCGGATAAGAAAATTGGAGCTTGATATACTCACAGGTGTTCATGTGGTAAATCAACCGGTAAGAGTTACGATACAGTCAATGTCCTCGTCGTTTGCGATGATCTTGGACTTGGATGGCTTTCCCATATTTTTCTCTCGAGACCAAGATTCAGGGTACGGCTCTATGTATGACTGACTTGAAGAAATCAAGGTTGCGCACGTGACATGATTCTGAAATCTGCGCCGATGACGCACCTTCGTTTGCTTCGAGAAGCTTTTGGGGTTTCTGCAGACATCTTTCAATTTAATCGGTATCTGCTACAGACAATGATTCGAATCTTCAGATTCAGGAAACTTGAATTCAGAGAAACTGGAAACTTGATTCGAGGCTGCTTGAAAAGGTCTTTCCAAATGAGAGCTGAAATGTGTCACTTGTTTTGAGAAGCTTGGTGGTTCTGCCATCAACTTCAACTTTAATCGATATTTGTCACGCAGAACTCTCGAATTTCCAGGTTTTCTAAATCCGATTAAAAAAACTTCAATCTGAGAAGTGGGAAGAAATTAAGATTCCTCCAGATACTTTCAAATCAAAGCTGGTTTAGCTTTTCTGACTGTGAATTCCTAGATTTGCAAAATCTAGGTAGATAATCAGCTTAATTGAAGGTCTTAGGATCTTTCCTGAATCATGTTCTTCCAAATGGAAACATTTTTCAATTGTACTATTGGAATGTCGATTTTCTCAAGCAGAAAATTCAAAGAGATAGGTAAAGTTTCGGGAACTTGTACTGTATCATAAAAAGTGGAATTACTCCGGTTTGTTACTGTGGAACTCTAGTTGCTGCGAACAAAAGCAAGAAGCCCGAATAAGAGCGCTAACGTTCGCGTGTTTGATCCTAACGTGCCGGGTACTTTTGTAAACGAAGTAGAGTCTACGTTATGTGCTAGCCTTATTCTGATGGCAGGTGACCCCGTCAGTCTAAGAAAAAGCTACAGTCGGTTGATTCGTCTTGGGGATCAAAGTACCTTGATTACTTTCCTTTGCTTCTCGTTCGTGCTGTTCCCTTTGCTCGTGGAAATCGTTCTTGTCGATCATGGAATCTACGTTGATATTGTTCCACCATTTTTTACGCTTATTGAACAGAAAACCGTTAATTAAAGACCCAAACGCTTGGCCTTGCATCAACGTGTCATCGAAACTCCTTTAATAAATTAGTTTCCTTTATAAAGTGTTTCCATGGACATTATTCTTGTTTTTCCCCTGCATTAAATCAAAGCCCGGCCCTTGTTTTGCTTCGCCTACGATCTTATTTTCATATAATGGTTTTTAAATCAATGGAACAGAAAAATTTCCAAGCCAAAGGTTTTGTTGGTGACGTTTACACGATCAACTTTTTCTACTCCACTTTCCCATTGGAAAAGCAACGCTTTCGAGCCCATGAAATATTTTGTTTCTCTTTGAAAACTGTAACAGTTCCTTGGTTGGCACCTTGTATAGTGACTACTGAATCAATCAGTATTCCTAACGTTGATCTTGCACTGATTGTACCGATGCAAGTAATGGCAGTCTCTCGGGTCCGAGTATAGTTAGTCCTTCGTAGAGTTCGAGTATTTTCTTATACCCAAGAGCAAGCAAGAAGTTGTGGCACAGATTCTCCGTGACTTTGGAGTCACGTAGAATCTGATAGTTGAACCGACAACCTGAACTGCATAACAACGGCATTGGGGAATCAATTTGAAACCGTGCAACCTTTTCACCGATGGAAAACTATTGGACGAGCAAAAATTACCAGTGTCAACATCTTAAGGTGACACTGAGGGAAGAATAGCGTGGTTATTGATAACGAGGCTATTTATGAATTGGGTCAATTAAAAATTTCCAATAATATATAATTATTGAATATTAACCCTCACTTGACACACTTCTGCAGAATAACGTACTTGACACACTGGACTCGTTTGTACTCCAGCGACAAAAATTCCTTTAAAAAATATAGCATTTAATATTTCAACTTGCAATTTTTTTTTTAAGTCCTTAAGAGGTTACTTCCCAAAGTTATACAGGATTTATAGTAAAATATCAAAGTTAAATATGATAAAAAAATTGATAAAATGATGAAAAAATTTAACAGGGTTTGCTTAATATATAGCACAACAAGAAAAAAAAGCCTGGTGGGCTTTCGAAAAAAAGTATTTATTCTGAAAAATTAAGGGAGATACACTACTCGCCAAAATTAAGGGAGCAAGAAACACTTCCAAATTTTTCGGTAATTTTCGATAGGCTGTATTTCAGTAAAAAATGGTCGTATCGAGGTAATAAAAGAAGGATTTTGAAGCTCAAAGATTTTATTTTTTTCAAATATCAAATTTCACCCATAACAGATGTAGAATTGTAAAAAAAAGTTGAAAAAAAATCAAT